>BQMF02000312.1:0-541008 GCA_027922465.2 Turritopsis dohrnii
GAAACAAAATCTCCGTCTAAGTCACTCATGAACAAATACCGCCGAACTTGTGAAATGTCCAAAAAATAGACAAGACATGATGGAAAATTCCGACATGTAATAGATTTTCCAAAGAGTTTCCGATCTTAAATTTATTCTTAAATATCATTATTGATGTGAACGGTCTTCTCGGCTCTATAAGCATTTATGGTTTTCACGATGTATTTCGAAAAGACAATAACGCACAATCAGTTAGCTGAGTTCGGCTACAAATAGTGGCACGTCGACAAGCCGTTACTTCTCTGTGGCAACGTCAGGTAATTACTATTGTGGGCTGTGAACAAAGCTGCAAAAATACATATTTTCCACATTCGTCATCTCGCTCTAATTATGTCATACATTATTATCTTGATAAATTTAATGTCATTTCTTCTTAATGTCCGAATGAATTTTTAGCCAGCATAACAGCAGACCTTGTTTGTCAGCTCATTAAGACTTTTTTCTTTAATAAATACAGCCCCGCCTAAGCAGGGCAAGAAAAATTGCCTATATACTCGTCATTCGGCCTTCTCCACGGAAATCTTTAGTAAAAGGCGAAAGATTTGTTCGTGAATGAAGAAAGCCCAGAGTAATTGCAACCACTTTTGTAAGCAGGCATATTAATTATTGAAATTAACTGCTTGTGGTGCACACACTTGATAGAAATCCAATGAAATGTGTTATCAATCTAATTAACAATGACTTGCTTCAAAAAGCTTTTCGTTATCAAGCACGCCAAGTCACTGTTAGGAAAGTAACTTTAATAATTTTGTTTGTTTACTGCAGAACAGCGTAAAATGCATCGTCAATTTATTGCGCATACTGCCGATTCACTTTGCAATTATGTTGCCTTGTAGAACTGTTCGATATTTACACGAGTCATTTCCAATAAAACCGATAAGGCTGACAAATTTTTGTAGGCCTTAAGTGCATTCAATCAGTCTGTCAGACGTTTCAAAACTTTTCTCAGAAACGCTTTCGTCAGAAATTTTCTTTGCAATACAGACATCACGAGTACCTATTATGGCATTCTTCACCCACCCAGAAAGGGTAATCACTCTGATGATTTAAACATTATTCTACGCTCTACGATGTTATGCAAACTTCTGTTCGGAATAGTAGATTTGTATTGAAAAATTGATCTTGTACTCATGGCTACGAACAAAATCTCCGTCTAAGTCACTCATGAACAAATACCGCCGAACTTGTGAAATGTCCAAAAAATAGACAAGACATGATGGAAAATTCCGACATGTAATAGATTTTCCAAAGAGTTTCCGATCTTAAATTTATTCTTAAATATCATTATTGATGTGAACGGTCTTCTCGGCTCTATAAGCATTTATGGTTTTCACGATGTATTTCGAAAAGACAATAACGCACAATCAGTTAGCTGAGTTCGGCTACAAATAGTGGCACGTCGACAAGCCGTTACTCTCTGTGGCAACGTCAGGTAATTACTATTGTGGGCTGTGAACAAAGCTGCAAAAATACATATTTTCCACATTCGTCATCTCGCTCTAATTATGTCATACATTATTATCTTGATAAATTTAATGTCATTTCTTCTTAATGTCCGAATGAATTTTAAGCCAGCATAACAGCAGACCTTGTTTGTCAGCTCATTAAGACTTTTTTCTTTAATAAATACAGCCCCGCCTAAGCAGGGCAAGAAAAATTGCCTATATACTCGTCATTCGGCCTTCTCCACGGAAATCTTTAGTAAAAGGCGAAAGATTTGTTCGTGAATGAAGAAAGCCCAGAGTAATTGCAACCACTTTTGTAAGCAGGCATATTAATTATTGAAATTAACTGCTTGTGGTGCACACACTTGATAGAAATCCAATGAAATGTGTTATCAATCTAATTAACAATGACTTGCTTCAAAAAGCATTTCGTTATCAAGCACGCCAAGTCACTGTTAGGAAAGTAACTTTAATAATTTTGTTTGTTTACTGCAGAACAGCGTAAAATGCATCGTCAATTTATTGCGCATACTGCCGATTCACTTTGCAATTATGTTGCCTTGTAGAACTGTTCGATATTTACACGAGTCATTTCCAATAAAACCGATAAGGCTGACAAATTTTTGTAGGCCTTAAGTGCATTCAATCAGTCTGTCAGACGTTTCAAAACTTTTCTCAGAAACGCTTTCGTCAGAAATTTTCTTTGCAATACAGACATCACGAGTACCTATTATGGCATTCTTCACCCACCCAGAAAGGGTAATCACTCTGATGATTTAAACATTATTCTACGCTCTACGATGTTATGCAAACTTCTGTTCGGAATAGTAGATTTGTATTGAAAAATTGATCTTGTACTCATGGCTACGAACAAAATCTCCGTCTAAGTCACTCATGAACAAATACCGCCGAACTTGTGAAATGTCCTAAAAATAGACAAGACATGATGGAAAATTCCGACATGTAATAGATTTTCCAAAGAGTTTCCGATCTTAAATTTATTCTTAAATATCATTATTGATGTGAACGGTCTTCTCGGCTCTATAAGCATTTATGGTTTTCACGATGTATTTCGAAAAGACAATAACGCACAATCAGTTAGCTGAGTTCGGCTTCAAATAGTGGCACGTCGACAAGCCGTTACTTCTCTGTGGCAACGTCAGGTAATTACTATTGTGGGCTGTGAACAAAGCTGCAAAAATACATATTTTCCACATTCGTCATCTCGCTCTAACTATGTCATACATTATTATCTTGATAAATTTAATGTCATTCCTTCGTAATGTCCGAATGAATTTTCAAGCCAGCATAACAGCAGACCTTGTTTGTCAGCTCATTAAGACTTTTTTCTTTAATAAATACAGCCCCGCTTAAGCAGGGCAAGAAAAATTGCCTATATACTCGTCATTCGGCCTTCTCCACGGAAATCTTTAGTAAAAGGCGAAAGATTTGTTCGTGAATGAAGAAAGCCCAGAGTAATTGCAACCACTTTTGTAAGCAGGCATATTAATTATTGAAATTAACTGCTTGTGGTGCACACACTTGATAGAAATCCAATGAAATGTGTTATCAATCTAATTAACAATGACTTGCTTCAAAAAGCTTTTCGTTATCAAGCACGCCAAGTCACTGTTAGGAAAGTAACTTTAATAATTTTGTTTGTTTACTGCAGAACAGCGTAAAATGCATCGTCAATTTATTGCGCATACTGCCGATTCACTTTGCAATTATGTTGCCTTGTAGAACTGTTCGATATTTACACGAGTCATTTCCAATAAAACCGATAAGGCTGACAAATTTTTGTAGGCCTTAAGTGCATTCAATCAGTCTGTCAGACGTTTCAAAACTTTTCTCAGAAACGCTTTCGTCAGAAATTTTCTTTGCAATACAGACATCACGAGTACCTATTATGGCATTCTTCACCCACCCAGAAAGGGTAATCACTCTGATGATTTAAACATTCTTCTACGCTCTACGATGTTATGCAAACTTCTGTTCGGAATAGTAGATTTGTATTGAAAAATTGATCTTGTACTCATGGCTACGAACAAAATCTCCGTCTAAGTCACTCATGAACAAATACCGCCGAACTTGTGAAATGTCCTAAAAAATAGACAAGACATGATGGAAAATTCCGACATGTAATAGATTTTCCAAAGAGTTTCCGATCTTAAATTTATTCTTAAATATCATTATTGATGTGAACGGTCTTCTCGGCTCTATAAGCATTTATGGTTTTCACGATGTATTTCGAAAAGACAATAACGCACAATCAGTTAGCTGAGTTCGGCTACAAATAGTGGCACGTCGACAAGCCGTTACTCTCTGTGGCAACGTCAGGTAATTACTATTGTGGGCTGTGAACAAAGCTGCAAAAATACATATTTTCCACATTCGTCATCTCGCTCTAATTATGTCATACATTATTATCTTGATAAATTTAATGTCATTTCTTCGTAATGTCCGAATGAATTTTTAGCCAGCATAACAGCAGACCTTGTTTGTCAGCTCATTAAGACTTTTTTCTTTTATAAATACAGCCCCGCCTAAGCAGGGCAAGAAAAATTGCCTATATACTCGTCATTCGGCCTTCTCCACGGAAATCTTTAGTAAAAGGCGAAAGATTTGTTCGTGAATGAAGAAAGCCCAGAGTAATTGCAACCACTTTTGTAAGCAGGCATATTAATTATTGAAATTAACTGCTTGTGGTGCACACACTTGATAGAAATCCAATGAAATGTGTTATCAATCTAATTAACAATGATTTGCTTCAAAAAGCATTTTGTTATCAAGCACGCCAAGTCACTGTTAGGAAAGTAACTTTAATAATTTTGTTTGTTTACTGCAGAACAGCGTAAAATGCATCGTCAATTTATTGCGCATACTGCCGATTCACTTTGCAATTATGTTGCCTTGTAGAACTGTTCGATATTTACACGAGTCATTTCCAATAAAACCGATAAGGCTGACAAATTTTTGTAGGCCTTAAGTGCATTCAATCTGTCTGTCAGACGTTTCAAAACTTTTCTCAGAAACGCTTTCGTCAGAAATTTTCTTTGCAATACAGACATCACGAGTACCTATTATGGCATTCTTCACTCATCCAGAATGGGTAATCACTCTGATGATTTAAACATTATTCTATGCTCTACGATGTTATGCAAACTTCTGTTCGGAATAGTAGATTTGTATTGAAAAATTGATCTTGTACTCATGGCTACGAACAAAATCTCCGTCTAAGTCACTCATGAACAAATACCGCCGAACTTGTGAAATGTCCTAAAAATAGACAAGACATGATGGAAAATTCCGACATGTAATAGATTTTCCAAAGAGTTTCCGATCTTAAATTTATTCTTAAATATCATTATTGATGTGAACGGTCTTCTCGGCTCTATAAGCATTTATGGTTTTCACGATGTATTTCGAAAAGACAATAACGCACAATCACTTAGCTGAGTTCGGCTTCAAATAGTGGCACGTCGACAAGCCGTTATTCTCTGTGGCAACGTCAGGTAATTACTATTGTGGGCTGTGAACAAAGCTGCAAAAATACATATTTTCCACATTCGTCATCTCGCTCTAACTATGTCATACATTATTATTTTGATAAATGTAATGTCATTCCTTCGTAATGTCCGAATGAATGTTTAACCAGCATTACAGCAGACCTTGTTTGTCAGCTCATTAAGACTTTTTTTTTTTAATAAATTCATCCCCGCTTAAGCAGGGCAAGAAAAATTGCCTATATACTCGTCATTCGGCCTTCTCCACGGAAATCTTTAGTAAAAGGCGAAAGATTTATTTTTTTTTTTTTTTTTTTTTTTTTTTTTTTTTTTTTTTCCATATATAATTTACAGTAACTAAAGTGATTCACAATAAATAATATAATCTTGACATATATATATTATATAAATTAAAATTTTTTTTTTTTTTTTTTTTTTTTTTTTTTTTCCCCTTTTTGTTTTTTTAAATTTTTTATTTACAATTTTCATGTCTTTTTGTATAATATCTAAAATATAAAGTGTCTAGTATAATATTTTATCAGTTGTATAGAGCTACAGTAATGTCTACGTAAAGGGAATTTCGAAAGAGAAAGACCTATCGTCATTGAACTTTAAAATGAGGGGTCTTTCAAAAATTGCTCTAAAACCATTTAGTTGGTTATCGCGAAGTGCTTTTAGATATTGGACATGAACAGTTTCTCTAATCTTTCTGCTAATCACAGAGAGAGCCGAAGTGTCGGTCGCTGGCAATGAATCAAACTTAATCGCATTTCTGCGTTTCCAAATGCACTGAAATGTAATGTTCAAGATGGTTAGAATAAGAAGTTTGTTAGGTGACGAGTTGTAAAGGGACAGATCTAAGAGTTGTGATATAGTTAAGTACGGTAGAGAGTGAAGAGAAGAGATAACTTTGAAGATCGGTATAAGGATCGGAATGACTTGAGGGCATTTAAGGAAAATATGTGGAGTGTCTTCTATGTTTCCGCATGCAATGCAACTAGATGTCGCAGGAATATTGGAATTTTTCCAGGAACTTAATCTTTTGTTGGTTGGGAGAATGTCGTGGAATATCTTGAATAAAATGTCGTAGTTGGGTGGAAAACAAAATCCCAAGAAGAGGTTTTTCCATATGAAGTTCCAATTTGGGCTATATCCAAGGTGGCTATTCCACATCCATTGTGCTCTTGGAGGAGGAGGTGCTTCGCTTAACGCGATGTAGATGGTTTTAGTTGTTATTGTTTTACAAGCACTGATAGCAGCCCTAACAGATTGAGTGGATGGATAATAAAATGGTTTGGCTTTAATTGATTTCGGTGAATTATTTTTAAATTCGTTCTTCCTTCTACCGTTTAGGTATACATATGTAAGGGAAGTTAAGTATTTTGCCAAACAAAACCATGGATGGTCTCCATTCGAGTCGAACATTTTGAATACGTATTTTGTTCTTATAGCCTCAGAGTGTCTTTTGGGGTTAAGAATAGCGAGTCCTCCTTCCTTTGCAGAACAAAATATAGTACTTTGGGGAAGTGGGGTGCTGGATTTAAATAGGAAATTTCGAATGTAGGTGTTGAGTTCTTTCAGAGCCCAATTAGGGGCTGGAAGAACACTATATAAAAAAATGACTTTTGCTAATACTAAGGTATTGAGGATAAGTCTTTTGCCTCTTAAAGAGAGATATCGACATTTAGTGATTTTTGATTTGGAACGAAGTGAGGATAGCGCTTTGCTCCAGTTGTTAAACACCATTTGTGCAAGGTTATTTGAGAAAAGAATTCCTAGTAGTTTAATTTCGGGCACCCAGTTAACAGGATAGGCAGATGTGTCAAAGTTCTCTCTATTAGGACCAATGACAAGTCCCTGCGTTTTTTTCTTGTTTAGTTTTGCCTGAGTTGCATTTCCAAAGGTTGTCATTATTTGGAAAAGCTTTGGAATGTCTTTGCATTCCTTAAGGAAAATGTTTGTGTCATCTGCAAATTGTGAATATAATAGTGGCCTTTTCAAAGATGGTATAAATATTCCCTGTAGACTAGAGGCCTCTAGAAGTATTGCAAGGGCTTCAGTGAAGATTACATATAATGGAAGGGATAGAGGGTCCCCTTGTCGAACACCTCTTTCTTGGGTAAATGCAGATGAAATGAATCCGTTATTGGACACTTTTGCATGTGTATTACTTAAGAAAGGTTTTAACATATTGATAAATGTAAGTGGGTAGCCCAGTTTAGACATAAATGATAATAAAAAGCCGCGGTCTACGCGGTCAAAAGCTTTTTCCTGATCTAGCGAGATCAGGAAAGCTGTAGAATCCTTGGAGTTCAGATAGTAGAGAAGATCGCGAATGAGAAAAATGTTAAACATTATCTCCCTGTTAGGAATGGCGGCGGTCTGATTTATGTTAATAAATGACATTGTGGAAGCGAGTCTTTTTGTTAAGGTTTTGGATAAGATCTTATAATCGCTGTTTAAAAGGGATATGGGCCTCCAATTTTTAATATCTAAAAGATCACCTTTCTTCGGAATGAGGGATATGATTGCCATTGTAAACGATTGTGAAAGTTCTTGTTGCTTAAAAATTGCATCGTTGCAAACTTGGGTGAAGTCATCACCAAGGACATCCCAGTAATGTAGGTAAAATTCGCTAGGGAGGCCATCCGGCCCGGGAGATTTTCCATTTTTCATTGTATTGAGGTTATGTTTCAGTTCATCGTTTGTAAAGGAAATTGTGAGATCATCCACATTTGGAATGTCTCGTTTGGATGTCAAATTAAAAATTTTCTCCTGTTCGAGTTTATTAACATTTTTGTTGGTAAAAAGGTTCTTATAAAATTCTTTAATATAGTTTAAAATTTCCTTATCTTTCGAGAGGATCTTATTGCCATTAGAGAGGCCCCTTATGCGTTTGTTGGACTGTCGTGAGGATTCTGCAGCAAAAAAAGCGTGAGAAGGTACTTCACCGTCTTCCATTAGGTCGATTTTTGCCCTTACTGAAATGCCGTTATTAAGTTCCTTTTTTAATACGTTTAATTTGGATTTAATTTCCAGCGTGTCATTACCACATTTTAAAAGTTCCAAGAGGGAATCGAGTTCGGCTTTCTTTTTGCGTCGTAGCAAAACAGACTGCTTGATTAAAATACTTTTTATGTGAGCTTTACCCAGTTCCCACCAATCCAACAGGAAAGGAAAATCAGTTTTTTTGGTTTTCCAATCTTTCCAAAATTCAGATATTTGCGAGTCTAGTAGAGGGTCCCGTAGAATTGATGTATTCAGTTTCCAGAAACCTTTCCCTCTGTTAGAATTTAGAGATAGGTGTATTTTAACATTGACCATGAAATGGTCCGACCAAGTATGGTTTAGAATTTCGGAAGAGATCATAAGATTTTTAAGGGTCTTAGAAAGGTAAATTCTATCAAGTCTGGAAAGAATAGTATTGCTCTTATTATGCCATGTTCCAGCTTTAACCCCGGGGTGTAATAGCCTCCATGCATCAAAAAGCCGAAAAGAATCTTTTATTTTGCTTAGTTCATCCGATCCATATAAGTGATGATGTGTTTTAGTTCCCCCAATTCTATCCTTACTCACATCTTCCACCATGTTGAAGTCACCTCCAAAGATGATGGGCATATTGCTTGGGAAGATTGGATAAATAGATTCATAGAATTCTAGTCTAAGAGTTTGGA
The DNA here is from genome assembly GCA_027922465.2 of Turritopsis dohrnii. Lineage (NCBI taxonomy): Eukaryota > Metazoa > Cnidaria > Hydrozoa > Anthoathecata > Oceaniidae > Turritopsis > Turritopsis dohrnii. The sequence continues at coordinate 8,665 of BQMF02000312.1, forward strand.
GCATTCGGAGAATATATACATATCAGTGCAAATGTACTATCATCAAATTTGACTTCACAGCCAAGGGACCGACCCTCAGCGCCATTATGAAAAGCATTAATCAAAGAAATACCGTTTTTAGCCAAAATCGCCACACCGGCTTCGCGAGAAGATGAGGAGCACCATAGGGACCAACCGTAAGGAGCCCATTCTTCCTCCCATAATTTTAAAACATCAAAATCAGAATGAGTCTCTTGAATCATCAAAACATTATGCTCAGAATTTTGAAACCACAGAAAGATGGAGGCTCTCTTCCGCCCATCTCTCAGCCCATTGGCATTCAGTGACAAAATTGACAATATCATAGTGGAAAACATAAATAAATTATATCTAATCATCATACCCAAGATAGAATTTGATTTGATCTTCACATTCTTCAAGTGTCATCTTCTTCAGGTCTCTAATTTCATGTTTTAACGCCATGTTGTACACGCCAATGCATAATATGTTCTTCTTATGTTTCAGTAAATGCCATCTCAGCAAAGCTGCGATCAAACGATGAGGTTGTTCGTACGCTTTAAAGGCGGGCTGAGCGTTGAGCAACAGCCCCCTTGGGCAGTTCTTTATTGCATTTAATAGCTTGTTTCTTGTTGTTATTAAGTCTCTCTTCTGGTTAACAATAGGGGGTGAGTCCTGCATTTCTTCATCTTGTGTCTCTGGTTCGTTCTGTGCAGTTTCCGTTGTTTCAACATCTTTATCTCTGTCTGTTGTATCGTTTACTTCCTGTACATGATTGTCACCCGTTCTGTTCTCCTTTACTGTGATCGCTGTTTCCATGTTACCCGATTCTTCTCTGCTTTCCGATGTTCTTGTTTGACTTTCTCGGTCGTATATTGTTAAAATTTGGTAACCATTGATGGTGATGAATCTTGCAATTTTTTCCTTCAAATTCGAAAAAACCACTACTCGGTTTCCATTAAAAATAATTTTTCCGTCAATGTTTTTCTTGATTCTGAAGTAGTCAATTATGCTTCCATACTTTGACATTACTAATGTAACCATTTGGTCCGAAATTTCATGTGGTATGTCCATTAAAGAAACATTTGTCTTTCTGACAGGAGGGTCAGGGTTGACAAAACTGATATGATAACCGTCATATTCAATTCCATTGACTAATAAGCTGTTAAATTCTTCGGGGTTTGAAATAGTAACTCTGACTAAATGTTTGCGGTGAATCTTCTGAATGCACTCAACAGAGGTGTATCCGTCGGTCAAAAAAGCCTGATATAAAAGGTTTAAGTTATAATTTTGAATGTCAAAGCTTACCAGCGTCTTCTTTAACTTATATCTGGATTCCGATGTCTGTAGAGAATTTGCATAAGATCTTTCGCCAGCTGACTCGTCATCTGATAACTGCAAGTCGCTGCGGACTTCGTCTACTGTTGCAATTCGGCGTTTACCAGCAGCAGCTGCCGGCGCAGCCATAATGTCTTTACAATCCAATCCAATCCACTAACTGCGTAGCCAATTCGTCGGCTTCAAAGGCGTTTCTTCGTGAATGAAGAAAGCCCAGAGTAATTGCAACCACTTTTGTAAGTAGGCATATTAATTATTGAAATTAACTGCTTGTGGTGCACACACTTGATAGAAATCCAATGAAATGTGTTATCAATCTAATTAACAATGACTTGCTTCAAAAAGCTTTTCGTTATCAAGCACGCCAAGTCACTGTTAGGAAAGTAACTTTAATAATTTTGTTTGTTTACTGCAGAACAGCGTAAAATGCATCGTCAATTTATTGCGCATACTGCCCATTCACTTTGCAATTATGTTGTCTTGTAGAACTGTTCGATATTTACACGAGTCATTTCCAATAAAACCGATAAGGCTGACAAATTTTTGTAGGCCTTAAGTGCATTCTATCAGTCTCTCAGACGTTTCAAAACTTTTCTCAGAAACGCTTTCGTCAGAAATTTTCTTTGCAATACAGACATCACGAGTACCTATTATGGCATTCTTCACCCATCCAGAAAGGGTAATCACTCTGATGATTTAAACATTATTCTATGCTCTACGATGTTATGCAAACTTCTGTTCGGAATAGTAGATTTGTATTGAAAAATTGATCTTGTACTCATGGCTACGAACAAAATCTCCGTCTAAGTCACTCATGAACAAATACCGCCGAACTTGTGAAATGTCCAAAAAATAGACAAGACATGATGGAAATTTCCGACATGTAATAGATTTTCCAAAGAGTTTCCGATCTTAAATTTATTCTTAAATATCATTATTGATGTGAACGGTCTTCTCGGCTCTATAAGCATTTATGGTTTTCACGATGTATTTCGAAAAGACAATAACGCACAATCACTTAGCTGAGTTCGGCTTCAAATAGTGGCACGTCGACAAGCCGTTATTCTCTGTGGCAACGCCAGGTAATTACCATTGTGGGCTGTGAACAAAGCTGCAAAAATACATATTTTCCACATTCGTCATCTCGCTCTAACTATGTCATACATTATTATCTTGATAAATGTAATGTCATTCCTTCGTAATGTCCGAATGAATGTTCAACCAGCATAACAGCAGACCTTGTTTGTCAGCTCATTAAGACTTTTTTTTCTTTAATAAATTCATCCCCGCTTAAGCAGGGCAAGAAAAATTGCCTATATACTCGTCATTCGGCCTTCTCCACGGAAATCTTTAGTAAAAGGCGAAAGATTTGTTCGTGAATGAAGAAAGCCCAGAGTAATTGCAACCACTTTTGTAAGCAGGCATATTAATTATTGAAATTAACTGCTTGTGGTGCACACACTTGATAGAAATCCAATGAAATGTGTTATCAATCTAATTAACAATGACTTGCTTCAAAAAGCATTTCGTTATCAAGCACGCCAAGTCACTGTTAGGAAAGTAACATTAATAATTTTGTTTGTTTACTGCAGAACAGCGTAAAATGCATCGTCAATTTATTGCGCATACTGCCGATTCACTTTGCAATTATGTTGCCTTGTAGAACTGTTCGATATTTACACGAGTCATTTCCAATAAAACCGATAAGGCTGACAAATTTTTGTAGGCCTTAAGTGCATTCAATCAGTCTGTCAGACGTTTCAAAACTTTTCTCAGAAACGCTTTCGTCAGAAATTTTCTTTGCAATACAGACATCACGAGTACCTATTATGGCATTCTTCACCCACCCAGAAAGGGTAATCACTCTGATGATTTAAACATTATTCTACGCTCTACGATGTTATGCAAACTTCTGTTCGGAATAGTAGATTTGTATTGAAAAATTGATCTTGTACTCATGGCTACGAACAAAATCTCCGTCTAAGTCACTCATGAACAAATACCGCCGAACTTGTGAAATGTCCTAAAAATAGACAAGACATGATGGAAAATTCCGACATGTAATAGATTTTCCAAAGAGTTTCCGATCTTAAATTTATTCTTAAATATCATTATTGATGTGAACGGTCTTCTCGGCTCTATAAGCATTTATGGTTTTCACGATGTATTTCGAAAAGACAATAACGCACAATCAGTTAGCTGAGTTCGGCTACAAATAGTGGCACGTCGACAAGCCGTTACTCTCTGTGGCAACGTCAGGTAATTACTATTGTGGGCTGTGAACAAAGCTGCAAAAATACATATTTTCCACATTCGTCATCTCGCTCTAATTATGTCATACATTACTATCTTGGGAATGCGATCCTTAAACTGAAAAAAATTCCTGAGTCTACAAGTAGAGCGGAAAACAAATCGAACCGAGCAGTGAGGTAAATTACTACGGAAAATACGGGACAAACGAGTTCGAACCTGCAAAGAGGGACTGCCAAGAAACGGTAACATAATAAACACTTCTCTCTTAGCAACCGTGGGAATAGCTTCTTTGTTAGGAAGAGGTATCTTATTGAGAAAAACTTTGATACAAAAATCTATGACATTCCTAGGATATTTGTTTTTACATAATATGATTCTGAGGTAACTAACTTCTTGATGAAACCTATCATAATCCGAACATAAACGATAACAACGGTACAAAAGTGAAAAAATTAGTCCGTGCTTAAAATATTCGGGAATAAAACTATCAAAATGGCTATAAACACCACTAAATGTGGGTTTACGGTAGACATTGGTACAAAAACTACCACTCTCACGACTAACCAAATTATTATCTTGATAAATTTAATGTCATTTTTTTGTATTGTCCGAATGAATGTTCAACCAGCATAACAGCAGACCTTGTTTGTCAGCTCATTAAGACTGTTTCTTTAATAAATACAGCCCCGCCTAAACAGGGCAATAAAAATTGCCTATATACTCGTCATTCAGCCTTCTTCACGGAAATCTTCAAAATAGGGCGAGAGATTTGGGGGTTTTTTTGTTTTTTTTTTTCATATATATTTCATAGTAACTAAGGTGATTCACAATAACTAAAATATAATCTTTACATATATATAATATACATTTTTTTTTTACTTTTTTCAATTTTTATATTTTTATTTACATTTTATCTTTTTTATATAGTCTAACAATTTTGTAATAATGTGTCTAGTTGAATATTTTATTAGTTATGTAGAACTACAGTAGTGTCTTTGCAAAGGGAATTTCAAAAGAGAAAGACCTATCGTCATCAAACTTTAAAATGAGGGGTCTTTCAAAAATTGCTCTAAAACCATTTATTTGGTTCTCGCGAAGTGCTTTTAGATATTGGACATGAACAGTTTCTCTAATCTTTCTGCTGATCATGGAGAGAGCAGAATTGTCGGTCGCAGGCAATGAGCTAAATTTAATCGCATTTCTGCGTTTCCAAATGCACTGAGATGTAATGTTCAAGATGGTTTAAATAAGAAATTTGTTAGGTGACGTTGTAAAGGGACAGATCTAAGAGTTGTGATATAGTTAAGTTCGGTACAGTGTGAAGAGAAGAGATAATTTTAAAGATCGGTAGAAGGATCGGAATGACTTTGGGGCAGTTAAGAAAAATATGTGGAGTGTCTTCTATGTTTCCGCATGCAATGCAACTAGATTTCGGGGGTATGTTATTACCCATCAGTCTGTCAGGGCTACTATTAGTGGTTTTAAAACAATAACAACAAAAACCATCTACATTGCGTTAAGCGAAGCACCTCCTCCTCTAGGTAGGGCAATGGATGTGGAATAGCCACCTTGGATATAACCCAAAAACCTCTTTATGGGATTTTGTAACCCACCCAACTACGACATTCTATTCAAGATATTCGACAACATTCTCCCAATCAACAAAAGATTAAGAATAATTTTTAAATTTGTTCTTTCATTTACCGTTTAGGTATACACATGTAAGGAAAGTTAAGTGATTCGCCAAATAGAACCATGAGTGGTCTCCGTTCGATTCAATTATTTTAAATACGTGTTTAGTTCTTATAGCCTCAGAATGTTTTTTTGGGCTAAGAATACCGAGTTTACAGAACAAAATATAGTATTTTGGCGAAGTGGGGTGCTGAATGTTGAGTTCTTTCAGAGCCCAATAAGGGGGTGGAGGAAGACTATACAAAGAAATTACTTTCGATAATACTTTAGTTTCGGAGACCCAGTTAACAGGATAGATGGATGTGTCAGAGTTCTCTCTGTAGAGGCCTTTTACTAGATCCTGCGTTTTTTCTTACTTAATTTTTCCCGAGTCGCAGTTCCAAACTTTTCCATAATTTGGAAAAACTTTGTGAATGTATTTGCATTCTTTTCAGAAAACGTTGGTGTCATCAGCAAATTGTGAGTATAGTAGTGGACTCTTCAAAGATGGTACAAATATTCCCTGTAAGCTAGAGGTGTTTAAGACATTACTTACCGGCTTTATTGCAAATCAGTTTTATTGCAATTGACTTCTCAGCCTTATGGTTAGGTCGGGACAAGAAGAAGAGATTGACGAACCACAAGAAGCGGACGAACCAGCGAACGACGATCGAAATGCATCGGACGAAGAAGATGTTGACGAACATCCAGCCAAAACTACACCACCGAAGACTACAAGACCAATGTCAAATGGCTTTTCATACAAGTGTTCTATAAACTTACTGAGAAGACAACGGCAAAATCTATCTTCGACGCTCTCAGTGCTGAATTTGAGATGCCGGGCGAAGCAATTGTAGAAGCAATAATCAAAGATACGCGTTTCGAAACAAGATTCACTGTATACTTTGAAAGAGAATGTTTTCGAAACTACATAGAAGAATACGGAATCAACCGTTGATGGGATAAAGATCAACCCAAAACATATTCAAAAGGAATACATTCCTATTATTCCGTTAGAACTACGTAGCTATATATCAAAACCACTTTCACGACAAGTCATCAGAAGGTGTAATCATGTCTGGTCCGATCGAAACCTTAACCAATTGTTACAGAACACTTCCGAATTCGATTACCATCAATGGCCAAACGTACCACATATGCCATAGAGAACACCAATCACGTTCAAAACGAAGCAATAAACACACTCACCACGCAAATACATCATTCAAAGACATACAAAAATCTAAAGATAACGCTGTCTAAAACGAGAATCAAGCTCACCAAAGTGAATACGAAGCAAGTAACGAAAACACGTCGGACGATGAAAACGAAAAAGAAGAAAGCAAAAAAGAAACGGACGAAAACAGAGATAATGAACACGAACATATATAAAATAGATAACGAAAAAGAAGACGAAAGCGGAACTGACAATGAAAGTGACGATAGCAGTTTCACAATTGTCAAACCCAAAATACGACATGAGAACCAGAAAATACGAGCATCAATATTAACAAGCCGATACCTCAAACGAAAGAGTACTCCAGAAGAACTAAAACGCTTTAAATCATAGCTATCACACGAAATCAAAAACGAAGCTTCCTAGATGTGATCGCTGTACAAAAAGATATAATAGAATTGATCGAAACTCTATAATGTATATCTTTTATGATTTAACCCACTGTATAAACTAAATGAGTAACTCACTGGCACGTAGCCGTGAGGGAAATAAAAATCACAAAAAACACATTTGAAGCCGACGAGTAGACTACGTTGTTAGTTGATTGGATCATCCAGATATTATGGCTGCGCCGGCATCTGCTGCTGGTTCACGCCGTATTGCGACAATCGACGAAGTTCGTAACGACCTACAACTACGAATCACCTGGCGAAAGATCTTCTTACGCAAATTCACTGAAGACATCCGTTTCCCGATACAAGCTGAAGAAGACACTAGTGAACATTTAGTAAGAGTTACCATTTCAAACCCCGAAGAATTTAACAGTTTACTAGTCAATGGAATAGAATATGACGGTTACTATAGCAGTTTTGTCAAAACAGATCCTCCTGTTAGAAAGACAAATGTTTCTCTAATGGACATACCACATGAAATTTCGGACCAAATGGTTACTTTAGTAATGTCGAAGTATGGAAGCATAATTGACTACTTCAGAATCAAAAAAAATATTGACGGAAAAATTATTTTTAATGGAAACCGAGTAGCGGTTTTTTCCAATTTGAAGGAAAAAATTCCGCGATGGTTACTAAATTCTAACAATCTACGACCGAGAAAGTCAAACAAAAACATCGGAAAGCAGAGAAGAATCGGATAACATGGAAACATCGATCACACTAAAGGAGAAAGGAACGGGTGATGACGAACCTTTACAGCAAGTTAACGATACAACACACAAAGATAAAGATGTCGATACAACGGAAACTGCACAGAACGAACCAGAGACACAAGATGAAGTAATGCAGGACTCACCCCCAATTGTTAACGCAAAGAGAGACTTCATAACAACAAGAAACAGGCTATTAAATGCAATAAAGAACTGCCCAAGGGGGCTGTTGCTTAACGCGCAGCCCGCCTTTAAAGCTTACGAACAACCTCACCGTTTGATCGCAGCTTAGAATATGACGGTTACAATATCAGTTTTGTTAACCCAGATCCTCCGGTCAGAAAGACAAATGTATCTTTAATTGACTTACCTCACGAGATTTCGAACAAATGGTTACGCTTGTATTGTCAAAGTATGGCAGCATGATTGGCTATTTCAGAATTAAAAGAAATATCAATAGAAAAATCATTTTTAATGGAAATCTGGTAGTGTTAAAGAAAAATTACCACAACTCATCACTATAAACGGTTATCAAATTTTAACGATCTATGACTGCGAAAGACAAAAGAAAACACCAGAAAACAAGAAAAAAGCAGATATGGAAAGTTCGATGCCAGAAAAGGAGAAAGAAGCAGTTGATGACGAACTTGCACAGGAAGGGAATGATAAAACAGGCAAAGATGATGAAGTCGATACAATCGAAACTGCGTAGAACGAGCCACTGGCAGAGACACGAGATGAAGAGGTGCAGAAGCCACCCCTGTTGTGAACGCGAAGAGAGATTTTGTAACAGCGAGAAACAAGTTAATAAATGCAATAAAGAATTGCCCAAGGGGGGCTGTTCCTTAATGCGCTGTCCGCCTTTAAATTATATGAACAACCACATCGTTTGATTGCAGCTTCAGTGAGATGGTAAACACTAAAGTATAAAAAGAGCATATTATGCATCAGCATCTACAGTGTGTATCAAAATGTCTTATCCACCAACTTTCAAGGCGTGTGCTTCATTACATGTCTGATAGAATATTGTGAATTTTATATCACAATATAAAATGTTTTCCAAAATATTTGTTCTTCGAAAAGATATTGAAGAAAAACTCAACGATTTGGCTCATTAAATTCTTAAAAGTCAATTAACTGACATGCTAATGACTTTTTAATGGTGTGGTTTTCATAGCTTTGCGTATCAATTTCCCATAACAACTAATCTTAAAAATTTCAAACAAAAAAAAGAATTCCACTGCTGGTTTGATAGGCGAGTTAACGAGTTGAGACAATATGAAGAAGTTTGTAGAAAGGGTAGTTTGAGAAGGGCAATGGAGCCATCTCTGGTTCCATATGAATAATCAATTTTGTGGAAGTTTGTGTTTGAAAAATTTCAACTGCAAGTGTGAAATTTAAGTATTGGTGGACAAATAGAATGCAGGAGTTAAACCATATCAAAGAATTTAAGTATCTTAAGATTTGAAAAAAATTGAGAGGAAAGGGCTCGAGGTTCATTTTAGCCATTTTTGAAGAGTAAGAATTCGATGAGTGATAGAGTTTTCACACAAACCCCAAATTTGACACGCATAGCGCATATGTGAAGCAAAGATTTATGATAAATGTCAACTAGAGACTTCTGGAGAATAAAATGACAAAGTTTTGAAAGCACTCTATTAACTCTCCACAATTTCTTGGCTAATTCTGAAATATGTGATTTCCAGTTTAGGTGTTCGTCCTAGATATTTCACACTTGTGCTAGGATAGATACGCTTACCTAATAGCTTTAGAAATGGGATTGATTGAAGGTATTTAGAATGTGAACGGAATATCATAAATTCGGTTTTACCAGCGTTTAAATTTCTCTTGTTTACACTTAGCCAACCAGATAGCATTTTAAGGTTGACTCTTAAACAGAGCGAATCAATTTTTGTGGACAAATCTAGAAGATGGGTGTCATCAGCAAAATGAAACATTTCAGAAAATTTAATGGCGCTTTGCAAACCATTCATATAAAGCAAGATGGGCCCTAGCACAGAACCCTGAGGGGCTCCATGCATTATGAGCTTAGAACTGGAGTTACAATTATAAATTGAAAGCGATCCGAGAGGTACGACTCAAACCATTGCTTAACAGGGCCACGAATGCCATAGTGATCGAGTTTTGAAAGTAGTATTTCATGGTCAACAGTGTCAAAGGCCTTTTGTAATTCGACAAATACCCCACAAGCAAGTGTCAAGTTTCGATCTAATGCGCTCTATAATATTAATAAGAGAAGAGTGTAGTTTTATATTGATCATAAAATGGCCAGGCCAGTAGTGACTAAAAATTTCTGAAGGGACCATATGGTTTTCTGTCATTGCATGATGATTACACTGTGACCACTAGATGGAGAAACCTCAATGCATCGGCGAAAGGAAAAGAATTTTTGGTTTTGCTTAATTTGTCGAACTGTAGTAGGTGTTTTCCCCGTTTGGGAAAATTGTGGAGATGGACCCATAGAAATCTAGTGTAGAATTTGGAGCATTAGCATCATATGCAGACATCAGTGCAAATGTCTGATCAAAAACTGATTTCACAGTCAAGGGACCAACCTTCAGTGTCAAAGTTAAATACGTTGATTAATGAGACCTTTCAACCGAAATCGCTACACCCACCTCGTGAAAGGAAAAAGAACCCCATACAGGACAACCGTAAGGAGATCATTCTTGCTCCTATTGTTTCAAAACATCAAATTCTGAATGAGCCTACAAATGTCATGGTTCCAGTTTTGGATGGACAAAAGGATTACAATTGGGTCACAATTGAGAAGATCATAATGAGTAAGATATAGAAAATGAATTTAATCATCATACCCAAAATAAAAATTCTTGCATTGAAATGCTCTTCAGATCTCTTATTTCGTGTTTGAGCGTCATGTTGTACGTTCCAAGACATAAGATGTTCTTTCCGCGTTTCAGAAATGACGCGGTGAGTCTGGTCATAAGAATTAAAACTTCGTTGTGATTTGATAAGAGACCTCTTTGGCAGTTCTTGATTGGGATCAGTAAGTTTGTTGTTGTAGTGATAAATGATTGTTGCTTGCTGTTCGCCAACGTCAATGAGTTCTGCACTTCCGTCTCATTTACAATCTGCATTCTGACTCCCCGATTTGTTGTTCTTCTGGGATGGGCGCTTTCACTGTCTCGGACACATAACGATCTGCTTCATTCTTGACTTCCTCCGGGGGGCGTGGCTATCTCTGTTTCCTGTGGTTTCTTACAATCTTATATTTTTAAAATATCGTATCCACTTATTGTAATATAACGCAGAATCCTTTTCTTTAGATTGGTAGATAATTTCATTCCATTGTAGATCATTTTCCCAGCGATGATCTTCTTTATTCTGAAATAGCCATGGTTCAACAAATTGCCATAGCCATTTTGATCTGATGTTTTGCAGGGTATATTCATCAATGAAACGTTTGTATTTGTTAACGGTGAATCCAGACTTGTGAAGCACATTGAATGTCCATTATAACTCAGCCTGTTCAGCAGAGTTGTCACTTGTAATCGGTTTTGCTCGTCAGGGTTACTCTTGCTAGATGTTTACTATAAATCTGAGGTATGCATTTGATCTATCGGTCATCATGAAATATAAAGCTATCATATAGTAAATCGAGATTAAACCTGTCGAACATGTCGAAAGTTTGGAGTCTTCTTTAATTGGATTTTGGTTTCAGTCTTCTTTAGTCGACTTGCATAGGCTTGTTGTTGATCGCCGCGATTATCAGTTTCATCACCTGTTAAAAGAAAATCTTTTCATAATTCTTCTACGATTGAAATTTACTCCGGAAGCAGCAGTCATAACAGTCGTATGTTGCACTCTAATAAAATAACCGTATAACAATAACCAAGCAGCTTTCACAAAGGACAAACTAGCGTCGCTGGCTTAAGGTGTCCTGAAGTTCCTCTGTGGACTCACGTATTCGCACCCTAGGTCAACAGCGCGAGTTAGACATTCTTTCAGTTAGTCATCCCACCTATTGAGAATTTTGCACAGTATCCAGTCTTAGAATCAGAAGTTGATCTTGCCTTCCACAAAAACTCGGTCAAAATTAATTTCAATTATACAATCCATGAATCACGCTAGAGCAACCATACAGTAATGGAACACATCAAGACCTGCTCCATCATGGCTATGGAGACTTAATGTAGAGAGAATTCGAGAAAGAGTCAGAAATAGCGTCTAAATATTTTGACGTATTCTTGTTGAGATTTGCACATTCACAACTTGTTATCTACAACATTATTACATCATAATTATGCACTGCATGAATTAAATATCAGTTTGGATTTTTTGGTTATCGCAGAAGTTTTAGAAATATGAAGCGTACCCAGAAAATTCTTTCATATCGGTTGGCAATTCGACCTGCCATATTTATCTGGCCTCAAGTCTAACAATAGTTGGTTGAAAGGTTTGGGCTGAATTACTCTGCTCTAACTATAACATGCTATAACACGTTTCTAAATTCTGATTCTAAAGTCATGGACATTTTGATACTTCAAAGCGTTATAAAAGACGACTGTATACTCCAATGTCTATGTAATTTGTTTCACAGATTTTGTCTCTGATGTATTTTTTGCTCAAACTGGAACTTTTTTATTCACAAAATTGATTTTCAGGTCGGCATTGAAGTTCTATCTCAAAATTGAACTAAGATGTCTTATACACCTTTCCCGTAATTGATTGCGCAATACTTTTTACCATACTCCGCCTCGTTTTCGCAAAGGTTGATATGGTAACAGAATGGCACAGGACTCATTTCAGTAATGAGCAATTAGTGTAATGATTGTGATAGTGTTAATGATTGAGCACGGGAGATTCGGTTGTCATGGTATAGCATATTGAAAACGAGGTAGAGCATGATAAAAATATTGCGCAATCAATTACGGGAAAGGTGTATTATTTTATATTGGTTACGACGAAAACACGACGAAAACACCGGCAAATGTATTAACTCCGACAAATGTAGTAAACCTACGTCAAATGTAGTAAACGCTTTGAAGATTGAACTAAGCCATAATTAGGCCAAACAAGTGAAGGTCTTCACCAGGTAACTTTTCAAGGGCTATCAGGTGGCCGTATAATAAAACCCAAAATCGCGCATGCGCAGTAGAAATATGTCAATATGACGTAAATGGGCCATAATTAAGCAAAACGCATTAAGGTCTTCACCAAGAAACTTTTCAAGTGGTATCAGGTGGCCATATAGTAAAACTCAAAATCGTTCATGCGCAGAAAAAACTCCGGTTCCACAAGCATATAAAGATCTTCATCATAATAATATTCCAGATACCATCAAGTGGCCCTATAATAGAACCCAAGTTCGCGCATGCGTAGTGAAAACATTTAGGTAGAATCACTAAGTTTGTGGTAAAAGTCATGTATGTATACACATACTTTGAATTCACAGGTGAATTCGTCTAGTGGAAATACTCTTTAAAATGGCTGCATGAAGGATGCGTCTGTTTTGTAAAAGTTTTTTGCACTTGCCTAATTCTAAAGATATGCTACTTCTTTGCGTTGTTGCATTTTTTTTTACTGTTTCTTTGAATATTCAAACGTTTTTATAAAGAGATAGTTATGCAAATACAATCCAATGACGTTCAACGATGATAACAGATGCTTGGGAGAGTTTTAGGATATCCTGCATTGGAAGATGTCAGAGCATGTAGAATGATCTGATGCAAAAATCTCTAGTATAAATTTACGGCCAAGCAATATCTTCAATAAGTAATAATAGTAAAGCCTTTATCTGAATAATTATAAATGTCCGTCCGACATAAAAAAAAATCCAACATGATTTATAACGTTCAGCTTATCTTGTTCACTAAAAGTCCACCATTGATGAAATAGCGATTTTTAGACTACCAAGGTTTGATTAAAACGTTTTTTTCGTAACTGTTCTCGAAAAAATACAACACGTTTCGTAACAGAAACGTAAACTGCAGTGAAATGCAATCCTACTCAGGAAAGATGCGATTCACATGATCGCTGATACTCAATGCTTCACAAGAAGCCAGGCTACATATTGTCAATCTTCCAAACTTCAGACATCCTTCCAAACTTAGTGGTGAAGTATTTGCCATATTTTAAAAATTAAAAGTGTAAAATCTTTTTATTTTATGTTAGCATAAGCTTTCCAAACTTCGGACATAAAAAATCATATCCGCAAAATAAAAACCACATCAATAATAATCCATACTGCACTGTCAATTAAACTAGATCTAAAACTTCACAAAAATCAAACATTTGAATTATAGTTGACTGTACGCTTGAGAGCAATGTTGCACTCAATAACGCAAAACTATGACGGATGGACAATCGATAGTTTCAGACGCTGTAAAAAATGCTGTATATCATTTGACACCATGCTTTTTGTTATTTCAGTAATAGACCCATATTTATCGTGTTCTTAGGCTTTTTAAAGTATTTTCTAAAGAACGTCTTCATTAAGGTTACTGTAAAGGAAAAAATTGGTAAAAATCACATTTTCTGATTTTTTGATATTATTATAGAGCGGAGCTTAATTTTCCATATGCAATAAATCTTTTTTTTCAAAAGTGTTTTTATTTCCCAAAATACGAGGAAAAAACGTTTTTGAGAGAAAATTCTGCAGGAGGATTTTAAATAAAACATGTAAACATTGATCCTCACCTTCAGTATGCATTATTAGAATGAATGAACTTTGTAGTTAGAAGCTTATCATCGTGTTTTTTATTGAACAAACAAATCAAATATTATTATTAAAAATTTTACGCCATGAACAGACAACGCTATCGAAAAAACGCATTTACTGCCAGTAGAAAAAGAAAACGAAAAATGTTTTTTTTTTTTCCATTGAGTTAATCTAATTAGTCATTGCCATTAGATTGTTGAGAAAGAAAATTTATAACAATAGAGCACCATTCCGCATGTTTGTTTATCATGCTGAAAGTTTCCAGCTGAGTAATTTTTTAAAACCGCGTTTTCTCAAAATTAAATTTATGTAAAAATTCTACCAATAAGGAGTTCCTGTGACACGAATATTTATCGAATTGCTAAAATAATTATACCCACGTGATCACAACAGACTGTAGAACAAAACCGTGTCACAGTTTTTGAAATAATTATGCCAATCAAAAATAAATCGTTGCTTTAGCTTTGGAGTTAGCATAATTATGTTACTTAAAACTTCTTTCATCATAACTTTTGAAAGACTTAATTATTTAAAAAACGCTGACACGGTTTTTGAGTTCGATCTTTTGAGAACATGATGCAATAATCTTTAGAAAGAAATTTCAAAAATCTGTGTCACAGGAACTTGTCAAACACAACTACAAACTTTTTTGTTTTCAGCTCAAATTTCCAAAAAATGATTAATTTACCTTTTTGCAAATTAGACCATCTTTTAGAGGAAAAACAGAGCTTTTCAGAAATATATACTTTTATATAATAATTGTTTAAAACTTGGGAGTTATTGTGTAAAAACCAAAGGTGTGCATTTTTCCTTTACAGTAACCTTAAATAGTTGAAGCAATGAAATTTCATTTTTTGTTATAACACAAAATTTAATTTTCAGCATTCAGCAATGCGGAAATTTATTTTCACACAATAAAAATCATAACATTCGGCACAAGTCGCATATAAAGTCCAGACCATCGATGCTCGCATCATCTTCGTTCCTATACACAACAACGGAACATTTCAGGTGAAACACATTGATCGCAACCGATCCATTTAAACTTTTCCCCTCGTTTAGCATAGAATGCCTTGCATCGGCAGCAAAACCAGGTTTTGTCCGAAAATAATGAGACCTTCTCCATGTCTCGTAGCTGGATGGCTTTTGCTGGCGTTATTCTTGAGCCACGTCTTCTTTTTAATGGCGGAGACACGGCCGTTAGCTTTGCCAGCACAGCTGCCGATGAACATTCTTTGATGGGCGGTCCACCAACTTCATCATCTTCATGGAAAGCACAATATTGTAATGTTTCGAAAGTAACTAACCATTCAGTCGAACTTGTACGGCTGTATTTCAAAATAAAACAAGAAGCCGCTTGGCTTGATGACTTCAGGACGTAACACAACGAGCTTGACAAAAAATCTGGTTTCAAAAATACAAACTTGCCGAATTGCCAAATTACGGTCAAATCTAACAAAATGACTGGCAAATTCAAAATCAACATCTTCCATTTGCGCTTTGTACAAATTTTTATGAATATTAAAGAACTTTCGAAATTTGGTACAAATTTGGCCCAAATTGTCCATTTTGGGTCAAATCAGACAAAATGACTGTCAAATTTGAAACCAGCACCATTCAATTGTGCTCTGTGCAAAAGCTCATGAAAATTGAAGAACTTTTGAAATTTCGCCCAAATTGTCCAATTTTAGTCAAATCTGACCAAATACATTGTCAAATTCGAAATCAACATCTTTCAGATGTGATCCGTGCAAATGTTTATCAAAATTGAAGAATTTTCGAAATTTGGTCCAAATTTGACCTAAATTGGCCAATTTTAGTTAAACCTGGCAAAAATCATTAACAAATTCGAAATCAGCACCTTTCAATTGTGACCCGTACAAAATTTCATGAAAATTGAAGAATTTTCGAAATTTGGTCCAAATTTGGCCTAAATTGGCCAATTTTGCTCAAACCTGGCAAAATCATTGCGAAATTCGAAATCAGCACCTTTCAATTGTGACCCGTGCAAAATTTCATGAAAATTGAAGAACTTTCGAAATTTGGTCCAAATTTTGCCTAAATTGGCCAATTTTAGTTAAACCTGGCAAAATCATTGTCAAATTCGAAATCAGCACCTTCCAATTGTGCTCTGCGCAAAATTTCATGAAAATTGACCAAATGGAAGTCCGAATTTGACCAAGTTTGCGAATTCGGCAACGATGTCATGTAAACGCTGCACAAAAACGTTCATAACTAGGAGTAGTAGTAGGAGGAGGAGGAGAAACCACGGGTATTTTAAAGACTTTACTCCACCACGGGTATCCTAAAGTCAACAATCAATCGTGACTAGAAGCTTCAGATTTGATGAAGTATAGAAAAATTAGTGAATTATTTTTCGAAAAACTGAATGAAACTTACTAAATCATTGATTCTTGGGATTCGTTTTAAAACTTGATCCCTGTCAATCGGATAAATCCCTGTCGCCTTGAAGCCGGAGATCAAAGAACTCCCACTCAACATTGGCACAAGATTTTGAAGGAGTCCCGGGAATTCTGTCCTATTGGGCCCACTGGATGTAGCCTTCACTCTCTTAAAACTTTCACCCACATGCATTTCATTCATCTGAAGACTGCAACATCCAACGGCTGACACAAATGTGTGAAATTAGGAGGCATCGTTGTTTTTCACGCTGTGATCAATGACAGATTCTGAAAAATGCGCTCCTAAATTGTCCCCTATGAGCGCGAATGGTCCTTCTGCACCCTCGATGCTTTTGACAAAAATCTAGAATAACAGAAATTTAAATTCAAACTACACGTAGAAAGAACTTTAAAATTTAAATGGCATTCTCCGCCTTAAACACTTACACTTACACTTAAACACTTACACTTAAACACTTACCTAAAAAAAAAACACTTTTTAAAGGTTTCTTTATCAAACCATCTGTTTTTTGTGGCACCATAAACGGCGTTGTCGGGTCCATCTTTCTGCTAATTTTCCTAGAGATTTTTTGCTTTGTATACGATCATGGGCGGCAAATAATTCCCAGTGGCATTTCCACAAAACATGACACTAACTATTGATAAGAATTTAGAAATATTTAGTTTGCGCAGATTGCTATTTGTGGAAGACAAAAATCCGAAATACCTAAAAGTTTGCTTCGAATATTCTTGCTTCTTCTCCACTCGATGCCGATTTTCAAAACTTTTCTGGGTACTAAAACCCTTTTTCTTTTCGGATCATCACAGACGTTTGTTTCATCATAATTGTATATGTTATGGGGGCGGGACGCAAGGGGCAAGTTTTAGTAATATTCCTGCAAATAAAGCAATAAAATATCGCAAGACTGTTTATTTATCATCCTTTCTTCCATAGCAGTATCATCCTTACCATCAATTCGTTTTCTGTGACGGAAGCTGGTTTTATTTTGTCGGGCTGTCTTGACGTTAAGTTGTGACGTTTCAAAAAGCCGTTTACTCACTTTTCACCAGGGCAATTATTTTTGACAACTATATTTCTTTTATTCAAGAAATCTTTAACTAACTGTCTTAGTTCCATCTTATCGACAGGGCATCGCCATTTCGCTAGAAATTCAATCACAGTTACTAATTTGGCCTCAAGGCCTTCCGTTAAAGCGGTAGAACAACCAACTCTCCCTGTGTGACTTTTTTTAACCTTGTGGAGCAATGTTGACTTGGGAACGTTGTACGTTTCTGCAGCATTTCTGTATGTGGAACCATTATTGATGGCCTGTAGAGCGGCGTCTACATCAGCCTTGGTGTATTTTGACGACATGATTGACGTTTACCGTGATTGTAATCCAGGCGAATGCCAACTTTTCACACATGCGTATTAGCAAAGGATGTAACCTCGATGTTTTTCATGACTTGTAGGTACTGACCAAACCGATGCACGATTTCCCCCCTTCAATTTCATTGGTTCATACAAAATTAGGATCTAAAATCTCTATGGTGGAGTGTTTTCTAGTTAATTTTTGGGCATAAAATTATCTTTTTAAGCTTGAACTCCGGCAAACTTGCTTTTTTCAATCTAGGGTATAAGACATCTTTTGTAAAACAATTCGAAAAAAATTGACTTCGATAATCACTTTTTTCTTCATGCTTATTGCGCTTCACGCTTCATCTAATATTTTAGTATTTTTTGTGCCTTGGTTGAGTGGTCATGTACATTTCGTTTACCAGACAAGTTTGTTTTATTAGCGTGTCCGAAGTTTGGAAGGATGTCCGAAGTTGGGAACATTGACGGTATACATACAAAATTAACTGAATTAAAATGTGAGCATAAACGTAGCATAGTGAAAACAGCAACACGAGCAAGTAATAATACAGTATACAATGAGAAAATTTAACAAATACGCAAAGACAAAACTACAAGGACATAAATAAACTTACTGAAACCACTACAAAATATCAATGACACACGAACATGAATTTCATAGGTTTTAATACAATGACTAATTAAAAAATAAAACAAAACGACATCAATACCAAGACAAGAAGAATTGACACTGAGGGAATAATGAAACACGAGAATATAATAACAAACTAAAGCGTGCATGTAACGCACGCTGAATAACATTGAATAAAGCCTGGTTCAGACCTGACGATTACGATGATTAAAATTTAGCGTAATCGTCGTAGTCGTCGCAATCGTCTAATGTGAACACTTTTGTAATCGTCAGAATCGTCATAAAGCTTGGTTTCCAATAACAAAACTTTATCGTGCGACCGTCGTGCAACAAATGTTGTGCGACTTGTCGCACGACTTTTTGCTGCACCACCGCCTTGTTTCCATTACACGAATGGCACCCAACACGTTTGAGCACTTGCTATCACTGGTACAACACACTTGTCGCGCTGCTGTAGCACGACTGTTCTATCTCTACGACATTGTCGTGCGACATCAAAAACGATCTTCCACATGTTGCACGACAAGCGTTTCCATTATGTCGTGGGACTGTCGTACGACTGTAGTGCGACGATCGCACGATGAAAATTGTAAACCAAGCTTAAACGCCTGGCGTTTACGACGACAAAATATAAAAAATTTTGATATTTTATCGTGATAGTCGCTCTATTGTATGTAAAAATCGATTGAACTTTACGTCAATTCTATTGTTATAAGATGGTGAAGGCACGTGCTTCAAATTTTACAAAGAAGTTCAAACTTAACAATGGAAAAGAAGTATCGTGTGTTTGAAGCAATTTTCTTAAAAAAAATCAATCGCCGTAAATCACCAATCGCCAGGTCTGAACACTCTCAAGTAACTCAAAACACTAATTTCAAAAACACACGATACTTTTTTCCCATTTTAAGTTTTAACTTTTTCTGTAAGATTTGAAGCACGTGCCCTCACCACGATCTTTTAAAATGATAGAATTGACACAAATTTTCGTAGTTTCATCATTTTCATAGTTGGGCGTATTGTTGATCATAAACGTTTCTTCTTATCGTAACAGTTCTAACAATTTCGTTTTTGTCTGGGAATATTTCATCAATTATGTATAACTTTCAATCCTTGCGAACAATCGCGGGTTCTTTCAGTAAAGAAACTTCAAGTCCTTTAAACGAGCGTTTCACGTTGTTCCATTTATTGCGTTTCTGCAACATTGAGACAATGAGACGAGAATTTGTTTAGGAGATGTTGAATTCAGCGCCATCTTTTTGTAACTGCATATCTCTATTGAATGCAATACTCCACGTGGAGGAGCAATTATACTTGATTTCATGCCTTAAAGTTTTTGTGATGATAACAACATTGGACTACTTGTCGTGTCGTTGAATGAACCTGTATTCAATGGTCGTGAGTTAATTACTGCTTCTAGTTCTGACGGATTCTTCATCAGGGGAACTGGCATGCGACAATGATAATGAATTCAATTTCGATTGCACACTTCGAATGTTGCTTGTGGATTCTTCTTCCAACGTATTCAGTCGCCTTCTTGGATTTGAAAGAACGTCTTGATTTTACTGCCATTTATCTCTGTGACAGCTTTTTATGATTCTTGTTGTGCACAACAAAGTTTAAACCATTATCGCTGTATATGATAAGACGCAATACACGAATGAAAGGATCTGTGTGTTACTGTTACTTGTCTTGATGTGTACTGCTCTCTCAAATCAAAACAAGTGAACCATGCTCCACACAGTTTCAGTTATTTCCTTTGTTCATTGATTACGAACGATCCAAATTAATAAACACCACTCACAATAAGTGGCGCAGATTCTTCAATTGATGTGCAAATATATCGGCCATTTGTTGATTAACTGTTGAGCCCTGCAGTCGTCAAAAAACCACAAACGTGACTATGGTGTTTTACACGAATGAGATGCAGTTGATGACCCACAAACATCCTCTTATCTCATGGAAATATCGTCCAGCATGCATAAAAGCTTTGTGGAAATGCCACATAATCAAAATTGTATTATACCATATCATTTTCAAAGTTCAAGTGTTAAAAATTGCTTAGGACAGTTTTATACAGCTACATAACCGCCGTGTCGCATTAAATTACTTTTATTCGGGTAAAATCCGCAAAACGCAACAGTTACTGTATACAAGTTTCGTTGCTGAATATAGAATTCGTCGACATGACTTTAGACAACCAGATCAGTAACGCATTTACTCGTTACAGTATTCAGATTTTCTTAATCAAGACGCGTATTAATGTTTAAACAAGTCAACCAAGCCAGATTTCTTCTCCCAAGATCTTGTCCATCTTCACTGTCATTTTTTGCATTTCGCTCACAATGTTCTATCAAATTATTATTAAATTCGACTATATGTGGCTGTATGAAGTGATGGCGAATTTATGTCGAAGTTTGCCGTTTTATTCGACAAAATCTGCTGCACTTAAGTCATTATGTCTTAATTGACTTTAGGAATAAAGTCTTTAAAATACCCGTGGTTTTCATAACTACTGCTACTCCTAGTTATGAACGATTTCGTGCAACGTTTACATGACATCGTTGACAAATTCGCAATTTGGACCAAATTTGGACCAAATGGCGAACGTTCTCCCATTTTCATAAAAATTTTGCAGAAAGCACAATTGAAAGGTGTTGATTTCGACCTTGACAACTACTTTGTTAGTTTTGAATAAAATTGGACAATTCAGGATAAATTTGGGTCAAATTACGAAATCTACAATTTTCATAAAAATTTGCATGAATCGCAATGAAAAAATGCTGATTTCGAATTTGATAGTCACTTTGTCAGATTTGACCAAAATTTGACAATTCGGCAATGTTGTATTTTTGAGACTACTTTCGCGGGCAGAAACTTTCGCGGGCAGAAACTTTCGCGTTTTTCGCGTTTTTTGGTCATTTTCGCGAAAGTTTCTGCCATTTTAAATATTTTAGGCCAAAAACGCGAAAGTTTTTTCCGCGAAATTTGTACATTTTTTAAAAAACGCGAAAGTTTTTTCAAGGTAAAAAAAAAATCATTTTTTGAACCGAAAAACATCTGCAAGTAAAAAAAAAAACTGTTTTTAAACCACCAACAACTGAAAAAAATCTATATAAGATGTATTAAGATATAAGATAATATATATTATAGATTATATAAGATATAAGATATAATAAGATGTACAAGTCGGTCTGCAGTTAACAAAGTTGAAGCTCATTCATGCTGGCTGGTTGGTAGATTTCTATAACCATATGAGTACATCCAAAGGAAAAGAAGTTATCGAGAGCGGATGGAAGAAGGCGGGCATTTATGATGCGATTAAGGTTGGTTCAGAAAAAATGCCACCCATTGACCCCTTCAAAGATATCGACCCTTTATTAAATGAACACTCCGAACCCCACGACAACCAGCATCTACTACCTGTATGCGATATCACTGTGGAAGAGTTCGAACTGTTATGCGGTTATAAAATTCAACGAGATGACTTAGAAAGCGACGAAGACTCAGATTCAGAATGGGAAGAGGAAGAAAATGTTTAAATCTTTTTGTAAACAATAAAAAAAGAAAGAAAAAAAAATAACTTTAAACACGATTCGCAAAAGTTTTTTCCCTGTTTGAAAAACTTTTTTTGCTTTTCGCGAAAGTTTTTTCCGCGAAATTTGTTCAAAAAACCCAAAAACGCGAAAGTTAATGTCAAAAATTTCGCGTTTTTTCCTACACGCGAAAGTTTCTGCCCGCGAAAGTTTCTGCCCTTAAAGTAGACACGCGTCGTTGGGACACAAGCCAAGAGGCTTCTTGTTTATTTTCACTTTGTACCGTTGAACTTTCGCCGCATTTGATAAGGAGTTTAACTCGACGCAGCCTTAGATATTTTCCATATAAGTTTTTTTTAGAACCTTAGTGAAGGAAACCATATGGATTTTGAAACACAGCATGAAATCTGAAATTTTGCAAATCTTTTTTTGTATGTTTTGAATAAATGGTTCATTCAACGGATTTCATTCAATACACTGATTTTAAACTGATCTTTTCTTAACTTTAAGCATAAAGAAACATTGTGGTGGAAAGAAGCAATAATGTCCATTAGAAAACCAATTACAGCATTACTTGAAAGTAATATATTCCATGTATAAATTCATCAAAGAAGTGGCTGAGTGCACTATATGTCTGAAAAATAGTTTTTGTTTCTGTTTTCTAGCTTGCTTATGAGGTGTTTTGGTAATTTTATGATCAGAGCAATAACAAATAGACTGCGTTGAATGCCTTCCTTTTCATGTGTTTGATAATTGTCTCTATACTCGAAAAGTAATGCTTTGTAATGAATTGTCTTGTCATATATAACATATAACATCTGTCATATAACATTGTCATATAAGATCTTCAAAAGCTTTGGAATTTGGTATATTCAATATTCGTTGTATCGTAAAACTTGCCCACACTCCTGGGTCCACTTATACTCTATTGCCAGGACGTTTATTATGAGAACTACTTGCTAGTTCAGAATTTTCTAAGATTAGGGGGTATGCATTTGTTGTGTGTTGTCTGTCACAAAGGTCTTTTTAAAATTACATTACATCAAATTTTCAGAGAATTTTAAAAAGGCGTACCAACAGATGTCCCAGGAAAAGCAAACAGAAAAAAACAACTGATACACACACATAAAAAAAAAATGTCACCTTTAAGTTTGTTTCTCATAAATTTATTTTACAAATCACACTAATATTTCCTAAGCGTAAGCAAATAATAAAGAGGTGCGTTTAAACAAAACAGATAAATAAATAAACGTAGTTTTTGTATTAACGTATGGTATAAATGAAGTGAATGAATGAAGAACATTTCAGTAAGACAGTGTGTCCAGGCTTTTTCAAAATAAAAATAAAAAAAAACACACACACAAAAAACTAACAAAAATTCTTAAAAATGCTTTTCAGTTCATATATATTTCTGTATTGGATCTGTCCATTCATAAAATTTAAGAAAGTTTGTCAAATCGTGCTTTAAGTGCATGGAATTCTTCCCAGATTTCTTTAGGCAGATCTTCACCAAATTGTTCCTCATAATACTTCTTTAAATCTTCCAACTGCTCCAACCAATACTTTTTCGGCACAGACAAAAGCTCTTCCATGTTCCAAATGTCATCTTTCTTCAATCCTGATAAATCAATGCTGTCAATTTTAGGAACATATCCAACTGGTGTTTCCACGGCAACATCTTTTCCTTCCAAACGATCCCATATCCACTTCAAAACTCTGCAATTTTCACCAAATCCTGTAATCCAAGAAAGATTGATCACATTAAGAGGGTTTTCACCCTGAAATTAATATGGCTGGTTGAAATGAATGATTGAAAATTCACATACCTGGCCATAAAAAGTGTTTCTCAGTTTTATCAAGTCTAAACCAATTGACATGATAAATTCTTGGAAGTTTATTTTTGGGATTTTTGGCCATATCAAGCCAATGTTGAAAGTATTTTCCAGCATTGTAACCAAAAAACGGTCTCATTGCGAATGGATCTCGCATGATCGCGGTTCCTTTATGTTCTGCAGCAAAAGTTGGTTCTGAGCACATGGAACTAGCGGTGAAGACACCATGCTGCCAGTTAAAGGTTTCAAAAATCAGTGGTACACCGTGAGGTCTTCTACCACCAAAGAGTATCGCTTCTATTGGCACACCCTTCGGATCATCCCAATGTGGATCCAAGACAGGACAATTTTGAACTGGTGCACAAAATCTTGAATTTGGATGTGATGAATTGGTACCCTGGCCAGGTTTCCATGGTTTACCTAACCAATCAGTAACATCCTTTCCAGTCAAGTCCACTTCATCTTCAAGACCTAATTAATTGACACAAAGAGCAGTAAAATATTTTTGAATATTTGTGTAAAAAGGCATAATTAGAAAACATCCAATTGTTTTAGGTGATCTTTGGAAGAAAGAGCTTCACTCAAACTGTCATAGCACAACCATTATTAATAATTGGTAATTTTTACCTTCCCAGTAATAGTTTCCATCATTAGTCATTGCAGTGTTAGTAAAAACAGTGTTTTTCTGACAAGACTTCAAAGCATTAGGGTTTGTTTTCAATGAAGTATTTGGTGCAACACCAAAGAAACCAGTTTCAGGATTGATTGCTCGTAGATGGCCTTCTTCATCAAACTTCATCCATGCAATATCATCTCCGACACATTCGGCTTTCCATCCAGGAATGGTAGGTGTGATCATGGCCATATTTGTCTTTCCACATGCACTTGGGAACGCAGCTGCAATGTATTTCTTTTTACCCTCTGGGTTTGTCAACCCAAGAATCTGTAAGAGGAAATTCAGAATTCCATCAAATATATAATTGTCAGATTAGTTAGATTTCAAACACAAGGCTCAAACATGGGAAGTCTCAGCTGAAAAACAAATTCAATAACTACCATCATATGCTCAGCAAGCCAACCTTCATCTTTTCCAACAATGGATGCTATTCGAAGGGCAAAACATTTTTTACCAAGAAGTGAATTGCCACCATAGCCAGATCCAAATGACTTTATTTCACGGGTATCAGGAAAATGTGTTATAATTGTTTTCTCTGGATTGCAAGGCCAATTGAACGGATCCTCCTCTGCTAATGGTAAAGGTCTACCGACAGAATGCGAACACCGGACAAAATCTCCATCACCTAATGCCTCCAAAACATTTGATCCCATCCTTGTCATTATTTTCATACACATTGAAACATAAGGGGAGTCGGTTAATTCAATTCCAATCTTCGATAAAGGAGACCCAACTGGTCCCATACTGAATGGTATTACATATAACGTTCGACCTATTGGAGAAAAGATATGTCTATTTATATTTTACTGCAAAATAAAGAGGTGGAGAAAACAAAAAAAGATAACACCAAATAATTATTTTATTGATAGTTAAGAAGGAACTACCTGTCATGCAGTCTTTGTAAAGTTCATCCAATTTTTTCATCATTTCATCTCGATCAGCCCAACGGCCACATTTACCTTGAACCCCTTCCTTTGCATGTGGAACTGTCACATATTTATCTTTGGTGCAAATGACAGTCTTTGACTCAACTCTTGCAACATCAGCTGGATTAGTGCGCACAACATAACTAGTATAATATAAGATAAAGGTATAATAAGTAAATGTGTAAGACGACAGTTATCATTATCTTTTAATGACTGATATATAGATGATCTTTGCATATGTAATTTATATAAGTTCTTTTTTAACTCTCTAAAAAAAAAGAGGCTACAAGAATGTTCGATCAAAGACAGGTCAGAGTTTAAAAACAACAGCCAACCGACTACTTATATCTGTCGAAGATTCGGAAGCTTCCTACTCAAAATTCTGAACAAATACGGGTAATACGCACCAGTTGTCTAATTGATCTAGTTTATGTGCCATTCCAGCTTTTTGCAATGTATCCAGAAGGCGTTTTTCATCTTCCTTCGATCCATCACAAATATGGATTTTGGTCGGTTTACAATGTTTTGCAGTAGTGCTTACGAATTCTTTCACTTTGTTTGGTAACTTCTCAAAGTTTCCAAATTCTACGACTATACCATCAGGTAGCGACATCTTCAGTCAACGTTTTCTTTAAGTTCATGAAACTCCCCTCAACACTAAAACAAGACATCGCAACAACCCTTTATATGCTTTTTGGAGTGAAATAAATTATGCTGCATTGCACGTTCAACAACTTCGTGCAGACTTGCATAGCTACATCAGACGTTCAGACGTGCTGGACAGACTCATCTAAATCTAAATCTATATAAAATTATGCAAATACGTCAGGATAAATTATCTCGAATTTAGGGGGATACTACTATACTATCAAATTGTGTTTTTAGTTTAAAATGTGAAAGATGTATCATTATTCTTTACTGAAATATAAAATATTATCAAATTTATTATGTCATAAATATGATCAGCCATTTTTAATCAACATTGTTATGTTTCACATATTGATCGACTTGAATTTCTCCCCCTGCTTCGTAAGAAAGAAAAACAATCATTACAAATACAAATCTCCTTGACGTCATTCTCGTTCAAAGATCAGAGTAGTTACGATGACATTTCTAGTATGACCTTCGAGAACAGACGATTTCGGAGATCCTAGAGTCATTTATGTTTTTTTGTTAATCGCAAAAATAATTACATCAGCATGACAATTTGAAATATGGCATGAAGATAGAGAATTAAAGAGAAAATTACATAAAATTACTGACATGTTTCGCGATACTAAGCGTAGAAAATTTTAGTGAAATGCAGACCGAAGTGAATACGCATGCGCATGCTCAGATAATTGGCGCAATTACTTAATGATCGCAGGAGCACAAACTAAGGTAAATTTCGAACAGTTTTCGTCTTGAGAGGTCGCAAGATCTGCTTCAAACTTCCAGTTAGCCACTAATTGTAAATAAAATGGCGCTATTTCCTTTTTACTAGTTGGCTCTCTTCATCACGGAGATAAAATAACCCTAATCCTAATCCTAACCCTAAAATATACTGGACGGAGAGTGGGGAGTGCGAAAAGGAAATAGCACCTGTAAAATTGGAGATGAACTATGTGTGAAACATATATATCATTGCTTTTCCGCTGAAAGATTTGCATCAATTGATTTTGCCCGATTTTGCCAAGAATACGAAAGGGAAACAAGCTCTCAGACGTTAGTGTATCGATCAACTGGAGTCATTTTTTGAACATAACACTAACAAAGTACATCAACCTTTGTTGTGGAACTCTGTTCAGGGTTCAGAGTGGATTTGACGAATTTTTCTCCCGACTTTTACTGAAAAACGTACAATTCCTCCGATTCACAGCCAGGCAACCATCTTCCCCCCTGACTATGTTAAGAATTGACTTATTTTTCCTTGAGTAGGACAAAGCCAATTTTCAGTGTATATGCTGTATTCGTTTCAGACAAAAATAAAACACGTCTTTTTGTTAGTAAATTTTGTCTGAATGCCAAAATAAGATCAAATTTTCTGGACGGACGTATATTTGTTGCATATTTTGTTACTAGTTATTACATTAAACAGAAGTCTTCCTTAAGGCTGGTACCCATTAGGCGGTGTTAAGCTTAACACCACCGTGTTAAGCCTAACGCAGCTTAGACGCCTTGGTGTTAAGCTTAACACTTTTGTAGTGTGTACCAAATTACGCTAAGCTTAGCGCTAAGGCGTTAAACCTTAATGCACCTTAACGTCATGGCGTCTAGAATGAAGATTTTAAAGGTCGTTAACGCCTTGCGTTAGGCCTTAACACACGAGGCGTCTAGAATGAAATCGATTTTATTCTAGACGCCTGTGTTAAGCTGTGTTAAGCATATTTCAAACGTTTTAATAGCTTTCGAACGTTGGAATATTCTATTTTGTATATTGACATACACGGAAAAATCTTTTTGTAAATAACCTGTAATGCTGAGTCGTTGAGATAAACAAAGATGGACGACATTGCAATAGCTGAAAAGAAGTTAAAAAATTTCCAGCCTTGTATGACAGGCAATGTAAGGAATACCACAGGAAAGATATATAAAAAAACTGTTGGTCAAGTGGTCTTCTTCTTCGTTTTAACATTATCATCGCCAGTAGCAGGAGATAGTGCTTGTTCACAGCAGCCATTTTGAATAAGACTGATGCTTGATTTTTGTTTGTTTTTAGTTACCAGCGTTAAGTCACAAGTGTTAATGGTACCCATTTAAATAATGATTTTTCCATAACGCTAGCGCTAGCGCCTGGTGTCAAGTGGCGCTAGCGTTAAGCTTAACACTTCCTAACGCTTTCTAGTGGGTACCAGGCTTTAAAGATGAAATCTAATGTAGCATCTTTTCCTTAACACATGGCGTTAAGAATACTAATAAGACATCTAATAACCAAAGGAATTCTTCAATTCTGCCTCCCTGACTTTTCCAGGTTTTCCTAAACATTTTTAAATTTTCCTTTCTTTACCAGATTGAAAGTTGTGCGTTGCGAACCTTGTCCTTTTTATTTAGGGTTCTTGGACCTTCTCTTTCTTGCATTGTTCTCCTTCATGGTGTTTCCAAGTTTCAAGAGGTAACAGTTTTCTTTTGGATCAAATGAAGATGATCATAGAAGAGGCAACGTAGGAGAGACCTCAAGGACGTTGCATTTGAACAAGATAACATCGAAACAGGTTCCTGAGGTGAATGAGATTTTAAAGAAATTTTTGATTTCAGTAGTAGCGTGCGGACAGTATATTTCCATATAAATAATTTAAACACAATGTAAATAATCCTCTATGAGTTACAAGACAAATCATAAACTCAAATGGGGTGTTCCAATTGAAACAAATATGCTATGTCATCTAAACAGAAAAGCTCGTATATGTAGATAAATTTCAAGAACAACAAGAATAGCACAATACAACCTCTTTCAACTGTGGTAACAAAAAATCGAATCTCGGTTCATCAACTTCCTCAAAAGTAACTCTTTCTGTCAAACAATTGAAAGAAATCATTATTATTACTTAATTGTTTTTTTTGAACATTACAATTAAAATGGTTACTAAAATCCACAATAAATCTTTTCAACACAATTTGGTTTAAATAAAATCTTCACCACCAAAAATGTATCGTTATAAATATACGTAGCAATGTTATAAAATGTCATTCGATAATTTTCTTTTTAACGGGGAGAATTCTTCCAAACATGTAGAATTTGAAATAAAAAATAGCAACATCACCAAGAAGAAAAATAAAAATGAAAGGGAAACAAAGATACATAAAAAATAAAACATCAGATATAAAATTAAAAAAATAGCACAATACAAGTGAAATTAGTGCCGACGTTGCACCAGCTCAGAATTTTTTTTCAGACTAAAAACATTGATTTAGTTGATTAAAAAGAATTGTTAAAAATCATTTTCTGCAGAACAACACAACATAAACAATAAGACAAATTCTCTTGATATCTACATTCTTTCCAATCGTCCCTTCAAATTATGAAATTCATCCCACAAACCTTGCGGTAAATCTTCCCCAAATTGATCCACATAATATTTTTTCAAATCTTCTAATTGTTCCAGCCAATACTGTTTAGGTATAGACATCAGCTCATCCATGTTTAACTCACCTAATCCACTTGTGTCGATACTTCCTGGTTTGGGAAGGTAGCCAATTGGAGATTCATAACTGACATCCTTTCCCTCCAAGTTATCCCAAATCCATTTCAATACTCGTGAGTTTTCACCGAATCCTGAATAATAACAAACAAGTAGGTATTCACATTAGAAACTTTTGCCATAAGCTAAAACAAAATAAAAAGAATTAGTTAAGTGTCCAACCTGGCCACAAGAATCCTCCATTAGCATCGCGTCTGAACCAATTTACATGGTAAATCTTAGGAAGTTTGTGGTTGGGGTTCTTTTCCATGTCCAGCCAATGCTGGAAATAATGTCCAGCATTATAGCCAAAAAATGGTCTCATTGCAAAGGGATCCCGCATGATGGTATTTGAAGAATGCTCGGCGGCAGCAGTGGCTTCTGAGCACATAGCACTAGCAGTGAAAACACCATGTTGCCAATTAAATGTTTCGTAAACTAAAGGTACACCTTTTGGACGACGACCACCGAATAAAATTGCTGAAATAGGGACACCCTTTGGATCCTCCCATAAAGGGTCCATTACTTTACAATTAGTGGCTGGTGAGCAGAATCTGGAATTCGGATGGGCTGCTTTGCTTCCGCTTCCCCGACTCCAGGGATTACCCAACCAATCTGTAACATCCTTTCCTGTCAGATCCATTTCCTTTTCCAAACCTGTAAATATGGGAATTATCAACTCAATCATTGCACAAATTAATCGATTAAATTAAAAACAATTGATGTAACAATAACACGAAAGTATCAAAAATAATTCATTACCTTCCCAGTAATAGTTTCCATCATTTGTAGTTGCAACATTGGTAAAAAACGTGTCCTTTTGACATGACATCAAAGCCTGTGGATTGGTCTCCATGGATGTTCCTGGTGCAACACCAAAGAATCCATACTCAGGATTGATAGCTCGTAGAACACCTTCTTCATCAAACTTCATCCATGCAATATCATCTCCGACACATTCAGCTTTCCATCCAGGGATGGTAGGTGTGATCATGGCCATATTTGTCTTTCCACATGCACTTGGAAACGCAGCTGCGATATACTTTTTTTGACCCTCTGGATTTGTCAACCCCAGAATCTATAAAAGGAAATTCAGAAAAATCAGTGATTGTACAAATAATTGTTTGATTTCAATGGCTTCAAATACAGGATTGAAACATTTGAATAAAAAATGAAATAATTCTTTTTGCCTAAAGAATCCATAAGGTCAAACAAACTCACCAGCATGTGTTCAGCAAGCCATCCTTCATCCTTTGCAATAACAGATGCAATACGAAGAGCAAAGCACTTTTTACCAAGTAGTGAATTACCACCATAACCAGAACCAAATGACCTTATCTCGCGACGGGCCGGGAAATGTGTAATAATTGTTTTTTCAGGATTGCAAGGCCAGTTGTAAGGATCATCCTCAGGTAATGGTAGAGGTCTACCAACAGAGTGTGAACACTTTACAAAGTCATCATTTCCAAGGACGTCTAATACGTTTGATCCCATTCTTGTCATAATTCTCATACACATTGTCACATATGGAGAATCAGTTAATTCAATTCCAATCTTTGATAAAGGAGACCCCACTGGTCCCATACTGAATGGAACTACGTACATAGTTCGTCCTAAAGAAACAGGCATCCACATTGTTATCAATAAATTCAGTTTTTACATATTGTTGAAAATTCAAAAATTCAAGAACTTCACCTTTCATACATCCTGTGAATAATCCATCCAATCGACTTTCCATTTCCTTAATATCTGCCCATTTACCTAACGTGCCATCAACACCTTCTTTAGCATGTGGTACAGTTTCATATTTGTCTTCTGTACAAATAACAGTTTTTGATTCAACGCGTGCTACATCAGCAGGATTTGTACGTACAGCATAGCTAACATAAAATGAAAACTGATAGAAGGAACAGAACTTTGCAACCTATGTTATTATTGTTGATTACATTTCCTAATTCTAAATCAAATAAAAATTATAAACAAACTTGTAAGCAAACGTACCAGTTATCTAGCTTTTCCAGTTTATGAGCCATGCCATTTTTCACCAAAAGGTTTGTCAGTTCAGCTGCTTCAGCATCTGATCCATCACAAATATGAATATCTTGAGGCTGACATAATTTAGCTGAATCAGAAACAAACTTCTGAACTTTGTTTGACAGTTGATCAAACTTTCCATATGTAACTGTAACTCCCTGTGGTAAGGATGCCATACTTCTGATTGGCAAAAGATAATTGAATTTCCGGTGTTTGAAGCAAAGACTGAAAAAAAGAGTAAGGAAATGACAATGTTGCTGTGTGAATCAAAATTCTGATTCATTGAACAAATGAATTAGTGTAAACAGAGACTTGATTGATTTCACAGCTGCAAAACATGATTGTAGTATCAAATTATCATTATTACACTAAAACCTGATCTCCCAACAATCCAATAAAAGAAATATAATGATTAATAAAGAAATATATAATGATGCAAAATTATGATGACTTTTGATGTGTGCTTATTTTTATGTTCAAAAAATGTTTGTAATGGGAATACCATTTTGGAGCTTTAGAAAAACCCTCAAACATCAATGTTTAATCAGTCTTCACATAGGCTAAGAATCCAAAGTATACCAATTGTTCAGATAATATCTGGCTTTTTAAAAACTTTTTATGAAACTTACGTCATTTTGCGGGAATTTAATTTCGCAATAAAAAATCCGCAAAATTTTCTTCCCTTAAGGTACATGGATTGTCAATAATATTTCGTAACACTATTACATCAGTTAAATTATAGAAAATATATTTAGCGATATGTAAATAAAAACAATTTGAATGTTTTAACACTTTCACTGTTTAGTTTAGCAGTTGTTATTATTATTGTTGTTGTCATTATTATTGTTGTTGTTACCATTACTATGGGAAAACTGAAGGAAAATTCTTATTTCTTACAGTAAGATGAAGAACATCCAATAACATTGAATTAAGTATTTCAAGAATTGCATTTTAATAGACCATTTTAAATTGTATTCAGAATCTTCATGAGGACTGTCATATGGTTATTCATTTGGTCAATCTTTCTGATAATATTTAAAATTTTACTGCCAATAATTATGTATGCATCTTTCTGATTATGAAATGTGATATGGTCAGATTTCATAAAATTAGGAAAAGAAAAAAAGACCTTCATTGTTACAAGTGGAACACTAACACTTATCATGTCAGTCATTGCATTACAAAATTTTCAGTTTCTATAGCAACTCAATTCATAAGGGAAAAGAAATTTAAAATAAGATTTAAAATAATTTGTGAATATTCTTTAATACTGTGATATCAATGTTTAAATATCATTGAATCAAATCATGTTGCCAGGGAGATATCTTCAAGTTTTATCAATGGTTAAAAACCACCAATAAAGATTAAATAATAATAGCTTTTCAGATGACTTCAACATTACCATTATTGCACGAATTTTGAACTTTCAGGAAAAGTATTTTTTTTAATTTCAATAACAAATACTAAAGCATACTTTCCAGATTTCAGGTATTTTTTTATTTAGTCAATTCAAAATCGGTTATCAAGTAAATTCCTACAAAAATAAAGGGAAAAACAGAAGAAATAAATTTTTGTTTAATGATATGCATGGTCTAACTTAATGGCCTAATTTAGTATAGATACAAACATAAAATTATATATCATATGCAAATTAAACATCAATGAAAACATTGAACTATATGTACAAAATAGCACCTATCATATTTTGGGATCCAAAATATCAAGAATGTAGTCCAAATCTGAAATTTGGATAACATGTCAACAATATGTATTTTCGAATATTCATTTTTTTTTTTAAGTTGAACCCTTATCAACTTTCTGTTGATTAGAAAGAGTTAGTTAATCTCTTAAAAAAATCTCACTATATACATCCCAAAATGATCAATAGCTTTAATACTGTTAGTGGGACAAATTTTCTTCAAAATCCCAGTAACGAGAGAAGTATGCTCAGAAAATGAAATGCCAGTAATGCTTTCTCTAAACTTTCTTTGCAGACATTATTGTATCCTTTTTCTCTATTACCTTATTTGAAAGCAACAACAGGGAACAAGTAACCCCTAGTTTAGAGCTAAGGAAATTTCTTTTTTAGAATTCAAAACTAAATACAGTTAAGCCCTTAAGTTGCTAGAGAATGAATGGATGAATTTGAAGGAAAAAACAACAAACAAATAAAATTATTGAGGAAAGCCGTCTAAAACTTAAAATACTAAGCACGGTAAAGATTAAGTCTCACCTTATCAATCGAGTGTACGACGCCATTCTTGTTAATTTTATTTGTTACATGCAAAGTGTTTGAATGACAAGTCAGGTTTTTGGGACACCCGTGTTGTTGGGATCCGAAATAAAAAAGAATCGTGCAGCTAGACGGGTCCGGCAAATGGTTCGCTTTAGGTGTATAATTTACAGACCATGCTGTGAACAACACTTTGTTTCGCAGTTGTCCAATTGTTTTTGTTAAAGCATCATTAAAGGTTATAGAAAGCAGATTATTTCATTTAATAACACTATTATGTATTTTTAAAAACTTTTATTCCAAACGAGAATATCAATCTGCAAATTGGTTTCCGGCATTCGAAAAGTTCATGTGTTTGCCACACGAAACTTTAAACACATTTTTACCTTTTAACCATTTTCGATAATGGGGGCTTGTGAGAATATCTAAAGTCGCTGGATTTTGTTAAATTCTAGTTGATAGTATTTGATATGACTAGTGTCAGTTTTGCAACAAGGCGAAACCCAGCGTAAATTCATATTAAAGATAAAGAATATTATTCTGCTGGTTGGGATGACATCAAGAGTTGAGCTTTTGAGGGGGCAAACAGAACACTCACCTATTTTTTTTAACGAAAACGTTTGTGAGGAAAAATGCATTTCTAATGTTTGACCATACTGTTTGTTTTCTCTCAAAAAGACAGGAAATCTGTTGGCTAATAGTCACAACCTTAGTAGTTAAAGTCATGATGACATCCCCTGACCAGAATCAAAGCAAAGGACTATAAAATTGTAGCTCATTTCCAATCTCATTTGATTATGATGTTTTTTACCCCTTAAACCACCACTTTTTGATATCTTAGAGTACATTTACATGAGAGCCGTCCTGAACTCAAACCAGTTTGAGCAGCCCACGAAATTCGAAGAATTTTAGGACGGCACTTATGCGAAATTTTGCCGACCTGGCCTTATTTTAGGTCCGCGTTGCCGTTCTCCTTGCTTCCCTGGGTCGGCACAACAGGTTTCCCCTCACCTGAAACTGCACATTCTTCTCGACACTTTTATTTTTGCAAATCATAGCAACTGACGATTGAAAACTTTGTACAGTCCTGCATACACTCAAATTTTACCAATGTAGTATCCTGTTGTTGCTGGCGTTACAAGAAGCAATAACGTGAGCAAGGCGATTTTAAAAATGGCGCATGGTTTGGTGCTAATCTCACGGTAGCCATGTAAGGCCCAGTACTCACATGTTAAATTCATATTGAAGGGGATCGAAGATTTAAGAAAAAACGCAGTCATGTATGTAAATAAGTTTATTGATACGAACGAAGAATATTGAAGCTGACAATTATATTTGTGCACGAAAAAAAAAAAATCTTTCTAAACACCCTTCACCGTTGATGATACGATTTGCTAAAGAAATTTGTCATAAATGAATAACGTAAGAAAGTGATGGAGTGCTGTAAAATTTTGATTTCGAATACGTGCATTGATTTCGAATCCTGTCAATCAAAATCACGTACTGCACGTGAAGAATTGATCAAAGCAAACAGAATCTTTTGTGTCTGAAAATTCTTCGTGCAAGTGATTTTAAACATATTTGTTTGAAATCATGTTTTGATATTACGTTAGGATAAGAAAAAGGAAAATGCCGTGAAAATTGTGCAAAATTTAGCCGACCCCATGCTTGTCTAGGTCGGTTTTCAGGTCGGCATTGCCGAATGCCGACCTGAATTTCGTGGGCTGTTTGAGGCTTCAGTATATATTTCTAAACTTTTCTAAATATATAAATATATTTCTCTTAAAATAGACTGCTCTCATGAGAATTATGGCATATTTTTATGAGCTCCTTGTGTACAATGCTAGCCATATTTACGGATAAAAAATAATATTTGCCACCTCCGTCATGAAATATCGGTAATGTCATCGTGCGGAACAAAGGGCTTCAACAGTTCGGAAATTATGTTTAAAAATGAGTTGAGGAATGAAAATGATTTTAGATCATGCTTTCAGAAAGTTAATTATTATAAAATAGGTCAAATAAATAAGTTTTTGTACATCAATCACAGTGGGGGAGGCAGGACACTTCTTACTGAGTATTGAAATATAGGCCATTCATTATGATTCCTCACGGTCCATTATTCTTCAAGTGTTGCTGCTAATTGCTCTCTATTGCTCTGTTTCATAAAACATTTTATTCAGTTATACGTGGTGAACTTGGCAAGAATGCATGTCTATTTTCGTGACAAGAATCTTTGTTTACATTTTGATTTCCGTAATAGCGAAGGCTGTCCGTAATTTGGCACATAGACTGTAGTGAAATTTTAAACCATATTGCAATTTCATTGTTTTATCATAAAATGTGTTAACAAGTATTTAATCATATTGATTAAATCTTGCTGACACATATAAAATAAATGCAGAATTTGCTAAATTTATTCCATGTATTGAAAATATTTCTACCTGTACTGAGAAATCTCAAACCGGTTTGAAATCAGTGCAGATCTCATGTAAAAACACTTGTAGAGAGAGCTAGAAACTAGTAAATCTATTGTTTCCATTTTTACTCGTCAAAACTCACTAAGACCGTTTCCAAATTTCTCATGTAAGCAGAATGCTGATTTCAAACAGCTTCAACTTTCAAACCGGTTTGAGTTCAGTACGAGTCTCATGTGAACGCACTCTTACTAAAACAAGAATGAAGAACAAAAACATTGAAAATTGAAACAGTTGAGAAAGCGTAACTGCATGAATATCTCAACTTAACTAACTTATTTCTAAATGAGGTGGTATTAGGTATAAGGGTATTGTTAACAAATAAATTAATGAATAAACTAAGATAGAATTATAAGAAGGGGAGTAATTAAGCGTTTTAGTGTTTGAGAATAATTAAACAAATATCAATACTTTAGGAACTTAATTTCACAGGAAGTAAATTTATGGGCAGTTTAAGGGGTCCTCTGCAAAAAATTCATTTTTCGATAAAATGAGGAAATTTTGGTCACTTGTGAAATGTAATTCTACAGTTTAATGTTTAGCTGACCACAAAAGGTTTTTAAAATTTTGATTCTGGAATTGAAGTTTTTGTTCACATATAGACATATATTTAGAAAATTTTAGAAAATTGATTTCCTTGTTTATATCAAGCATGAAAAAAGTAATAATCTTAAAATGTATTTTGAAATGGGACATCTCTATCCTTTATTCTTTATGGGGTGTAATTTTTTAAAGATGGAGTCTAAGCACTTACTTAATTTTTGTAAGTTGTTTCATACAAACATAACATTTTTATATATCTTAAGGGAAAAAATTTTCGCAGGAATTTAATTTCGCGATTTCGAAGAATATTCGAAATTTTGGGGTGAGGATGGGAATATTTTTGGAATTTATTGGAATATTTGCACAACCTGGTCCATCTACAGCTGAAAACTAACAAAAATGAAATGTAAACAACCATGTATAAATGCAACAAAAAGGCTGATAAGTAATAACCTGTTGCATCTTACGATATCCGAAGCTTGTTATCAGGGTCACGACCAAATGTAGTCAAAAAGAAAGTAATTGATAGATTTAACCTACTAATGAAATATGAGCTTTCCATTCTCTTTCTGTCTCGCATTCTGATCTTTTCAGCAAATCTGGCTAAGTTTAGGAATTTCCCATTATAATGAATTGGGTATTATAAAAACAATATGGATTTTCTTGGCAGGAATTTAAAAATCCCAAATCAGAAAATATTTTCGAGAATTTGAAAAAATCAAATTTTTCGCTAGAATTTAATTTCATTACTTTGAAAAAATCAAATTTTTTGCAAGAATTTAATTTTGCGAATTCGAGGAAAATTCGCGAAATTTTCTTTCCCCGAAAATTTCTTCCCTTAGGGTAAAGAAAATGAATAAGCATCTTCAACTCTTGTAAAAATTTGTGAATTTGTTTCACTTTCGAACATAATCACTTTGAAATTAATTAATTTATTTATTTATTAGGCGGAAACAAGTAACTAAAAGTGTAACAACAAGCAAGTATGTCTCTTCTACTTGACCTTTGTACTTTGTAACTTTATACTTTAGATGATTTGGATGATGTCTATAAACTGAATTCAAGAATGAAGCCTTTTTTCCAGTGTATAGACAATTAGTGCTTAGAAAAGTACCTAATAATGTCTTTGATATGATGAAGCCTAGTGAATCCCCAGTTTGTACAACTCTCCTTAGTCTGCATGCTGTTGTGTTCTGTTGCCGTTTGTTGAATCACTCAAGTAGTTAATTGATATCAGAAATAGATAAAAATGACTTCTTTATTAATATATTCTTGTTAACAAACTTTTTAGTTCTCTTTATAACTGCAAAATACTGAAGTTGGAAGTTACAATTGAAAGCTTTATAATGATAATGTGTTGACAAGTAATTCATTTTTATTTATTTCTATTTTGAAAGAAATCAGTTTTTTGTCTCACTTGATTGATTGAGAACAGAATGCTAAATCTGAGAAATTTCTAAGTATTTTCTTTTTTTTTCTCACTTTTCGTAAAATCCACTTTATGTCATAAGTTAGTGCTCTTAAATGCTGTGTAATATTGACATTCACTGAGGTATAGATTAAAAGTTTGAAAACATAAAATACCGACAATTATGATGTTAATTTTGAGTTCATTGTTTTGTTTTTCACAGAAATTAGAAATGTTATAAAATGTCAATAGATAGTATTCCGAAAGAGCTCCGTCATTTAAGAGCTTGTCTCCTATGCTCAATGGTGAAGTCATTGGAACAATTTGAAAGAGATGGTTGTGATAACTGCGAAAGATTCCTTCATTTGAAAGGTGACAGAGAACAGACTTTATCTTGCACAAGTGCTAATTTTGATGGTGTAATATCCATGATGAGTCCAGATGACAGTTGGGTTGCTAAGTGGCAACGGATTGATAAGTTGCGGCCTGGTTGCTATGCAGTATCAGTAAGTGGTAAACTGCCCTCAAGCGTTGTCAAAGATCTTAAATCACGTGGTATAACATATCGTTCAAGAGACACATCCTCAGATACATGAAGAAATGATTTTTTAAATATGATTTGCATTTTAGTCTAATCTGTTAGAAACAAAAATGTGTTACAATTTTATCTAGAGGTTTTGAAGTAATGTACACTTACATACTTATCTTTTCCAAGATCGATATTTCCTTTCCAGTAGTTTATGTTTTGTAATGCTAATACCGAAAATGATAGTTTTTATAGTATTTAAAGCAATTGCATAATATCTTATTAAAATTCTCTTTCCATATCTGTCAAGAAAACTTTTTTGGAGGAAGTATTTTGTGTACAATCGCTTACATAACGATATTATGAACCATATTACACTGAAAATGATGTAATATTTTGGTACCAATGGTGTCATTAGAGAGAAAAATCTGTTCTTAAAGGACACAATGTATGATAATAAGTTAGTTTTCTTATCTATATGAAATTTCATGAAGATTATAAGTTTATAGGCTTACGTTTCAGCTGCCACACTGTTTTCTTCTCAAATTATTGAAGTTGATGAAACACTCTATAGCTATCTGCCTTATATGAGGCTGATATTGTAGAGTTCTTCTAAGTTTCCTGTTGTGTTACTGTGATATTGCCAGGCTTTTATACTTTTCTGAATGTGCAAATGTATGCTTGTTATCATGGAAAAAATCTTTGATTGTGCTGACTGTCATGGGGGAATATCAAAATTGCTTAGTCACTGGATGTTATAGATAACATAACATGGTATATATAAAAATCACAAGAGCTTCTTGTTACGTGCTGTACTGCAATGTCATGCTTTAAGATAATTAACTTATTACGTAATGGTTTCGGAGACGTGAATATGTCAATGAATAGAAAGCCACAACTTTGTTGTGATATTTTATTTCACATGTTATCTTGTGTTAACTAACATGTTGGATGAAATATAATTTCCTGTTCTGTTTTTCCTCAGCAACCATTTTTTAACGAATATTATAAAATATTTCAGTTAAAAAATAGGGAAATTTTAGTGTTTGATGTTTTTTTCATTAAAAGCTACCAACTTCCTGAAAAATGTTTTTGTAATATTTCCTCTTAGATTTCTATTTCTGAAAAAAATGTATGGAATGAACTAACGTCATTAAAATTTCATCATTGTTTTAATAACCATTGGTTGTTATGGCAACAAAAGATCTATTGTTTGTACACACCTCCAAAACCTCCTATATAATGATGTCAATGTTCAAATTGTAAACAGCAAAGGATTCAAGGTTATGATATCCTAAAACATTACTGTAATATTACATAAAAAATAATATTTCAAACGTTTTCGTATATGCCTGATTAAACTTTCATGTTAATCCTTAAGTCACATGTCAATCCTTATACAAGTTTGAAAATCCTAAATATTTCTTTTTTAAGACAACTATTAAGTATTAGGTGACT
This sequence comes from Turritopsis dohrnii, assembly GCA_027922465.2. Classification (NCBI taxonomy): domain Eukaryota; kingdom Metazoa; phylum Cnidaria; class Hydrozoa; order Anthoathecata; family Oceaniidae; genus Turritopsis; species Turritopsis dohrnii. The sequence continues at coordinate 49,180 of BQMF02000312.1, forward strand.
ATCATTTTTGATGCATATAATACCCAAATTCAAGGATTTCAATTTTGTAAAATAAGATCCAAAAAATACAAATTCAAATTATAATGTGTTATTCTAGTATGTTCAAAAAAAAGTTGGATGAATTGAATCAAAGGGTAATGGGTAGGAAAAACAGCATTTCAATGAACCAAAATTCTCTCCCAGCTAGTAAACTTTGTTTCTTGTTTGGGTGTTGCTAAACCAATGGTAATGACTACAGTGAAAATCTTAGTTTCATATTTTTCCTTTAACTTTGGTTATACCAAGAATTTCAGTGTTTAAATTTTGAGGATGCTAGGTTATGACTCAATGGTTAGGATTTATTAGAGCTTGTTCAAATCATTTCTGACAAATTTCGCATTGGTAGTTGTGTTATTGATAAGAGATAACCTTTTACTACAGTTTACATTTTCCTATTTTTCAGAATATTTTGAAAATGAATGCTATTTTACAGCAATTGAATCCCAGGCCAGCAAGTGTATTCTATTATGATATTGATGATATCATTACTCTTCAAGAAAAAGTACCAGTTCAATTTGAATTGCCTTGCTATAGGCTAGGCTTCCTCGATGCAAGCTCTTCTGAAGAGCACATTAATCAAGGAACAAAAATGGAAGTGCCTTGTTGGCTTGCAATGGAATTATGTACGCAAAGACGGCATATTGCTTCAGTCGAACTTCCGAAAATTTACAATGAATCATACAGACAAATTTACAAAGCTGATGCCACTGTGCTAGACCTTCGCAAAATGGGACCCAACTTCTATGAATTTGGCTTAAAGTTACTGCATTTCCAGCATGATGATTCTGGTCTTGTAGCCAGGACAATATTGGAAGTCTTTGTGAAACGATTTCGTCGTATTATGGATGCCTCCCGAAATGCCTCGCATCAAGATACAGTCAAACTAAAGCAGAAACTAGATGAAGTGGAGATATTTTTGTTTGAAAATGGACAAAAGTGCTTAAATGATTTCAGTCAATGGCTACAGGGAACAGTTGGCAAATTAAGTATTTCCAGTGCTCTCTCCATACAGAAGAAACGCAAAAGGACAGAAATGGAGGAATAAAATTTCATTACAATGTATTTTTTCCCTCAGTGTGACCTTTGTTGTTTCATTATTTATTTATATTAGGATAAACAGTTTCATTAAAAAAGATTGATGTGATGCGAATAAAAATATTTTGTTTTTGTTTAGATTATATAGTGATAATTATTCAAGTGTATAATAAGTATATTTAATATAAAACACTAAATTCTCTTAGTTTTCCGTTTTTGGGACTTTTTTCTCATGCATTTTGTCATCATTATAACTTGAACTGTTTTATTTCAAAGAAAAATGAAAAGAAAAAGTCACGAAAAGTCTATCATAACCCCAAAGAAGTCAAAACCGGCAGAGAAGAAGGTATGTAATTATGTATTTTGGCTTCCTTCCTTCATGGGAAAGTTCTGCAAGTGCTTATGATTAATTGATATATATTTCAAAACATTTCTCTAGATTTTGTCGGCTGAAGAAAGAGAAAGACGTAAAACATCATTTTACAGAGCTCCAACAAGTGAAGAATTAAGTGAGCTTCGCGAAAATGAAAACCTGTATAAAAACAATTTGTTTCGTATGCAGGTAGCATAACTTTTGCTGTTCTATGCTTGTGCTACTACTTGCTTTTTTCATACATCTATATTTACTGATTCACCAACCGGTGCCCAATCAAATGATAAAAATTTATGTGACTATTTCTGTCACTAACAGCAAGGAAAACTGTAGAGATGTTTAGGTTTTGCTGTTCTAGGTATATTGCTATCTAGGTATATTGATTTTACAGTTTTTTTAACATCAGTGATAAGTTCAGATGGTTTCTATGAAAATGTTATCTTGTTCTTTGATTTTAATGAAGTTATGGTTTTCTTTATTTTAATGATTATGCAGATTCAATACCTACTTGATGAAGTATGCATGGAAGAGAAAAGGTTTAAGAAAATGAATGTGATACTGCATTCACTGAATGAGTTTCTGACGTCAGTCAAGTACTCTGGAAATGAACAAAATGTAAGTTTTAACTTCTCTTTCATAACCATTTTATACTAGAAGTCTTGAGTTTTCCCCAACAGTGGCATTGTAATTTTTCTTTTATTTAAACTGCACTACTTTTATAGAAAAATACCAACTACATATTAGGTAGTCCGAATGTTTTTTTAACCCTCGTAAAATCAATTATCAACTACTGCTAGTTCCTCATTGCAACTTCGTGTATTGACACACAGGAATTTGCAATCTTTTCTGGAAGCATGATTTTATTCCTTAGAAAATATCCTCAAGCGGAAAAGAAAATGAATGCACTTCAAAATAAATGCCATTTGTTTGAAACTGGAATTTATTTTGTTTATGTACTTTTCTTCCAAATTTCTCTTTTGAATTTCTATGAAGTTATGTGCTCCGTGTTACCAAGATTTTCCCATTGCTATACTGTCACTGTTGATCATCAAACCTTTATACTTTTAAAATGGTGATTCACTAGGTAAAAATTCTTTGGAAATAATTATTTGAGGAAATGGTTCGGAAAAATTGCTTAAATTTGGCATAATAGTCTAGTCAAATTAGCGTGAAATAAAGACCAACCTAGAATAAATTGTTATAATTACAAATTTGGTATCATTGGAAGCGCAATTTTATGTAGATTACGATAATAGTATGCCTTAATTCTGAATCAGGGGGCAGTTAAAGTTATAAAGCAAAACGTAAGAGGTGGTATTTCAATGAAATTTCATGTATCAATCAATCTCAAATTCTACAATGAAAACACTGACAATATCAATCAATCTAAAAGTTGTTTAAAACATCAAATATATTTCTTTCTTCGTCGTTTTCATCTTCTGTATGGTCTCTTTCAGACTTTGGGGCTTTGTTCGTGCAGCCCTCTCCTCTGCAATTCCCACAAGCAGCGACACAGTGCAGACCGTTCTTCCTGCATGAACAATTTTTCGAACACGGATTTTTCGTCTCAAGTTTGCAATTGCACCGTACGAACTTGAGCAACTCTTCTGGTGCAACTGGCTCTTTAGAATATACTGGAAAGTATTCCCCATTGCGATTAGTCCAACTCCAGTCCTCTGGATCCAAACTGGCCTCCTTCAGGTTTTTCCAATCGTTTACCTAAAAATAAATATTAAGAAAAAGTGATGTAAATCATAATTACTGAAAGTTCGATATCTTCAGGAGACATTTTTCAATACAGCTAAGAAGTGTGTTAGAATAAAATGGATACTCAGTCTAAATAATATCTTGTTTTTTTGTCAAATTATCTTACCTGAATATAAACACGAAGTGCATGCTGATTGGCCGAGCCTTCTGAGGGTGGAAGTGATTCAATCTTCAAAGTCTTATTGGTTGAAACCATTTCCATGTATTTCGAATAACGCATGTCACCAAGAGTCTTGTTCTTGTAAGAATAACTGAAATTGAAAGAAAAGTGTTTAATAATAGTATTTAATACATGGCTATGCCTGCTTGTCAATGCATATCATCATTTACTCTCAAAGTATTTTGATGAAGTTTACCTTTTTAAGAATAACTCTGAACCAGCCTCAGCAATCTCCTCTTGTACAGCATCACTTTTCAAAAACTTTTCAGCAATGTTTTGTACGTCTTGTGACTTCTGAAGTTTTCCCACGAGAGATGTCTTTCCTGTTAATATAATTAGGGTAGAAGTAATCAAAATTTATCAAAACGAATACAAAGTGATGTAGTAATTAATACTAAATATAGATCGTTAACATTGCACTCATGACGTCAAGCTACATAAAACAATGAATAGAGAAAAATTTTTGGATATGAGAAACATTTTTGGATATTTACCCATTCCAAAAGTTCCTGATGTTGTGTCACAGCCGGTCCAAGCATGTAGGAATAGGATATGCTTGGCGATAATTTCACCATGCTTCTCAGTGACATCTTTGATCTTCCAACACTTTCGGACACCATCGGTCTTCTATCACATGATTCGTATTGACTGGTGGATTACATTGTTCAATATCTTTGGTTAAATGTTCGCGTAATTTTGATTTGTTAGCGTCCCGCATAACACCCTTGTCAAAAAGTGAGGCAGGGAATGGTGATAGTTCAAACTTGAAGCAAGATGCAACATCTCCATCTCTCATTACCAATGCAATTAAGCGGTTAAACAGAGTCATTGGATCAATCGCCACTTGATCGTTAGCAATTTTAACAGAAGATTGCAGATTTGCCAAATTTCTGACGCCATCATTTCTTTTGATCTTTGCTTCCGTGTAATTTACTTCATCCAGTGTCTTCTGGATTCTTTTGCCTATTTCTTCAACTTCCTCACAATTGATCTTAGATTCTTTAGTAGCTGTAAGTCCATTCGAAATTGATACCAGGTTTTCAACATTACATGAAAATGGAGGATGTTCAGACTTCTCCATGAGGCGAGCGCATTTACGCTGGCGCACGCCTGCACGCTGGCAAATCATAGTTTCTTAGGTTTGCCAGCGCATGATAACACGCTGGCGAAACTCGTATTGCAGGGCATTTTTTACCGAAAGTTTCTGCTCACTAGTAAGTCATTTTGTACTTTAACATACAATTGTTTCATTGCTAAACTCCACCTTAGTTGTTATAAAGATATTTTTTTTCTTTTGTTAAAATTACTTCATAATAATATTTTACAGTGTGATGGAGTGCTTGAATTATTTTTCCTTCTTGTAGTGTCTTTGTTTCTACAACATGCACCTGTGTGATTACGTCGGTTTATTTTTCATTTCTTTAATCAAGCATGGAAATTTGTTGCGTCATGAGAAACGAATTATCATTACCGTTATTTAACATTTACGGAAACAACGGAACCTAAAATCGTTTCAGCAGATTTAGATTTATGGCAACGATTGGTAACGACGGTAACGTTGACGAAATAAAACAAGATTGTAAAGGGAGCTGGAAACTTAGATGCTTTTAAATTTCATTGAATAACACGAAAACGAATACTGCTGGTACCACTTCCGTTTTCATATTCTTTCGTCAGGTGAACAGATGAATTTGTATAACAAAGGAAATTTCAAAATAACCTTAGCAATGGTGGTCGTTCTCCCTAGCAACAGCAAATTGGTGAATAATAACTTAATATACCTAACCTATCCTTCATTGTCAATTGAGCATGAATACTAATATAATAAGTTGGTCATGTTCTAGTTCATATAAATGGTTGAGCATGTTTTCACATGCGTGATTAATAGAGCATCTTAACTTGGCTCTAGGAGTGTTAGAGAGCGCGAGCATGTGCCTCATAATGAGAAGACAGTAACGATAACGATCGTTTCCGCCAAATTTCCATGCCTGTTTAACGTTACACAAACTGTGAATTGGGAATTCGAATATAATCATGGGAGCTCATTACAGGATTCAATATTTCCCTCGGCTGGTACGCTGGTACTTAGCTTGAAAATGGAATCCTACTCACAACACAAGAAACGCAAATTAAATTAACTTTTAGTTGAAAACGAGGCTAATTCAAGAACGAGACCGAATTGTTTAGGTTCATTTTCGGTAACACGTTCTCTCGTTGGTGGATCTACTACAATTGTAAAAAGCAATGTTCTAAAAATTAAAATTGAAAGATGTGTACTCGAGATTAAAAAACTATTAATTACTGTTTTAAGCGCTGTTCCCTATACCAACAGGATTTTGAATTAGTTGAGACCACCGTGTTTCAACAAAAACGTAATTGCACTGGCAAATCAGTCCAAGGAGGTTTCGCCAGCGCATTTGCGCGTGCTGGCACAAATTTCTTCATGGAGAAGACTGGATGTTCTTCAAACCAAGTAGTTACTTTTCGTTGATCCTCCGAGTCTCGTTCCATACGACTAGTTCTTGTTTCTACATGCTGCTCACTTGATTGGGATTGATGATCTGTGAGTTTAGACATAGATTGATGGATAGCTGCTAATTGATGCATCGAGAGACACCAGGTTGATACTACGCTATCAGTCATTCCTCTTCCTCTGCTTAATCCTCCGCGACTTTTTACAGCTCTCATCAGGACCTGTTCGATTATCAGGTCAGACCATAAGCCAGCCCAATATCAATCACTTCTCCTGATGGTGTGGTAGCCTTTCTCGTTGAAGCATTGGAATAAAAAAGTATCCCATTTGCCATATGAGATCTGCATTCCTTGATCTGTTAACACTTTCCGGTAGATCTTTAAGTTGCGTCAATTTGACCAATGCTAAAGCTTGGCGTCCTTCATGTGTGTATTGATGTAGTGGAATTCCTTTGCTTTCGGTGATTTCGCCAACTTTCAATAGCCTCTTTATTCTTGGTACCTTTATGGTAAAGGAAGATGATTTTATTGACGAACTGATGATTCCCATTCCGTGAAAGGTGTTTTTGCCATCGATCGTGCACACATTATGGTCGACATTATCGGCAATCCATTGGGTGAATTCTGGTTCTTGCCGGTTCGTTGCTTCTAAAGAATCATCATGTATTAAAACTGCTTGTTTAATCTTCAGTAACTCAGAATAGGAAACAGCGAAGCCAAGTTTTGACACTTCATCTATCAGCCAATGTGAACCAAACATATTATCGAGCTCTACTGTAAGTCCAAAAGGTATTGGTAGCATTCCCGACCTTGGTCTTGCACACATCATTAAACAATGACCTAATGATGCCCTTTTAAGTCTATCTTTTACAATTATTTCCAGAAATTTCCTCAAAGTCGTAGGCTGCAGGTTCTCACAAAAGTTAATGTCGGATATTTCCTCTTCAGTTGGATAGTACTCTTTGTCAATCTTTGTTGTTCGTATATTCGAAAGAATCAGTTTTGCAGCTGTTTTTATTATTCTTTCGGAATCTTTTTCTGCATCTTTTTCCCTTGCGTCATACCAAGACTTGCTGTATCTTTCAAACACACAATGTCGGATTTTCCATTTAATTCAGCAAAAAAGATGTGATCTTTATATTTATCTTTCAACTTCGTCTTCAGCCACTTGGCACTGTAAACAGTTTCTGAATCTGCCATTTCGATCATTTTGCTTCGTAATTCATTGACAGTGTGGAGCTCAGCTTCATATTCCATCCAATTACAAAGTTGCTCAAAATGACATCTTTTTTGCTCTTCTTCTGGTCTTCCTACCTTGACATTTTTTATGTTTTCTTTTCCATGCTTTCCAATAGTCCATGGCTTAGTTAGGTTGTAAAATATTGATAGGCATGACTTGTGGTAGCGTGCATCTGTAGCGACAAGATCATGGCAACCTCTAACACGTATTTCCACCTCTTCTGCTTCTTTCCCTCTTTTCTGACACTTTAGTAGCACTTCGTCTTTAAAGCTTAACTCGGTCACTTCGTGACATTCATTTTTCTCAGGTTTTTTGGTATTTCTGAAACAGATCTCGCCACAAAACAAACAACGGTTTTGCCAATCAAATATAGATCTCGATAATTACTTTTCTTTTCTGTTGAAGCTTTCTTCAAGGGTGATAATGGCCGCTTCCTACTTTCATTATACGCAAAACGTTGGCAACCTCTATGTACTTTGATCTTGCGTTCTTCTAATGATAGCTGTTTTTGTTCTTCAATTCGGTTTACAAGATCTATGTCCCTTGTTCGTTTCTTTGCATATCTAAGTAGTGTGTCAACACCATTTCTGCCATCCTGTAAGGGATTTTCTTGAGATGATTCAGTTCCCTTGCATATTACACATGTTTCATCAAACTCATTCGCCACTTGAGAGCTAAGACAAAATGAGTTATCAAATTGAAAAAACATTCCTTGCCCTAATGTTAGGTTTTAATATTTGGCAATTTTTCACCTCACCTCACTTTATTACGGTAGCAGCGATAGCGAATACCGTATTAAAACACCCGCGGACTCCTACTCCTACTCCTCCTCCTCCTCCTCCTCCTACTACTACTCCGGCCGAAATGGCAATTAGTCTGCGATTTAGAGTCTGCGAGACTCTAATAATAACGCAATGTAAGTTCTAATGAAGGAACGCAGCCTTCGGATTTTGGAAGCTTTTCTATAACAAACATTAGATTGCATTTTGTTTCAAAAGCACATAATCTGATATTTTGTAACTTAATCCATGAAAGAATGAATTCTTATCAAATAGGCCTACATAAAAATGGGAAAATACTTGATATGTTGCTTTTCTTGTTAGTAAAGCTTATCAGTTCAAAATTTCTTATTGCCTCAGTTGTTAGTTAACTATACACTATGTTTCTGTATTAAGGCTTTCAAAGATCTAGTTCGAAAAGGCAGTTATTTGTTTGAATTCATTTTTGATTTCATGGAATTATAATTAAAAACATTTATTTTTTTTTTGAAACACCTGTTTTTTTCTACACATAGTCTTACACAAAAAAATTTCTTATGAAAAAATCATATACAGCTCAGGCATGTATAATTCTTTTGTTTAATAAATTAATTTCTGGTGGTTTATGATTAGACCCTTTTTACACTAACTAATAATTTTAAATTTATCGTTTATGCTTGTTTTCCACAAGCCTCAAAGAACTTTGTAGTAACTTTTCATAACTTTAAGTACAATTGCTGCTACCGTTTTGCGCCATCTGGCTCTTGTTTATTATTATATCCCTAGAAACAATTCATAAATAAGCTTTTTCTTCAACATTAAGATAGGGACTATAGACCGCCCCTCTAACTCAATATTACATATACTAACAAAAGAAGCTTCATTTGATCAATATACAACGACCTACATTCCTGGCTCAATATCCATTCCTTCTAATCAAAATTGAACCATACAGCTAGATCAATGTAGTGATATTGTTTAATTTTCTTTATTTTAATTTGAAACGAAAATATTCAAACTTTAGCAATGCAATAGCTTCAAATGAAACAGAAAAACTATGGCTTAAAATGGTTGAAAATACCACCTCTTACGTTTTGCTTTATAACTTTAACTGCCCCCTGATTCAGAACTGAGGCATACTCTTATCATAATCTACATAAAATTGCGCTTCCAATGATACCAAATATGTAATTATAACAATTTATTCTAGGTCGATTTCTATTTTGACTAGACTAATAATATAAGTTGTGAACTACTGCTGTTAAATATTTTCATTTTGATTTTCAAAGGTTTTAGTGTAGAAACCTTTTACTTTTTGGGACATTTAACTTTCTTATCAAATTGGGTTTACTGGTTGTTTTCTGAAATCCAGTAATGTCTGGTTTACATTTACGAAGCAGACGCAGAAGCAAGCGAAGTAAGCTTGCATGTTAAGCAAAAAGTGAAGCATGAAGCAAGTCGTGAAGAAAGCCGTTCACACTTGCACGTAAGGGCCACTAAGATAAGATGAAGAATATTTTTTAATGAATGAAGATTTTACTTGACTAGGTCAGAAATGTTTTGTTTGTGTTGAGAAGAGAACCCAAAGCTTTATGATAATTATTTAGATTTTAATGAAACATCTTCAGCCACATGTTCCCAAGCTAAATGCTTTTTTGTTTTGTCCTTAAAGTACCTGCTTTGTCATATAAAATTGGGTATTTTCTCACTGCCTCGGAAAGTATCGTTCTTCTTGCTGTGCTGCCATTTTCTTTTTTGGTGTGCTTTGTACATTTTTCTTTTGCTTCATGAAAAATTGCCTTGCGCACATTGCTTTATGCGTTCACATTACAAGAACCATGAAGGGAGTGTGAAGTAAGGCCAATATTGAAGCAGAAGGTGAAGCAAGATATCAAAACTTTTTGTCACTCTTGCTTCACTTACTTTGTGCATGTTCACATTGCATCTATGTCTGCTTTTACTTCTGCATCTGCTTCTGCTTCATAGACGTGAACCTGGCTTAAAAAGTTGTTTCTTGAATTTCCTTGTTAGATAAAGAAAAGTACTGTTATGTTCTCTTCTGTTCTATTTATATAGCTCAACTCTCCTGACTGTATGCCAAGTGATGTGAAATTTCCTATTCCTCCCTTGATACCACTTTCAAAACTCAAAGGGAAATTCCAATTTTTTCCTCCAAAAGAAACAAAAGTTATTGGCAGCTATTTGTTACAAACAGTAATAAAATCCAGTTGTTGTGTGGACGTTGCTGTACAAATACCTAAGGTAAGAGTTGCAATGGTGTTATGGTTCAGCTGTTCAGAAGGTCGAAAATTTCATAGAATTGTTAATTTTTAGGAATGTTTTCAAGGAAGAGACCACATGAACTATCGTTATCACTTTAAACGAGCTCTGTATTTGGCTTGGATTGCCAAATGTTTGAAGAAGTGGGAATACACTGACAAACTGACGTTTTCAACACACTTGAATGTTTATAAGCCAAGCTTAAAAATTAAGTTAAAAGGTTAGTCCTTATAAAACATTTGTTGTGGTTTGATTTATTATAGAACAATGAAACAAACAATCAATTCTTCATTGCTTTTATTAATATAAACAATAATTGGTGTATTTTTGAAGAAAGTGTGGCTCAGCTACAGTAAGGACACACAATGCAAATAAGGTTTTTCATTTCAAAATGAAATTTCCCAAAAATGAAAAATGAAGATAGTGACTTAAATGCTTGACTGCTTTATAATTGCATGCCCATTGTAAACATAACTTTCATTTTCTTTGTTCAGGCAAGGTTGGAAAATTCTTTTCCATCAAATTGCATGTGGCTATCCCTGAAGGTGCTTTCAAATTGAATCGTTTTGCACCTTTGAAAAACAATGTTCGGTCAAATTGGTATGATGGATTTGAAGAAAATGTCACTGAAGAAGCTGGTATCAATGGTTTTTCCCATCCATTTATGTTTTTCTAGGATATCCTCATCGCTTGTAGAATGTTTTGAAATTGTTCTGCAAATTATTGGCATATTGAAACAAGTTCACTCAATTTGACAATACCGAGTTGTTTGGTCAGTTCTTATTAATCTTACCTTCATTAATTTGTGTCGTAGATTTTCCAACACCCAACTACAACACAAGCGTCCTTTCTGACATGTTGTTTGAATCTCATTTGCAAACGATATACACAGCTTGTAAGGAGTGTCCTGCAATCAAAGAAGCGGTTTGTTTGTTTAAAGTTTGGTTAAGACAGAGAAGTTTTGGAGTAAGTATTGTATTTATTGATTGCACTTAATAAATTTATATTTGTAACTTGCATAAATACTGAATGATGTTTTTTTTTAGAAGTGATCTTCTTATCTTGTTTATCTGTTCTTTGCTTTTCAGAACAATGTTTTTCATTTGTCATAGTTGTTCTAGTGTTGCAGCTAACACATCTATAATATTTCTTACCGAATGAAAATAACTGTAAAGCACACATGCTTCAGTAAAACACTGGTTTCCTTCTCAGCTGAGAATTTTAGAAAACATGTTGATTTCATGCTGGAAAAATGTTAATTGTGTAAAACAGACACATAGGCACTGACACTGCACACAAACCAGAAAACTAATTCTAATAGATGTTTAATACTTGGACATTGTTCTCTAATCAATTGATTGCTATGATAACCAATTATAATAGCCATTTCAAAATGTTGGTGCTTGTAATAATTTGTTTTTGTTTTTGTGAGAATTGCTCAAGTTGATGTTACAGATGTTCTTTTCTCATGTTAGGGATCTTGTACATTCAACGGATTCATAGGATCGATGTTGATGGCATATTTGTTGTCGTCTCGAAAAATATCATCGCATATGAGCTCGTACCAGATATTTCGACAGGTTCTTAATTTCTTAGGTTAGTAATATTGTGTTTTGGCGTAATACTCATGTAGCATCGGGAAAGGAAATTAATCAACTCGAGAGTGTTTTTAATAGAGCAGTATAGTTTTTTTATTGGTGAAGTTCTTTGCTAACCAATTTTCTGAACTCTCCATCCACATGAACGGTAAAATTGGCTCTGTCAATGTATCTCTTCCGTAATACCACGCTCTACTTGAGTTTAAAGATTCCCCATTCTTTACTTATTAAATACATTGTAGTAGAGATAAGTGACCAAAGTAAAACCTCTCATTTCGAGCCTACCTAACTTTTAGCCTGTATGGTTACTATGGCATAATAGATGATGCTACTCATTTTTTTAGCTAACACAGATTTAACAAAGGACGGGATTTCTCTTTGTAAGGATGACAGTGTGGAGGTGAAAACATTGTTTCATTTCTAAAGCAGTTTGGCTTTTCTGGTTAATTTTCATTGTTGACTGTTGTCTTTTAGACAACCGTTAGTGATTTCCATGGGAGATTTGACGTGGTTTTTGTTGATCCGTCGGGTTATCTCAACTTATGTGCAGACGTCAGTAAAGTCACTTATGAACTGGTATGTTTAACGTCTTCGATCTCCTTTGTTATAGAATCTATCATGATGGTTTTTGTTTTGTGATTTCTGTTCAAAATAATGGGTTCATGTAAACCGAACATGGAAAAATATTCGTCTGCTATAAGAATTTGATTGATTTGTTAGTGTGTGAATTGAAAGTGATTCAATAAATATATTGCAATACTTGTTTGGTTGCATTTTGTATACGGTTAAAGGGAGTATTGAGTATTGAGCGATGCCTCGTTACCGATAGCTCGATACCGCTTTAAAAATATTCTGGATTTCTTTACTAGATACAATACGAGGCTCACACGTCGTTATATATACTCGACAACGTGTCGGATAATGGTTTTGATGCATTGTTCATTCAATGCAGAAATTTTTTGCAATCAGCCGACCATGCTTTCCAGTGAGTATGACGTCTAAATGTCGTTATAAGTTTATAAGATTGTACGAGTTTATTGAGAACCATTTTCCCCTTTTTACATGATGTATTTATTTTTCCTCTTACTTGAAAGGCTGTCAAGACTTGAGGATTTCAAGAACAACCTTTTGAGTAGCGAACATCACAAGTCCGATGTTATCGATTTGGGAGGTGATTGGTCTCTATTGCTTCCAAAGCTTGTAGTTTCTACTCTGAAACAAGGGTTGGACAACAGAGTTCATAGTATTATCCAGAAACATGCGATAATAAAAGAGGTGTGTAAGCAATTTATAAGAAAAGAATTAGTTTGTTTCTTCTTCGTAATTACTGGTTATTCTTCGAATCTTTCAGTGGGATATATCTTCTCTTCCGCCAAGTGTTGCCGATACTACATTTGAATTTGGATTGCGTTTGAATACTGAGTTTTGCGATAATGTGTTGATTATGGGACCACCTGCCGATCAACCTGAGGTATGATATGAAAATAGTCCCGCTATCTCGTACTCTCAAATGCACCGAATAAAAAGAGATTACGAGATTTATACCGGGCTGTAAATGCTGACCGGACCAAAGTTTTTTTTTCAGATAGCGCGAAGTTCGAGATAGCGAGAGAGTCGACTGTAATAGACCTTTCCCGAATTTCTGTTTAAACGCTGTGTTATAGCCTAGCCTCTAATTTTCGCCTCTTTTTCAAACTCTTAATTACCTCTAATTATTCCACTGGGGAACTGAAAGAACGAGTAACTATTACTTACTGAAAACATTATGACATTAGAAAAAACATAGCTAAGCATTAACTCGGCATTTAAACAGAAATTCGGGAAAGGTGTATTAGATTTTCGTGATGAAGTCATTGTGAATATAACATTCGTTTTCGAACTGTTAGTCGAATTTTAAAGCATGATTTCATAAGGCATGTAAAAGAACAACATTATTGTGAAAGACACTAGTTGCCTCTCACGACGAATAAGTCTTTGTGTATTGACGTGAGTCAGGGTTTTGCATTGTATTATCCAGTCTGCGAAACCTTCTTTTACCTACACAGTCGAAAACTCGAACTGTCAGTGGACTGGTGAAATAGTTGAGTTTCTGAGAATTGAAATTGGTAGAAATCACAGTAATTATGTCATAATTACAGTAATTATGTCATGGGACTGTCGAAAAGGGTCAACTTGTCGGAGAGGTCGAGAAATGGAGTTTTTTTAGAGTCACTTCAAATTACTGGGCCAAAAAGTGACGAGAGGTCATCACATAGAGTGTATCAAACGTAAGAAAGGTCATCAGATAGTGTGAACCAAACATAAGCGATTTTTTTCCCTGGTAAAACTTCTTTACCACTTTTAATTTCAATGATGTATTTAATCTCTCCTTGTGTCAAATTGCTGGCGAAAAAGAAAATTACTGGAAAGTGGTTCCATCAGGTCCGAAAACCCAATCGGAAAAATGAATTGTATCATTTCTCCTACGACTAAAGGCATATAAAGATTTGTTTGTGTGATCTTACGTGGCGAATCTGCTTTGCGAAGGGGTGCATTTCTGTAGAAATATACAGACAGTTTCAATAAAAATACTCTTCGTTTTTGACGATTTTGACCAATTAGAAAGAAAATCTTATCAAATCGATTTTTCTCTGAGTATATTGTATAAAAATACTGACACAAAACTTCCATGTTCATAAAAACTTTTTTTGATGTTAGTGTTAATGAAATTATGAAAGAGCTTTGTACAACCATCTGTTTCACACAATTCATTTTTCTAGTTTAATGTTTTTTTTCCCGAACTTTTGTTTCCAAACCCCTCCGGACATTTGAACAAAACAAGTATACAATACAACTTTAAGATAGGTATTAATTTTAAGATAGGTATTAATTTTATAGCATCTCAGTGTGTTTATTTCAACAAATTTCAACAAATTCCTTGCTCTGGCAGTCTTGTGAAGTGCTGTGATCGATATTATGGACATATATACAGTCTGTTTTGCGTACTTTGTGAACATTGTAAATAACGTCTTTCGATTGGTTGGAATTTAGTCAACTTTCTCATAATGGATTTCCAGAGCAGGGAATTTTTGAAGGACTATATAGTTTAGACAATTATTTCTCATCTCAGTTTTCGGCAGGATTTGCTTTAAACTTTGTCTGCGAAAATGAGTTAAATTATGGCTTTCAAACTTCTTATAAGATTTGCTACCGCAGCTTCGTAATAAGAAGAGATTGTTTGTAGAATATACGGATATATCGATGACATTTACAAATCTACATTGAAATGATTCGAGTTTGTCGATTCTGTCGATAAGGACTTGTTTGAATCCAAACGATTTTTGTTGACATACACCGAGGACATATTCACCGTTTTTTCTCTTTGGGTAAACGTTCGTACGTTAGGCAACGGACTGTTTGGTATTACAGATATTTCAGATTGATTCTCATTTGAGTTTATCTCGAATACCTCTTCAAAATAGATCATTTTGACCTTTTTGCCATACTGGCCAATTAAGTTGATGGCGACAATGAGTTGAAATGTAAAACACAAAACGTACGTATGGCCAAACACCCATCTATCCGGCATAAAGATGGTGGCGGCTAGGGCGAGAGTTGCTATGACAAGGGTAACGTACATTGTAACGCCAATACTTTTGATCTCGCTAAATGTCTCAGGCAGATTGCGTGTTTTAAACGCCCAAAACGTACTGGCCAGCATGAGGGCGGCTGGAAATATAATATTCAAAGACGTGCTTGTTTCCGACGACCTACACATCTTGATGACGTAGAATTCATCTTCCGGATATTCCGTTTGCACGAACGGTTGATCGGTTAAAATCCAGAAAATGCTCATCACGAGCTGGATGCCAAGCATACCGAACACAAGCAAAAATTGTGACGTCATCGAGACAAGTAACAATCTTTTAAGTTGAAACTTACGGGAGCTGACGAAGATACGGTAAATTCGGTTTGTTTTTAACACGAGAGGCGCGTAGCAACACGTTAGCGACAGTCCAAATATCAGTTTTTGGGCGCAACAAATGATATTGCTTGGTTCTTGAATGTAAATGATTGGCGTCAACAGCATTAAAATCAAACCAATGAGAGAAAACAACGCTAATTCTCGACTGGTAGCTTTGATGAGTGGGGTGTTGTAGTTGCGACAGTATATGACCAACACAACAGCCAATGCGATCATGCAGACGATAGAGCAGGAGAGAACGACCAGTGATATTGTCGCTTTCGGATCCATTGAGTACGTTGGTAGACGCAAACATTTCGTCCTGTCCGGGTTGGCCTTGAAACCTAAATTACAGTCTATGCAGGAGTTGTTGATGATGACCTGTTCCTGTTCACATTCCACACACTGCCAGCAACAACCGACAAAATTACTTGTCTTTCGCACCTGCTTCGGCCCGCACGGCTTGCTGCAAACGGAATGCGTGAGGTTCAACATCTCCGTGTACTCGATGACGTCACGTCTGTTTGTCAGCCACCTCGAGTAATTCCAAAAACCGACTTTAACATATTCGTGTGAGGTGTTTTTGAATTGAAAGATGTCGTAGTCTCGGTTGGTGCTTCCATGCTTGGAGAAAGTCACTGGCTTTGTCACCGAGTACAAATGTTCGTGCAACGACGAAAAGACGAGTCTAACGTTCCGACGATTTGAGTAACACTCTCGTTTCTCGGTGGCATCCTTACACAGATGGTCGTAAGCACGTCGGATTGCATGTGCGATCATGTAAGCACTATCTATCACTTGGTGCACTGGAGCTAGCCTGTTAAATTTGGTGTGGTTGGAATCCTTACACTGCTTGTATGTCGTATCTGTTTTGTCGAAGGTGCAATTATAAACACTGGCCCAGTAGCTTTGAAACCATATATTTCGTGTGTTTGTACTCGGCCTCAGCGACGAGAAATACTGTTCAAAGTCAGAATTATCATTGGCTGACGTTTGCACGACAATCATGCCGTCGAATGCAGAATGTAGTGTCGGTGGGATGATAGCCATAGTGCCGCATTGCGTTCCCATCACAAACTGTATCCATTTAAATTCACTCTTGAAATGGTGAGCGGCATGAAAGAAACTATTACAACCTTTTACCGACAGAAACAAAAAAATCACCCTGATTTTCTTTTCGTCCAAAGTTTTCCGAATGGCGTGCTCATATCGTTCAATGCTGTCGGAATCCTTAACACCTAAACGGTATGCCACGCACCGTCTATGACCCAACATCAAATTCCCAAAATCCGTCAGCATTGACGTGCCGTCTTCATTGTCGGTGTAAATGACGCCGACATAGGACCAGTCGAATTTTTGGGCCAGCTCGAAGTATATGAACGACGGATAGCTATCGACTGGTACGGTACGGAAGCAGTGACTGTAAAGTTCTCGATTAGACAAACTCATCGATGACGAGCCGTAACTTACAGTAGTTATACGGAAGATCTCTAAAAATTTTGTCGTGAATTCCGTCATTTCAGAGCTGTATGGTCCTACAACGGCAACGGCATTGTCCAGCACGGAATAGTATGGGTTTTGTTTGGTGTTGAAGCATGTGTCGTATGCTTGTAATGAAAATTTGTGACCGTGCATGATGTTAGGGTCGTTGTTTATTCGGTCGACAGCATAAATGAGGGCCTCCAAAAACATGATTCCCTGATCCGTATTGAATACTTTACATTCCGTGTCGTTCAATTCTGTCATGTGGATGGGAAATTGGCTCGACAACGTTAGTGTGCCGCCCCATATAATCGTCTCTGAAGAAAAAAAAATCAACTTTGTTTTTAACGCTCAAACTACATAAAATTATCACCTACGTTCTGATGAATTAATTAAAAACCAAAGTTGCCGTCGTTACACTCACCTGCCGTATTTTCAATCACCAACAGCGACAATATGACGGCCTTAAGTATACTTGATGTCATTTCTATGCGTCGTTGATTTTGGAATCGATTCAAGTATCTTAACTGACCCAAAATACGCAAGGTTCAAATAAGACAGACTAATTGAAAGTCAAAAATATTTTGCACCAATCAGGGCCAAGTTTCTAATCAGATGAACCAATGAATATAACTTTTTGTAGAAGTTCCAACGTAGTCGCACATAAATTAACTTCACTGAAGTATCGAAAAAGCCTTATCTAAATTCAACTAAATGAAGGAATTAATATCCTTAATTATTTGTGTACGAAAACAGATATTGAGAATTGTTGTTAAGTAAACACAAGGAATGGGTATTATTCATATCACATGAAAAAGTGTTTACATGAAACATTGTGTGGGTTTAGCGAACATCACAACTGGTTTTGTCACAAGGTCAATAAAAACTTCATGACACCTTTGAAATATGAAGCAGAAACCAGCTGCCTATTTCTGGACTTGTATTTCGACGTATGGTTTTTTCTAAAGAAAACACTATTCTGTTATGTTTACTTCACTTGAACGCTGAAAAAGAACAAAAAACTTCGATATGGCTTACGAAAAAGTTTTTAACCAGTTTTGAGTTTTATTCTGATATTGAGCTGTTTTCTCATTCACATTCCACTTTCTTATATATTCATGAAGATATTCCAGACTCGAAGTCGGTCCAAAGATAATCTAATAATATACTGAGCCTATAATGTCCTTGAAATTCTTTCAGATTCGGAGAACTTTGAAATCGTTGATTATTTTTGATTCCTTCGAAAAGTTATAACTTGTAAATGGACGAAAAACGTTATATTTCCTTTCTGGTAGTAATGACGTGTTTAAATTTCAAATAACAGACATGTTGTCAAAACATGTAATATCTTGAAATATTATATTAAAATGTAGAAATCCGTATGGAATATTATAAATATTAAAGCTGCTTAAAGCCGGATCTCCACTAAACGAAAAAATTCGCGCGAAGCGATTTTTTTCGCGACGAAAAAATCGTCAAGTGGAGATCACTCTTAAAATCGTCTGAAAAAGAATATTAAATTAGCAGTATTAATATCAACGGTAGTGTGTCCTTCCAAAATGACAGCCATCTTGAAACCGGTTATAATGGTTATGTTGGAAAGTTGGAAATTACTGCAATGCCATTGGTTTAGAATTTGACGATCGTCGCTCGCATGACGAAAAGTTAAAGTCATTTCTACTTTTCGTCAAGAGAATATCTTCGCCGCGACGATCAGTTTTACTCTTCTGCGCATGTGTGGTCGCGAAAATTTAAGACGATCGCCTTAAAAATCGTCTAGTGGAGATCCGGCTTAACATACATTCAAAACGCTAATGGATGATAAACGGATGGATGGTAACACGATGATGATTTTTTGATCTTCTTTCGAAAACTTATGATATAATTTCTCACGTACAAAATCACAAAAGTTGTATCATCTGAATTGCGTTCTTTTACCTCGTATGGGATGGATAAAAGACATTTTGATAAAAGACCTTTTTATTGACGAAACATTTGGTTGCTTTTGGTGTTGCATTGAAGCAGGGAGGGAAAGCGAATTTAAAAAATTCCACCGAAAACGAAATTTCGACTATATTCAGGTGACAACGCTTATTAAAGTATTTGAACAAATAAAGCCAATCCTAACCCAAACCCTTTTCACAAAGTTTACACCGTCACGTCATGCTCAAGACGAGGTGTGTCGAAGTAAGAATGTTCTCATGATATTCCACAACAAAAGTCTCAAGAAATATTGAGTGATATCGAGGAAATTTTCCATGTTCACACTGCCTTGTAGTGCCAAACGAGCGGAATTATTTCTGTTCTTACTCCAGAGTGAGGAGAGTAAACCCTACTGGAATAAAAGTGTTTTCGCGATAAAACTTATCCAGGAATTATGAACATGGTATTAGAATTCAACAAACTTGCTGTCACTTAAAATTATGAGCATGTTTTATAGGCCAAAGACTTCCGTTCGTTTTGGGGAGCTAAGTCTGAATTGCGTAGATTTCAAGATGGTAGCATAAATGAAGCTGTCTTGTGGCAATGCTCCACCGTCGAAGATAAGAAGATGATTAGCAGGTGCATTGTGGAACATCTACTGAAAATGTATGTATGCTATTTTCATCAAGGGAATCTCTGCATTGACCTCGATCGGGTGATAGAAAATTTTGGTCAAAAGATAGACAAATATATCCCGTCTTGTTTTGATGTCTTTGTCGTTCGATGAAGTTTTAAAGTTTTGTAGTTTTCATAATGAAAATAAGCCGAATGTTAACAGAGATTATCGGTTAGCATATTTCACTTTTCATACTATAACAAAAAATACCACAGAATTCTTGGGAACTCCCTTTGTTTGTTTGTTTGTTTGTTTGTTTGTTTGTCTGCACATTCCAACTATTTACTCGTCCTGATTATTGTTCACAGTTTTCGAAATTATTCCGAAATGTTTCTCATTTTTTCTTCCTTAATTGAATCGTGCTTGTTGCCATGGTACCATCTCATAGCATCAATGTTGTTTTTAGCCACCACAAAATCTCGGCCTCTTCGATCGTCTATATTGGAGACGAACTTAATTTCCTGTTGAAACCGAAAATCATACAGACTGCTGACAGCAAACGTAAATATGGTTGTGGCGAAGAGGAGAGTACACATTTCATCAAAACGTTTGATGAATTATGTAAACAAATCAGAGGATTGGATGAGCTGCCGTTGAAAGTCAACTCAATCCATGGTATTGATCCTGCCTTTCGAATGACTGAGGTATCAATTTTAATATTGGTTCTGTAATAGAAAATAATGTCGCATTAGAAAATTAATATTGCCGCACCGTGGTTTCAATGTATGTAGAAAGTAACATTGATTTAGAAATTACTGTTGCGTCATAATAATTAAGCCGAAGAATGAAAAAGACATATTGAAACCACGGTGCGGCATTATTTTCTATTACAGTTCATCTAGCAATTAAGTAATACGTTCGCTTAGATATATCGTTAATAAGTGTTTATTATTGGTTGATGTAAGAAGTTCCGACCCTTACTACTTTGCGGTCGAAGCTTTGTTACATTTGTCTGTGTTAAGCGAGAAAATTATTACGTTAAAGAGATTTTCAACCAGAAAGATAGCTAGACCACGTGTTATATTAAACGTTCATTTTATGTACTGCTTTTCGGTTTTTTTTAGGTTTTTTCCCCTACACAAGTTAAGCAGAAAGCTGATGTTCAACTTGATCGCATTGACTTTCCGAAGTCTGGGAGAAAATGTCCCGCCTGGTGTCCAGTCTATAATGGTTGGTAATCTTTCTAGTGTTATCTTTTTGTGAGTAGCGTTAAAGCAAGCAGCATCGTTTTCAATGTGAATTCTTACTTTACGTCATGGAGTACGATTCTTTCATAGTTTTTTTCGCGATTACACAATAATTTTGTTGACGAAACAACGACCAGTTTTTGAGGTATTGATCGCCCTTACATCGGTTGTCAGCTGAGGTTATTTTAAGCATCTTGCGAATGTTTCTCACGAATAGTGCGCTATTACGAATAGTGCGCTATTTTTTTTAAAAACAAAAACGTATTCAATCGTTCATCCAATTTTTTCGTTGGATTATATTTTTGTGACTTCGTCATCGAAACATATCAGATTGGAAAAGAAAAAGGATGCTGTGGAACGTCTTGAAGTCACGTGATATGGAAGATTTTATCCATTCCGTTTCAAGTGGAGATTGAAATGAATTCTTCTGTTTCCAAGTTTTCCTTCGGATCATGAAAAAACAACCAATCAGAGTTGTTCAAATTTCGGTGATACTTGTACATCGACCGAAATCATGCAAACGAAGAGAGAAGTGGAAATTGTAGTTTGAAGGAAAGAAGTGGAAATTTGCTTCAAGAGCGTTCAGTTATTGGTCGGATTTTATTGGTTCGCATAAAAGGCGGGAATATGGCGCCAACGAAGCCGACGGTTATGCGAACTGAAGTAGTTAGTTTGTAGAGTAGCATATAACTAAGATATATATATAAGAGGCTAGAGCTCTGCTCATTCATTCAAACGTTTTTATAAGACTTCACCGTTTATGTGTAGCGTGGGGAGAGTCAAATAACTTTTTGTCTGTTTATGTTCTCTTTGTGTAGCTTTGATACAATTTGAAACAAGCGGTAAATGGCCCGATGACATACAAGCTATTCAGCATATCAAGGCTGCTTTTCACATCAAAATCGCCGAAAGCTTAAGGAACCAATACCACATGAAGGCCCAACCTACACCGAAATTTGTAGATGTCTTTAAGGTGAGTTTGTTGAACGATTTGAAAAACATATACTTTCCTTGTGTCATTGTACGTGTGTATTGTCAAAAAAATGATAACACCTGTAATGTTTTCGTGTACTGTTTACTCGGCTTAAACGTTTTTATCGGCAATTTCATACAGTGTCAGTCAACAGGCTTTTTTTAGAATTGTTAGAATGTTTCGGTGTAATATTCCATTCTGTTAAGTATTCTTTGTTAAAGGTTGTTAAAATATTTATTTAAGTCATAAATGTAGTTCATTAGGGCTAATTGAAATCGACTCAAAAGCGATTAAAAATATATTTCGTGAATGCTTCGTTTCATCACCGTTACATTTGCGAATTATTTTTATACATTTCCTCAAATAATTATTTTTTTCTTAAAATGTGGTTTCAGGAAAGTTTATTGGGCACCAACTTGATGATAAATAGTGTAACCAGAGCTAAAACATTTCTAACTGAGGTCGACAAGTTAGTGGATTTTAATTTAAGTATATTTCGACCTACACGTTCCAGAGATCATCTTCATCTTCTTGCAGTTATTTAACTTTGATAACGTTTTTTCGAAATCCTCCCATACTATGCAACTTCTTTAGGTTCCTCTTAATAATGGATATATTACATAATAACATCTTTTTTTAGAATGGCTATATATTCCGTGTAACTGTGGTGCACTACCGAGAGATGATGCTTCATAAGGATTTAAATGCAACAGGACCTTACAAGAAAGAACATGAAATTTCAAGGCAAAATTTGGAAACGCTTATTGTGAAGAAACCTCTCCATAATACATTAATACACAGGTACCTAGGAAATTGTGTTGTGACATACAAATGCTTCTTCTGTATTCTGCTTTTGAAATTTGACAGAAATGAAACCATGTTTTGAGTTGTTGTTTTGTGGAATAATAATGGTTAATTTGAAAGTCTTATTGAAATGAGGACGATTTAATTTTTGGTTCATTGGATAGGCCACATCACAAATGCAATGTTTACTCTGATCTTTTAGCTTGAACAGTCGTTTTCATGCTTATGCTTTGACTACCAGGCTGTGTAAGCGATGGGTTTCATCCCAGATGTTGTCGCAGTACATCAGCGATGAAGCTGTTGAACTTATCACAGCCTTTCTGTTTGTTCGGCAAGGTTCTTTACAAGCACCATGGTAAGAATCCAGCGTCTACTTTACAAAACATCATTATTCATGATTTTATATTATGACCTTGTATTTGCTTTAGTTCACATATGTC
Organism: Turritopsis dohrnii; assembly: GCA_027922465.2. NCBI lineage: Eukaryota > Metazoa > Cnidaria > Hydrozoa > Anthoathecata > Oceaniidae > Turritopsis > Turritopsis dohrnii. The sequence continues at coordinate 72,330 of BQMF02000312.1, forward strand.
TGGTTTTTTAACATTTCTCGATTGCTTGTGGAAATTTGACTGGGAAAACGAACCAATGGTAGTTAATTTGAATGATCAAATTACATGTAAGTAAGATGTATCCATTCATTCGTCCATTCATTATGTTTTGTTTGTTTGTTTTTTGGGGTTTTTTTTTTCATTTCTAAGACTGGTCGACTTCAGAGTTCAACTGAACGATAATTTTGTGAAATTTGTACTACCAATGGTTGAGGCAGTTTTTAATTTTTGCTATCTTTTTAAGAGATGCCACCTCATTAGAGAGATGTGCAGCCCTACAAGACTTGCAGTTGCATTACTACTGTGTGCTGTTTGACGTTTCTGATGCATAAACCACTGGCTAAATTTTCTTATGACAGTCAGTTTCAATTATGAATAATTTTGCTATTTCTTTCATAGCTGAAGATCACATCAGTATACAAGAGAACTTTACTCATAATCGCCTGCAGTTGCCTGCTATGTACATAAGTACCCCATATGATAAACACGAATCGGTCTGGACCAAAGTGAACCCAACAAAGCAAGTTAGTGTAGACTTACAATTGTAATTCCAAAATGTCCAGTTGTTCCGTTTTCTTTAAAATCCCTGAGCCTAATACTTTGAAAGAGGTTCTCTAAAACTCCACTGTTCGGTAATTTATACGTTGGGCATTAGAGTTATCGAGTTGCAGTGATTAAGTAAAGAAAAGAAAAAAGATTATTTACTTGAAAACGTGTTTAGTGAGGAATTGTGAAGATGCACATCGGATTTTTGATTTCTCAGACTTGTTTTGTTTCAACAACAACTTCTTGTCTTCTTTCCATTTTAGATTTTGCGACGAATCCGTATGCTTTCGGAAGCAGCATTAAACCTTCTAGGAAATGACGTGTGTAAATTCACAATGAGTACAGTGAAGGTATTTCGCATCGTTTTTTACATGTGAATATTATCAAATGTAGAGTTGTGGTTCTAAAGAATTCAACCCTTGTTCAGTATGTCCTGCGTAAATGAATTCATCTTTCCTGGTTGAATCTTACATTATCTGTCAGGTCAGCGAATAAAGCAGGTGGAGTGTGGAGGAAAGTTTTTCAGTTCTAGAACGACTAAAAGCGCACTATTTATCCCTGGAAAAATGTATTAATTTCACCAGTGGCAATAACCCTGTATCAAACATCTATATTTCCATGCCCTACACATTCCTTTAGCTACAAGAACACCAATAGGACAAGTTAATTTTTCAAGTCCTCTGAATTTTTCAATTTTATAAGGCCGCGCAGCGGTCGCAATGAAATTGTGATTTTATGAGTGGAACTGGAGTACACTCTAATACGGCTATCTCATCCCATAATCCTTTGTGCTCAACAAGTGTGGAGCGCTTTAATAAGTTGTTTCAACCATCGTGTTTATAAAAGGGATTCCTGCATCCAAAATGATATTCAGAAATGTGATTAAGCTCAAAAAGTTGTCTCTTTTCAGTAATTCATAAATTATTGATAGTTTTTGAGATATTTCGTTTTTAAAATCTGATATTTAATTTATACAATGCATATTTATGATGTAATAAGATAGTAGCTAACACTTCTCATTGCAATAACTTGAGATATGATTAATATTACATAATTACATATTTGTAAGGTAATTATGGAGTAAGGGCTTCCACTCTGAGTTGATTGATGGAAGAATCAAGTCATGGTATGTACTAATTCAGAAGTTATACGCACTAACAAAATACTATCTTATTACATCATAATTATGCGTTTCATAATTTGATGATTTTAAAAGCGAAATATCTGCTCCAAGGAAACAGAATTTCCAAAAACTGTAAAAAGAGTTCTTAAACAACTTTGCGAGTTCTATCATCCCTTGAAATATCATTTTGGACGCAGGAATCCCTTAGCCACGAAATCTCTATCTGTCAGTTCTTTATACACGTTCAATAACATTGATGTATACTTCTGCAACCACTATTTCCTGCGAAACAAGTTTAATCTGTTCGATTAAGCTTGATTCCTTAAGCTTGGTTTCCACTATGAGTTAACTTGAGCTAGAATTCGTGGTTTAGAAAATTAACTCAAGTGGAAACACCTTCAAAACCAGCTCAAAAATTTTAACTCACGTTTTTTCTCAAATTAAACCATGAGTTAACTTGATCTTGGAAACAAAACTTTTCGTTTCCAAGATTAAGTTAGCTCATGGTTTAGAAAAACATCAAAAGATTCCGACTATTTGAAGCATGTTTCTGAAGTGTCGAAGAAAATATTTTCAATGAAGATGTTAATTTTACGAGTGTAGTGAGCGCAGTGGAAGATAAATATGACGATTATTTTAACTTTGATTGTGGAAGAACGGTTAAGTGAAAAGGTGAAAGTGTATCCTAGTTTATAAGACAAAACGACTTTGTACAGAAAGACGTTGTACAGAACTCATGGAAAGAAAATTCAGAAGCTCTTGACTTTGTTGAAGATGGCGTGTACCTTTCGCGTTATGTTTACTGCAGTTCTTTCTAATTCATCATCAGAGCTACTGTTGTCATTGAACATCTTGCGTTACATCGAGCAGATTAAAATAAGTCACGTAGAAACTATGCATACTAAATTAGGCTTATGTAAGCAAACAACTAACTCATGATTTAGAAAATTAAACCAGCTCAAGTTAACTCAAGTTAACTCACAGTGGCGGATCTAGAGGTATGTCGAAATTTGTGTAGGAGAGTGTTAGCAATCTACCCATAAAAGAAAAGCGTTCAAATAATCCCATTGGTAATTCACAAATTATGTTAATGCTCTCCTACACAAATTTCGACATACCTCCAGATCCGCCACTGAAGTGGAAACCAAACTTTTCAGGTGTTTATTCATTCGTTGCAGTTGTGCTTTGTTTTGAAAAGTTGAGATTTAGATAATAACGGATCAAAATTAAAAACGTAAAATATGATAATGATAATTTAAAAGAAATCGTTCACCACAAGCGATACTGATATCATTAATGTCTCTTATATGATGCTAGTCAGTAACGTCATACTAATGCGTGGTCCGAGGTAGTCGATTATCAGAGTTCCGCTTTCGAGTGGGGGTTTCCACGGCGCCTAAAGACGTGGGCGACTGCAAGCTTGAAAAAGATTGACCGCAAGTTCTTTTTCACGCTCATTAACATTGATGCATACTTGTGCAACCACAATTTCCCGCGAAACAAGTTTAATCTGTTCGAGTAAACTTGATTCCTTACTTTCAGGTGTTGATTCATTTGTTGCTGTTGTGCTTTGTTTTGAAAAGTTGAGATTTAGACAAAAACGTAAAATATTATTCAAGATCAATATACTCTCATTATAATTTAAAAGAAATCGTTCACCACAAGCAATTCTGTTATCAGTAATGAATCATATATGATGCTAGTAAGTAAAGTTAGAATGTCGTTAGGTATGAAGTAGTCGATTACCAGCTATTCTTGGCGACTGCAAGCTTTTGAAAGTGTGATCGGGCATTTTATTATCTGAATAAAACAAACCTATCTCCTCGTCGTTCAAAAAAAACTTCTGCGAATAAAAATATTGTCTCCAAAAGTTTGACTATAGAATCAATGAAAATATTCTGAGGGGTTATTATTTTCTACCACAGTTTTCGATGGACATTCGTCTTCTTACCCTATTGATTCAGGGGTGCCTGAAGGTTCTGCTCTTGGTCCGACCCTTCTTTCTCATTTTAATCAACGACCTTCCTGATTGTATTCACAGTAAGCTTGCTATTTACGCTGACGCTGATGGCACTACTCTTTACTTGTCTCTTGAAAGGACTTGTTTGATAAGGCTGAAATGGCTGCTGAGTTGGAGGACGAAAACTTAGCTTCTCTCTATTAATCGCTTCAGGGACTCTGTAATTCCTTCTGTTCTTATGAATTCATATTCGTCTTTTAGGTTCAACCTTTTCAAAGAATTTCACATTTCACACCTCTGCTCATTGTCTTCATCTTCTCGATCGAATTCATAAGCGCTTACATAGTTCGCCCTGATCTTTGTGCTAATCTTCATCCCCTCTCACATCGGAGAAACGTTGCTTTTCTACTTTCATGGGCATTGTTCGGATGACTTGCATCAACTGCTGACTCTTCTCCTAAAACTTTCTCTGGAACACTCGTCTGTCTTCGAATTCTCATCCTTTAACTGTTCAGGTCCCAACATGCCATAAGAACTTTTATTCGTCTAGCTTTTTTCTCTCCCTCATAGTTGTTTTCCTTCTGAGTATGATCTACAGGCTTTTAAATCCAAAGTTAACCACCATCTTGGTCTGTCTTTATAACTCTACTTCTTTTTCTCATCTTGTAGCTCTCTGCCTATAGTGGCTTCGGCCTTGCAGGGGAGCAACCTATTAAAAAAAAATCAATAATAAATAATATGAACGTGTTTTCTGCAGTTTATTTTGTTCAATTTTGTTTCAGCAAATCTTTCGTCCAACCCTTTCCGATTACGATGTTGTGATCGAACTTGAGAAAGATCAAGTGCCAAGATACTATCAGTTTGTCGATACCACGATCCAATCGAAAGCACCAACTCTGAAAAACACAAAAATGAACTCTCTTCATCTCCCTGTTGCCAACTTCGATCCAGCACGACAATTTCTTCAAGAACTGAGGGTAAGTTTCCGATCGGATTAAATGAGAGTTATTCCGATTTCGGAAATCCCGAAAAATATTTGTACGAATTTTGAATAAAATATTTTAGACTGCGTTTACTGAGGTGGCAATGTTTTTTTATGATGATTGTGGAGGCATTTGCATTGGTGTGGTATGGAAGCCGTCTGTTCATCAAGTACAACCTTTTAAGGTGTGTATACTGTGTAATGTCGACAAACGGAATCTCCACCGAGCCGAAGAAAAAAGTTCCACTTATTCGGGGTTTTTTTGTCAAAATTGGTCTAATACTGCGCGAGAAAACATGGAAAATATGGTGTAGTACCTGTATTTATTTTACTTAAAAAAACTGTTATGTAAGATTCCTGTCAAACACTCAATAGTTCTTGATATTTTCATATTTTCAAAGCGAATTTTAGAGGCGAATAATTATGACGTAATTTATCACAAAAGAACTTCGTAAAATAATTTTCCCCGAGGTATCATCATTTTTTTTATTAATGATACGAACGTCATTATTATTCGAAATGAAAACGAGGCGAAGGCTCCTACGATGGATAAATTATGTATTAACGGAAATGAGTACATTAAAAAAAGAAATTGCTAACATAAAAAGTAATTAAAAGAGTATTGTATTGTGAAAAAGCTTGCATTTGGGTTCGTAAGATTTACATGGAACACGTAAGCGAAAAAGAGAATTTCAAATGATGAGAATTTCTTTTCGTTCACAATATGTCCTAAGGAAGTTATTTCCATTTATAAATTCTGTTTTTGTTACAAGATTTTAGGTGCTATCATCAACCGTTTGATTCCTAGGTTCTTCATGCACAATATAAAAAGATTGTTGAAGAAAAAAAGCAAAGAAAAAGGGTTTGTATCTTTTTTTGTTTTGCATGCCGGGATCATGTGATCAGCCCCTTAGACGGGATCAAATTTCATCTCGCCTTCCGAGATGAATTTCAACTTGGTGTTACATGCAAAATTTTCATCCCGTTTAGGCGGCGGGACGGGACAAAACTAACCCTTTGTGTTTTGAATTTTTTAAAAACTACGCATGCTCAAACCTCAAACTTGTCGGCTAACCGGGATCATGTAATCGGCCCCTTAAATATCCCGCTATTCTGTAATAAATTACACAAAATCAAAGATTGCAAGTTTATTTTCTTGTGTTGTAAGCAAAAAATAAATGCCATTTTTTCGAGACATTATCCTTATTGTTTCAAAAACCACTTTTCCAAGTTCTTGAACATTGACATCACGTGACAGATCACGTCGGTGATCATGTTTTGATGCAAAAACAGAATCAAGTAAAAAAATTTAAGTAGCAATATTATTTTTCATATGGAAAAGAAAGCGGATAATTCTTTTATGGCTGCATATTTCATTCTTCTTGTGGTGTTAAGCATAATCAAGGTTGAGTCGAATTTCGCTGATTTTTATGAAAAGTGTTTAACTGGTGTCTCATTTGTCAAATGTTATATTTAGAAGTCCGTTACCTTGACAACCGAAAAGCAAATGCAAGTGAATGTATCCGCCATTATAGCAGATTTTTACATCATGGGAAAAGGACTGGTGAAGAACGTGAAACAGAAATGAGGAATTTTTTTATCATTTTAGTAGAAATATAATTTACTTACAATGATTAGTTATAAAATCTTAACCGAACTGAACGAAATGTGCGTTTGCTCACCGGGCAAAGTTGTTGGAACTAGACAATAAGAGTGTATAACAAACAACTTCAGACCATCATATATCGCTTGTTTTTCAAATGTTTATGTTAAACAAATTTCGCAAGATTTTTGATGGTCTGAAACCGTAAGATGACGTATGTGGTACATCAATAAGCTTCATTCGAATCTTTAATCTTGCATGGTTGGTTGAAAAAGAGAAAATTGTACTTTCTGAAGCGATCTTTCCGGGTCTGAATAAAGAGAACTCATTGCACTTGATGAGAGGTGGATGTTCACCTAGAAGGTTTTTTTTGTATCAAGAATGCAGTTTCAAATAAGCTAAGTAAACTGGCGGGTTTTATTCTTAACAAGTGTTCGAAGTTCACAGTGAAATGACAACTTTAGCCCAGCTAACTTGCGCTTGGGGTGTCAAAGTCACCAAGGAAGTTCAAGATATGTTTGTACTTTTTTGGAACGGGCTGATGTGCTACCTGGCTCAACGCACAGTGTTGAATGACTATATACTGTAGAATCCCACTCTCTCGAACTCTCAAAATGGCCAGACAAAAGGTTGGAGGAAGAGAATGAACTTTGGCCACAATGGATGCGGCGTTTTCCACGTGTGCACAACTGTTCACTTTCGTTTTTAAGAAAGACATTGGGGAAAAGAGAGCTAACACAGCTCTCCCTCAAAATCTGCTTCTTCGAGTTGATTTTCAAATTGCTCTAAGTCACTGTTACCATGTGCGTTGGTTTCTTTAGAAGCTAATGTCGATCTCAGCTTCAATGATTTTGCTAAGCGAGCAATCTATAACGAAAGAACATTAATTTATGAATATCAGTAGTGTGTATATTTTACGAAAAGGCATCCTTAAAAAAAAAGTTTTTGCAGGAAAGTCAGTTATTTCGGCTTGGATAAACGAGGCATGACGGAATCATCATCACGATATCCCAAGTCAAAATAATAACATTTTTACCGCAAAAAACTATGAACTATGTGAGAAAATAGGTTTGTCAGGAAAAGAAGTCAGGTTTGAAATCATGGAAAAAATGATGAAGCTTTTAACAGGATCGATTTCAGCATTTTAATCAAAACTGATTTCTGCCAGTCGATAAAAAAGTAATTTCGCGGACTTTATGGGTCACAGATGGAAAACAAATATGAAACAAAGTACATAATTTCCGCGCATCAAATTATTTTGCACTAATGTTCTCACGGGTAGCGTCAGAAGAAACAATGAAGCCCTATCGGGAAAACCTAAGATAGGGGATTTTCAGCCCGAAATGAGTCAGGATAATTTCAGTAACGGTAATTACTTCAAGTTGATATTCTTGATTTCATAGTCTACACAAGTTGACCTTTAAACATCATACTGTACTTTCTCGTTAACTGATATGTATGATAAAACCTCTGCAGAAAATGTTACCTCAGTATCGAGATACGTCACGGTAGGCTGTGATCTCGTTTTTGCTAACAGCTCTTCATCGCCTTCTTCGTAAGCTTTTATGAAATGTTCGCAATACATAGCCTGATTGCTTTCACCAAACCCATCCAGTCTAAATGAAAACATTTAAATAATTTGACACTTCTATCCAATCGCGTCATTAGAGTGTGTTTATCTAACAATTTCAGACCACCAAACTTTTCGGTAAAAACACTCATAAAAGCGTTTGAAAGAACGAGGCAAGAGTTGTTCATAAACTCGGCTATCCAAACAAATCTTATAAGGTTTACACCAAATAGTTTTAGTGGTCTGAAATTGTTAGATAAACTGTATGTTATTGCAGCCAGCACCATGCCGTATGAACGTTTGTGTTTTTGAAAGTACGTCAAGGAAATTTCTTTTAGGAAATGAGGCCAAGGTTGCAGTGACATAATGTATGAATATATTAATTACTCTATCTTGAGGGTGCTTAATTTAAGAGGTTTTTTCCCAACGTTTTAAAGGCAAAACCCACACGCTTTATTTTATAAGAACCAGTAAAACATGAGATTGTCAGCTCTTATTTTTCCAAACCACTTCTGCCTCTTCGTCAATACTATTAATGAATGACAGATGGAACATCGGCGTCAAAACATTTATCGGCAAACTTATTCACGGTTTTATTCAGTAGTTAATCTCACAATGATCCTCATTTCGGATCTTACTTTTTGGCAAATCTACCCAGTGGGCAAAATCGTCGAAAGCCATGAAGAGTATTTTCATTGAAATAGCGTGCAAACTTCTATAGAAATGCACTCATACACAGTGGTTTTCAACAAATTCGGCCACTGGGGAAGGTCTTGTTCTCACAAAAAAATCGGTAAAATGAAACACGAAAACTAGATTTCACGCACCTATGACGTCAAACACCCAGAAACACAACACACAACTTACTGGAATCCATCCTTATATGCATTGTTAGCTGCTACCAAATCTCTTTCAGCCAGGTATGTTATGATCATACCTAATGTTACCTAAACGAACAAGTTGTTTTTTAAGACTGTCTTCCTCTCACAAACTGACTTTTATAACAATGTGACAAGTGTTGTTTAGAAACTCAATTGATCGTTAACAAATTTGAAAAGGCTATCACCATCAAGTTTGACTTTTTCACTTCTTAGCGATACTTACGTTATAGCACATATCTATGTTTCCAACTTTTTTTAAAACTTCGATTCGTTTCTTCATCGTTTCTGCTGATTTCATGAATCTATGGTTGGACGTTCATTTCATTAGACGAACATAATAATCAATTCAAGTATGCTACAGCAAAAATCCAGCAAACAAAAATTTCGTTTCATCTTTATAAAACCTTCCTTTAAAGTTCTGTTGCTGATGCTCTCAGTTCCTTTAAGTCAGATATTTCATATTAGCGTTAAATATCCTCGAAATGTGACGTAACAGAACATTGTAATTTTGAAGCGTTTCGTTTCGTTTCGTTGTGTTTCGTTGCGTTACCTTCTTAATTTCAATTCCATTCTAACAGCTTGATTGAAATATTCAGCCGCATCGCGTAACTTTTCATCGTTCTTAAAAGAAAAACAGTGTTTCCTTGACAACAGCATAACTCAACAACAGCTGTGGAACGCTACATGGTTGGAAAATCCTCGGATCAGACAAAAAAATTATTTATTCTTTATTTTTTAGGATCATTTACCCAGGATAACCTCATCAGTGTTATCAATGAGGGTCCTGCAAAAGAGGTGCTAAAGCATTTAAAGCCGCAAGTAATTTTCCCAAAACATTTTTCCTGACTTTAAGGAGTAGAATAGGTATCATTTTCCCTGACTTTTCTCTAAAAACACCCTGTTTTTCCTGACTTTTATCTAAAAACACCCTGTTTTCCCTGACTTTATTGCCTACTTAAACTGCCACAGAGTCAAGATAACACATTCAGAAGTATCAATTTACAGGCTAGAGAAGGGATAAAACATTTCATATTTAGATTGAAGATAATACTAGGTTAGTTAACTCTGAAACGAAAAAAAGTATTAATAGATGATTGGGTAAACCAAACATAGTCAGTAATAGACACTGTTATAAACAATCTTATGAAATTTTTCCCTGACATTCCCTGACCTGAAGGGTAAAAAACTTTTTTTCCCCTGACAAACCCCGACTTTCCAGAATTTTCCTGTCAAAAATAGTTTTTTCCCTGATTTTCCAGACGTTGTGAACCCTGTATATGATAAATTAAATACCATTAATTAAATTCTTCCTGTCAACATTTTTACTCACAAATACACACTCTCTTAACCACTAGAGGTCATAAGGTTTAGTTAAAATACAATACGTAGAAGTTTTACCTCGCATAACTCAGCTGCCTTCAAATACATATCAATTGATTTCTCAGGTAAACTTGCTTCACACATCCTTCAATACAAAACATTTTATTGATTTAACAAGGCCAAATTCATAGAAGGAAAAAAAAAATTCCCTGGAGCAACTTTTTAATGAAACTTCGTCTGACAATTCGAACAATTTTTTCATATCCTGTCAGTGTTAGAATTATCGGATTTTGACTGCATATACGATTGTGAACGGAGCAAAGCTTATACAGTAAACTCTCTCTAATTCGAACAACCAAGGGATCGAAAAAAAACGATCGATTTATGGAAAGTTCGAATTACCCATGTTCATTTACAAAGAAATAATAGGTGAAATTCGTTCGAATTGGAGAGAGTTCGATTTGTGGGGATTCGAATTATAGAGGTTCGACTGTAACGAGTTCTTACTTTCCAGCCTTAGATAAAGTCATTGCAGCAGTGTCGGGAGAGCCATGTTGTCTGTATAACGAACTAAAACATTCATGAAATTACAGACACTGTTCTGGACTAACACAATCACAATGCTGGATAAATCGCTACGTACCAAGCTCTTTCCATCAGATCAACAACTTCTTCAGCTTGTTTTAGATCAGCAGCTATGGTGGCAGCTTGCGTGAGTAACCTGATCATAACAAACCCCAAATCAGAAAAAATTTTTTTTGCAAAAATGTAGAAGTAATGCTATAAAGATTTGTCTGAAACTTACTTAGCACTGTGAAACAAACTGCAGCGTGTATTAAGGAAGACTATTCAAAAGCAAGTAAAATACAGGTATTTTCCATACCAATGACAAGCGTATTCAGGGTTGAAGGAGTGAAGAAGTCTAACATATTGATATTTCTTAAGCAATAGGTTACTAGGCTATGTTTTATTTTCTCCTTGAATTGACTAAAACCTCCTATATAAATTTTGGACTAAGCTTTAGTCACACTTCTACCAACATCTAATTGTTCCCGGCATGTTCAAGTGTTTAGCTCCCTGTTTTCTTGTAATAAAGTCACCATTTCAAACAGATGATGACTGCATTGAAGATTAAAAAGGATACGATCCTAATTTTTCTTGCATTTCTGCAGCTTTGATGTAGGCATCTTTGGCTTTCTCAGAAGATCCACCAAGCTTGAAATTCGTGGCTATATCAATCAATAACCGACACATAAAAATATCAATGTTTCACAGGAATTCAACCACAGCGAAAACGTCATTTACCTGCTCTTGTATACTCGCTTGCAGCTGTATCATAGTCGGGATTCCATTTCAGAAAACCAGTTTTAAGTCTACAATGAAGTTCAGAATAATAAGAGAAAATGTTCTCTGACAATATAGATTTTTATTTCATGAATTTTCCTTTTGAACTTCTATTAGAAACGCTATGAGTTCAAGTTACAAAAACAATCCTGAGCGGTTTGTCAATGACAAATATGATTCAAACTCTGATGGCACTTACGCTTTCTCAGCAGCTTTCATTTGCTCCAAGGCTTCTTGAAGTTTTGTTGACATTTTCGTATTTTATTAAAACTACAGCTTATAAGGGAGAATAGTTTTGCATCATTATGACAGAAAAATATACTCCATCAACAACAACATTTCAGGTATAAAGTATTATAATCAAGTTGTTCTTTAGAAACAAGGACTGGTGAATGCCATGAAAACAAATTTAGAGAAAGAATTAAGGAGTTCGTAGATAAATTTGTTCAGTAAGGTATTTGAAATCATTTGGATGAGAATGAATATTGAAATAATAGTCACTGAAGGCAGTTTTAAATATCAGAAACATCTCGTTCATTGTGATGAAGCAATACTGCACCAGCAGAACAAATAAGTCATACAAACAATCATAATTATCACGATTTGGCATTACTAGCAGGTATAACAACACATTGGTACTTTGAATTATTGAATTCAAAAGGAGTAAAATGTCTGTCATGCTTAATTGGAACTGGACAGTTTGAAAAATAAATAACAATAGACATAAAGACTACAAGTGAGCATAATGTATTATATGTATTATAATGTATTATAATGTACTATATACGAATTTGATTTTTTGGAGTATCTCTAGATAAAATATACAAGATATTGATATAATTAATATGATATAATTAAGATTATTAATTCGATTGCAAATATCAAAGCTATAAATATATTTAAACTAATTCAAATAAACTAAAAATTATAATATATCAATATATCATTATATTATACTAATAATCACTTTATACAATATGTCTTTCATACAATATGTCTTTCATAAAATGTTATAAATACAATAGTTTATCAAGTCATATATATTATATTAATATATTATTTCTTACTGTGTTTCAGCTTTTCTGATCACTCAGGATATAGAAACTTTTATATGCATCAAATCATTGATAATAAAACCTTTTCGCTTTAAGTTACCCAAAGACAAAGGTACCTTGAAAAACTTGTGCAGTTTCTCTGTGCCATTACTTTTCGATTCACCACTCAGAGATGGGATGCACAACAACTCTTCCTCAAACAGCTGGTTGAATATCGTAACTTGAACGTTGATATTGGTCACGTTTTCTTGGCTGTACGTCACCTTCCACATGCGATCATCTAACTTATCCTTATAAATTAAAAGTGATGCATTGTTTTGGTTAAACGTTTCAGACAGATAAGCATGCTTATTATCTAATGTAGGTAATGTTGACGTGTTGATTTTCCAGATGAAGAATCCCTCACGTGGTTTTACTGCATCATATCGCATCATAAACCCAAGAAAACGTTGCTTATACGATATTGCGTAGGATATATTTGCATAATAGCCATTCAACACATAATCTAGGCGGATACGCAACGTTTCAATATTATTGCTCACTACTTTAACGAATTGAGTTTCATCGATGCTCTGGTAGTATGCAGTCACATTCTTCTGGAGCTCCATCAATTCAAAATGAAGGAATGGACTAATAGGTTTAGTGACATATACAAGTTTCGTAATTCTTTGCAGCAAAACACTAACCTGCAATTTCAATTTATAGCTCAGAAGCTTGGCAAGTTCAATAGACTCAGCCAGGTGAATATCAACCTGAGGAAAGATGAAATCATTCAAATACACCACGGTATCATAATACAAAGGCTTTAAACTGCTCGTATTTTGGACAGTGCCAATCTGTAGCGAATGTTCCTCGAATTTACTGATGTTATGGTTGATTTTATGACGAGTCTGTTCAATATGAACAAAAAATTTCTTGTCTAATGCAACAAGGGTGTGGTTACGTTCTTTATAAAACAATTGAATTTCATTCTGTATGTCTTTCTCCAGTATTTGTAGTTCATCAATTTTCAATCTTAATATTAATTGCTTCATAGTGTTGACACAATTGTCAATAACAATGGTAGCACTGGTGGCATTTCCTACAGCGGGTATATAAGCATTTATATTGAAATGATTGGACACATCTGGAAAGTCCTTTGTACTGTTCCAGATCACATTCTCTTTGAAGTCAGTCGAAACATCTTCATAAAAGCTATTAAATACCATTGCAGTGATTGCATAAGTAAAAATCAAGATGAGAATAGTCATCAGCAACATGATCAATCTGCGTCTCTGGAATGGAAGTTTTTCCTTGCTCTGTTTGTTACTGGTTTTTCTTTGAAGTGATTTCTTCGTTGGTGCTGGAAATTTCAATGAGTTGTTGAAAATGCAAGAGAATATGTGGTTTGATAAAATATCAATTTTATTTTCTAATGTGGAAATTCGCTCTGTCAGGGTTACTATATCATTTTTCCTTGGGAATAATTTTGATCTGGAACCAATTTCCTAGAAATAAAGAAAATTGATTTGTTTTGATATGTCATTTAAGTATAAAAGAAAAAATCAACTTTCATATAGTGCCACTATCAATTATTCATTGTGTAAAAATTGGATAAAAGATCATTTCTTTATTGTTATCCGCACATGAAAAAGAAGATTTCAATGACTGGTGATGTATGGGGCCAGGTTACGTGGAATTAGTACTCGATTCATGCCTGAAGACCTTAAAACAATTTTATAGGAAACCTAAATTAAGCTTCAGTGAAACTTTACAGAAGCATGTAAACACAGTCAAATTACATTGAAAACCTAAACTTTAAAAACATCTCACTGTTCCCAGTACAAACCACTTACTGTTGATGAAAATTCTTCTTCAGAAGTTTTACACTGTTTTTCTGTACAACACTCAAGGTGACTCTTGAAAGAAATAAACAGTAAAAGAACATTGAACTGCTGTTATAACTTTCTGAAAAGAACAATGGCTTAATCAAAATAAACAACAAGTCTCGATTAAGGATTTTGTTATTCTTACATCAAGTTCACTCAATTCACCAACCCATCCACAGTTACCAGAACTGTTTGTGCATTTCACATGTAGCGATAAAATTATGCGGTGAACCATCACATTAGATATAACATATTTTTCATTGATGATCTCACGACACTGTGGGCAACAAGGGGCAATGGAAGGACTAAGAAAAACAAACTTTCAATTCAAATTTATCAGATAAAAGAACATTAACTTTTATCAGTCCAAGTATTTTCCAGTTACTATCAGGAAATTCAATAGGAACTATAACATTGTGTTGATCCTTTTTAATTGAAAAAAAATATGCCTTATTGCATCATTTTCAGGGTGATTAATAGTTTAGGTTCAATATAAATAGTCTGGAAACAGTTTAGACCAGCTATTGCCTCAATCCTCAGTAAAACTTATCAACCAATGAAGCCATTAAACAAATGAGTTTGTTATCAATCCAACTAATGGAATTGATTTTAACAACTATATATTATATACCTGCATTTTGCTTTAAAACACAAACATTTGTAACAAGAATAACACATGCCATGACCACATTTGAATTGAACAGGGTTTCTCATTAACTTTAAACAAATGACACAATAAAGGTCATTAATGGTCTCCTCCAGAACTTCAACATCATAACCTTCTAAATATTCCATCATCTAATCAACATAAAACAAAAACAAGCATTGCTGTTACTGTGATATACATTCAATCTTCTAAAAAAAACATAGAAAGCCAAAGACATGTAGACAATCTTTGATCATTTCCAACAGTGGCAATCAATTTTGTATATAATGTAAGTGATTCAACCATCTTCTGCAAAATGTATAATTAGTTCATATGGCTGAGTTTATAAGAGCAGGCTAGAAAAGAAGGGCGGACAAGGGAACATGAAATAGCATTGAAACCTTATTTAATTTGGAGTAATGAAATCTTTCTTCATTCATTCATTTTAACGATATTTTACTCGTTCTATGGCAACATATAAATTCTCTAAATCGTTCGTATCTTGGTATCCTATCGGACCAATTTCACAATCAGCACAAATTAAATATTTCAATCCATCAACAGTTTTTGTGAATCCAATATTTTCAAACGTCATCATGTTTTGCACCAACCAGAACTTATCAATTTGATCCAATTTATTCAGCAATGAAATTCCATCTTCATCTTTTGCCTTCATAAATGGTAAGGAAAACTATAATAGAAATCAAATAAAAGTCATAAAGAAAAATCAAAGAAAATCAAATGTGGCGCTATATTGCACTTTTGTACCCCCTAATATTTTTCACGATTCTGATGCAGAATTAACGCTGCTTATTGATATTTAAACCTTGACCCTAAGGCAGCAATCACAAATATCTTCTGTTCGGGTCAAAAACAACCTTAATTAATCGGTTGGTTGATCGGCATAAGGAACTTTAAAATGGGCTACATTTTTTTAGATTACCGTAAAGCGGGGTGACTTTGATCAATTTTGCCACTATTTCAAAAGTAACTTCCGAAATACTTAAACATTACTCCTGAAACTTTGGAATCATTACATTGCATATTTCTTCTATTTCAGTGCAAAATTTCACATTATCTAATCTTGTAATTCCAGAGAAATAACCTGATCTTTCCAAGAAAACGACAATATCGATTATTATCGAAAATTTTTGAGATCTATCATCATGGGGAAAGAGCATGCTTATTAAAATTTCTTCAGTAAGTCATGTAATCTCCCGTGAGATACGACAACTCCACAAAGCTCTTGTGAACATGTAACTTACAGCGATATAAAACATTTGTTTTTTGTTTGTTTCTATAAACACAATATTATTGATAAAGGAAGAAGGAAAAGAAAAACAGAATATAGCAGTGAAGAACAGAATTTCTTTCAGATATATTATAATTTTCTTTACATTCAGCCTTTAAGCTTCACTATGTACCAAAAATGTCCAGGCTAGACTCTTGAATACGACGTAGAGGGATGACCAATGTGACCGGTGAAATTTTGATGTTTTTCGTTGTTAATTTCGGAAGAAATTTTTACTGATCGAAGTCACCCCGCTGATCGAAGTCACTCTGCTTTACGGTATATATATATTGCGATATGTTTATCAATATATTTTTTTTCCTGACAATTTTACTGACTTTTCGAGTCGGAGATTTTCATGAAGGAGACAGTCGGTCAGAGGATACGAACAGAAGATATTTGTGATTTCCAACAAACCTGTTGATTTTGAGACCCCCAGGTACAGGTAATCAGCGTGACTTTTCTCCATCATCACATCAGAATTGTGAATAATATTATTAGGGGTACAAAAATGCAATAGCGCCTGAAATGTTATGACGTGCAACTAATTTATATTAGGCAAAATAGTTTTCTTCATTCTCATTGGGATGAATATATAGGGCAGTAGTCATTGATTCCCAGCCGGCACAAGACGTCTTTTAGACGTCTAAATCCAATCTAAGTTACGTCTTTAGAAAGACGTCTAGCTAAAACGTCTTTTAGACGTCTTTAAGATATCTTGAAAAATCTAAGTCGTCTAAAAGACGTCTAAAAATCGTCTTTTAAAGTACGTATTTATTTGGCACTTCCAAGACGTCTTTTAAACACCTTTAAAAAGACATCTTTCTCAAGACATATTAAAGACGTCTTAATTATGTCTTTTTTTATTCTTTCCGTTTTATTCGATTTTCGAATGTTTGATATTCGATTTCATGACGGGGTTTCAATAATGTTCCTTCGAAAAGTTCTTGGTCGTGCTGTTTACAAAAATATGTAAGTAAATCTTTTAATCTTTAACTCCCAATATTAATGAAATTTCGTAAAATCTTTGGTTGTTTTGCTAAGGTAATAACATGTATATTCAGCGATTTTGTTGATTTGCTCTAGTTTTAATGTTAAATGATGGGTGTATTCTTTATGTTTGCAGATTCACATACTTGATCATTTGGATTCTTCAAACCTTTGATTTGGATTTTTGTAAGTATTTTTTGTTCTCTTTCGATGCTTTGTTTTGGATGTTAGAGAAAAAGTCTCTTGCAAAACGTGTAAATGTATTGGTTTAGTAAATGTTATTTTATACAGAAGCCTTCCCTACATTATTTTTGTATTTCTTTATTTCATTCCAGGGTGATGAGATATGGAAGAAATAATAAGAGATACGATTCTAAATGCAAGTGTACGAAAATGAAGATGCTTTGCTAGCATACCATGAACTAAAGCCTCCTCCAAGTTATGATGAGTTATATCCTACACAAGACAGGGTTTTTCAAACGTTATTTCAGCAAGAACCTTAACTATATATACTTAAAGTCTTTTTTCTGCATATATTTTCTTTTGTTGTTTTGTTGTATTACGTATGAAAAAGTACTGATTCATTCGAAAGAATATAAACATTTTAATTCAACTTAGATGTTTTATTTTCCCTTTAAAGGTATAAAGGACGTCTAGAAAAATTCTATTTTGTCCGCTTTCAAAACGTCTTTCCTAAGACGTCTTTAACACGCATTCTCAAAACGTCTTTTAAATATCTTAACAAGACGTCTAAAAGACGTCTAGAAAAGGTCTATTTTGTCCGCTTTCAAGACATCCTTCCTAAGACGTCTTTAAGACGCATTCTTAAGACGTCTTTTAGATATCTTGACAAGACGTCTAATAGACATCTTAGATTAGACGTCTTAAAAGCGGACAAAATAGACGTTTTTTAGACGTCTTTTAGACGGCAAATGCGACGTCTTTTAGACGTCTTTTAGACGTCTTTGTGCCGGCTGGGTTTAGTCAATAATAATCAGAGCAAGAATATTTTCCACCACAGGCAAAATTAAGTCTATATATGTGCTGCTACATATAATTTATGGAGAGAAATGTTAGGAATGTAATGTATCATAAAATCAACGAGGATCTACTATGACAGCACAGAACTCACGGATATAATATAAGAAGGAGGAGGAAACGATATCTGTGTCTGTGCGGAGAGTAGAGAGGTTTCCAAGAAAAAAAGGATGAGCAAATTAAGTACTTACCGACTTTTCTATTATACGACATGTATTTTCCTTCAAGATCTTGCTACCACAAAATTGACAGACGATTAATTTAGTATTGTGTAAACCTTCCTTATCAACTAAATTTTCCCCATCCGACCAACTTACTGCTTCTTCCGCCATGTTACCATCACACGGGAAAAAGTTCCATCAAAATATTTTCCAAAAGTCACACGGGAGATGACACACAGTGTGCCAGGAGAAAAGAGTGCAAAAAAAAAAAAAAAAAAAAGAGAAAGAAAAAAAAAATGGTCACTACGCGCCTACTGCTGACTTTCAGAACATTACGAAGAGATTGATCCAGAAATTTGCATGTGTGGGGAAAATCCTAAAACGATGTGGAAAGCCTTTCTGTATTTTCGTATATTCTCCTATGAATAAAAGGCGAGTGCATCTAGCCCCACACTACCAAAACTTAAGAAATCAAAGAACTTACATGAACATACAATGTAGAAAAAAGCTTCTTCATTAATACAAAAAATAAAAAAAAAAGAACTTGTTAGAAGTAAAATGTTTCTATAGCAACAAATTTTTTAATCAATGGTATGTAATATTTCATCACCCTTGTTATTTATTTCTCAATTATTATTCTTTACCAACTTATGTAAACAGAATTCCAATCTCGTCCCCAGTGCTTTATCGAATGGGCAAAAGGGTCTAGGGACGAGGTTGTTGTAGATCCCAAAATTCCCTTCAATCAATTTCAGTAAGCTTTGTAACTTTTATGTTGTAGACAGGACACATAGCCTAACAATCTGACATTCTGGGTAATGTTTATTTTCTCAATGGAAATTGGTAGAGGAGACCTCAGACTACCAAAATCGACCAGGTGACTTTTTTGGAAATGCCTGTATGTCACGTGATTGATTACGTCATAAATTACGGTCAGTAAAAATTTTATCTTCCCAAAAGTCATATTATTTATACATCAATCGAAAGATCTTTTCAAATGGAACAAAAATTGTATAAAAACATATGCCTGAAAATTTAGTCCTGAGGTGTTTTAGGTCCTTAAAATGTTTGATGACGTCATAAAAAAGTACTAGAAAAAATCTTGCAAATAAATTTAATTCGCTAATTTTCGACTATTTGTGACATGTAACCCCTCAATTTTGGTCAGAATTTGATTTCTGATCATTTCCACAGAAGTAAATTCACTGAGCAAAAAATGCTGACTCAGCAGTTTCATTTCTACGTTGTGTGAGAATACATAAGCGAGAGTATCTTTGTAGTAACAGTTAATGAATTATCAAGGCAATTAACATGCTGCGTCATGTTTTTGCTTTTGATCACCAAAATTATACGTGCTATTTGTCTTACCAGCATGTAATGCTTGCTGAACTTAAAACAAGCAATGATGCAGCTTACGAAAACCTGAGAAACCGTGGGATTGGTGCTAGCTATTCTGGTGATAAATTTGCAGCAGTTCATGGTGACCTGGTAACTGAATACTTTAACCGAGAAACTAAAGGAACAGCCGGACCATTTAGACCTGGCTATAGCACAAACGTAGACATTAACTAACAAGTGGGTCCAGACAATGCACATTCATGCAAAGCTGAGGTCAGCTATGAGAGAAAAATTGAGAATCAAGACATCATCTACTCATAAAGAACTAACAGATTCTGGAAAAACCAATCACCACAGGAATGTGCACTCTTTCAAAGGAAAGCTCCGAGCCTACAAGGTTAACCCATTTTCAGATGAACCAGCCAAATTGATATGCACTGGCACCGAGGTGGACGTGAAGGTGATTAATGATGTTCTGAATGCTCCTGAAACTGGAAATGAACGGTTCAAAGAATTCACGAAGAATCGTCTTGTCGATGGTAAAGAGTTTCTTTTCACCTATTAAGAGGCTTAAGTTGCAGACTGGTATTGAGAAACCCAAGAGAACACCAAAAGCGGTCTCAATATTGAAAGAAGATCGTCAAGCTTTTTGGCTTTTGGGTTGGAAAAGCAGCATCTGTTGAAGAAGCATTCGCGCATCCAATCACAACCACACATCTTAGCCTTGCTACTCCTACTGGTACACTGCGACAAGGAGATAAAGCTGTACTTCGCAATTTCATGATCAAGGAGTGAAATTCACTTAATGAAGCACAGTCAAAAAACGCAAGATGGATCATTGATGGAATGGCCTTCTTTCGTTGCATCAAACCTAAAGAAACGTAGAAAGCTTGGTTCAAGAGTGTCCCAAGGTAAGAGCTGGCAAGAGTTTTTCCATAATGATGCAAACAAGGAGAACCTAATTCGAATGGCTACTGAATTCTTTCAAAGTGCAGAGGGGAAAAGAATTCTGAAAATTCCGCTTATAATAACTTCTAAAGACGAAGCATGGAGAATTTCAAAAAGCAATGAAGAAATCTTGCCAAGATGCAATCACGAAGAGGCAGACACTAGAATGATATTGCATGCAAACTCTGAAGATACACCAGTAGTTGTCGTTGCCAAGGACACTGATGTTTTTGTATTGCTAGTTCATGTGATGCAGATGGGCGAACCAGATAAAGAATGGTTTATGCGCATCGACAGTGAAAAATTCGTTAAAATTCGAAAAATCATTGAAAAGTTTGGCTCCAAAGTTTGCTGTGCTCTACCGCAGATCCATGCTGTCACAGGTTGCGATGCAGCTGCATACAAATATAACATCGGAAAGGTCAAATTGCTTAAAAAGATAATGAAGAATGAAGAACAATGTTCGTTTATCCAAGAATTGGGCAAAAATGAACATATGTCGGAGAGAGCCTTGGGTGATGCAAAGGTATTCGTACAAACAGTTATGTATAGTGGGAAACCTAATGAAAACTATGTTGAGACAAGAATTCGCATTTACAAAAATTTGAAGACAAAATCATTTGCAGCGATTCCAGCCGACCCGCAATCCATAGAGAAAGAGTTGAAACGTGTAAACTTGACATGATTTATATGGCTACGCTGTTTGGATAGAAATGTTTCAAGGCCAGATCCAAAGCAATGCGGCTGGAATTACGAAGAGAAGGTTAAACATTTGACTCCTAAATGGTTCACAGGCAAGCAACTACTTCCATCACGGATGAAGCCGAAAAAATCTGAGAAGAGCAATAAGAGAGCTTTGTCTCGAGAATCAGGAAACGAAGCGGACACAGAAGTTGAGACAAGTGATGAATTGTTAGGTTATGTGTCCTGTCTATTGGACTGGCGGGAAAACACTTCCAGGCAAACGTCCAGTAAGAAACGGTATAAAAACTTAAGTTTATAATGAACTTTGAAATGGGCTTTGTTGTTTGCAAAGAAAACTTTTAGATGCTCTCAGAGTTTCAGCCTTGACGACAAGTACAGACAATTTTTCATCAAGAAAAAATCAGTTTTTTATGTTTCATTTATTCCAGTACTTTAAAATTCAATACAGCAGTTAAAATCAATAGTTAATATTCTTACACATACGATAGTCGTCCCTGGATAAAACACTCTCTATGTGATCTATCGTCTCTCATGTAAAAAACGCATGTAATAAACTTATTAGAAAATATATAACCAAGTATGATATAAAAAATGATCAAACTAAAATATTCAATATGATGACACAATAATAAACGAGTCCATAGCCCACTTCAAGATTTCACATAAGCACATATGTTACTCCAGACAAGGACACATCTGAATATCAAAGTGATGTCAATATTCACTTGCTTACCCATTCAACAGCAACAATCTAACTTCTTAAAGAACAGAAGTTATTTTTGTATGGAAAGATGTCCCATATAAATTCGGGTTGAGTGTACATAAAACACTGAATTTTTAAGGATGTCTGAACAATATATCTGTAATAAAAACACTTTCTCTCTGAAGTGTATCTGAAGGCATTGGAAAACAATATCTACCATCGTCCCCAGACCTCCTTTTCTTCTTTTATTTGAATGGATACTGTTCAGTCTTGAGGTCTCTTTTCTTCTTAACAACAGGGTAATGTATTACGCTATGGTAATTAACAGCGAAAGCGTAACTCATTACTGATATCCTCGGGGTGGTTTCGAACCCACAATAATCTGAACGGAACCCCCACGCTATGACTCAATCTTCTGCTGCTACTTAGCATCTCCAAAGATTATGAAATTTAAAGGAACTGGTTTGACAGGAAATTCTTAACTTCGAAGTCGTTTTCAGATTCAATGCTCTTATAACTGATTTTTTTCCACCTTTACATTTCTTCTGCAAATATCTTATGAAAAACTGCAAGTTTGTGTGACCATGATAGAAATCAACTATAAAACCTCTTCAGCAATTTTCTAGGGTTAACTCAACCTCGAACCCAAGGTTTCCTGACATTTTGATATACAGATACGACAAAAAAAAACAAAAAAACCCTGGGCTCGAAATTACAATCCGTTAGGCGAGAAAGCATGTAGCTGTTTGCGAAATACACGCGTGGATATAAACTGATTTCAACACATTTGGTACCAAAGTGACAAATACTCTAAATAGAGAATGATAGAAATCAGTCCTAACAGCGGTATAAATTATAATCTTAGAACTCTGACCAAGACGGTCTACTTACTGAGAATTTGAACTAGTTCTAGTGTTACTCATGCAGTCTTTTACGTTGAACACAAGGCATACCCAATGAAGATGTCGAGCCGAAAAGGTCGTCAAAAAACACAAAGTAAAATTGTGATGTGTGTGTAATAAGCTTGCTTGTATGATGCTTAGTGAGTTAGAGAACGATGTGAGCAAAATAAAGGCTTCGTTCCTTGGAGGTTTTTATTTACGAGAAATTACTTTTTTCGTTGTCAAGTATGCTATATACTCATAAGGAAGAGAATACATCAAAACGTTATAGAGAATACTTCAAGACGTTATCCATTTTATCTGTTGCATGTGCCTTAAAAAATCTCATATTTACAAATCGTAAATACAAATTCAATTTACTTAAATAAATATTGAAGTTGAAACAGTAAAATTTTAATTAAAAAAAACACCTACATACTCTTTCTCTCTAAGATATAATTTAGATTTGAAGCTATTTAAACCAGGGTTTAACAGGCCATGGCTGTTTCCTTCAACTTATCACCTTGGGAAAAGAGTTTTTGAATCTGTTACGAACTATCATGACTTTACAGACAGAAAAGTGTATTATTTAAAAAAACTTGTTCATCTCAAAATAATTCATCGTCCAAGTCATGCTTTCGACTAACAATCGAGTCCATTCTCTTTTTAATCGATTGCGAGTTCAAAGCTTGCTCGTCTTTTTGGAAATCTCGTAAAAGCTCGTGAGATTTCCGCAACGAACGTTTTCTTTCGAATCTTTCCTCGCTCTAAAAAAAAGTCAAAACAGCTCCCCTTAAGAATAGAAAAGAAGACCAAGTGTATGTAAAGGTAAAAAATTACGGTAACCGATACCTGCTTGACTTTTTTTTGTGAGCCGCTTTTCGCCCATTTATTATGTAGATCTGCGCTGTCATTATCTATAAATGAAGTTCTTGTCGTTTACTTTGATCAGTTGGAACTTTTAATAATAGATGCAAACGTATTGGGAATAGCGGTATTATGGAGATAAGGCAGTTGTTATCCCAGTGGGCAAAGTCATTAAAAGTCACTACGATGAAGAGCAATTTTATTGAAGTAATGTTTATATTTCTTAAGAAATGTACTCAGTCGCAGTGCTTTTATAACAAATATGCCTATTGAGCATAGGGAAGAATATTACGAAGATACAAAAAAACATCTGCAGCAATATGAATGTGATGCAACAATGAAAAGATTAATTGACCATATATATTCAAAAAATCTCTACAAAAATCTCTCTCGTTGCATTGTGGTTGCTTCATTATGCATTATGGGAGATAAAACTGTACCTGTGAATTGTTTCTGGAGACTTTTGGAGCTCTTACTCCTTGATAAGATATCTTCATCGCTCTCCTCCTCAATGATCTTTGCTCTATCCCATGGTGATGACGCAGATTTTAATTTATTTATTGTGACTTCTGAAATAAAAAACAGAAGCCGTCATCAACACGTTGAGTTGAAAATCGGGGAATCGAATAATTTAACAGAAATATATCGGGGGGAAATATCAAGACGCAGTTTCGGTTTTGACGGCGGTGTCTCGTTCATCCAACTTATTTCAAAGTGTGTTTATTCCGAAGTTTAATGTCTTTGGCTTTTGGAAATGATCTACAAACGGTTTTTACTGGCGCGATATCAAGCTTATCAGAACTGTTACAAAAAAACAGTTGCATATAGTTGGAATAACCTCAACTCTAGACGAAGAGCAAAAGAAAAGTTTAGAACTAACTTGACGACGAATCGTGTTGTTGAAACCTTTGAGAGAGTTCTCGATAACCTTTGTCTCGTTCATCATCTTCGTCCAAAAAATCCGAAATGCCGTTGCCACGACTACTGGAATAATGTCTATAAGTATACATGATAAAAATTAATACTGCTTATGACCACGTGCAGTGGGACCATTGGTCGAAAGTTCTTTTTCTGGTAAGTGGAATTTCAAGGAACCCGGCAATTTAGTCCCAGTCCCCTAAAATTCTGGGGTTCCATGTTCCATGTTACACTTTTTATTTTACCCATTTATTTAACCAATCGCAAACGATTATTTCTCAGGTCATCAGCTAAAAGGGCAGAATTTTTATCACGAGTGTTGGACTTTGTAAGCTATATTCCCCGGGTCGAAATATTTTCTGTTTCTTTCTTTTTTCAAATATTGAGTCGATTAAGCAACAAGAATAAAAAATGAGAAAATACAGCAAAACAGCAAAGACTCAATTATGCGCCCTTCCTCGAATAAGCGCCCCATTTAGAGTTACGGTACTGATAATTTGATACTTTTAATACCTGTTTTCTCTACTACTAGTGTGTGGTCTCGCGTCTGGGTCTGTAAAATATGTTGGATTTCTCGGCTGCCGGCGGATAGGTTTCTTTCCGTCTCGATACTTCGATAAGCTGGCACTACTGCCAATAACCACATCATCATCTTCGTCGTCATCGTCGCTGACGTATTGACGGATATCATATGACGGACGTTGATCGGCTAAATTAAACAAGGATTGCTTCGCATTGCTCAAATCGTTCCGTGGACACATACGCATGAATGGTCCGGTACATGGGCAGTCATTCCCGAGAATTACTCTTTAAAAGCTCACGAAAAAACACACGAAAATAAAAGTGATTAAGAACGGAAAATCACAGGATTATGTTACGTTAATATAACTAAGTAAGTTTTAACATGTCAGTGTGACCACTCCCACAGGGGTTTAGAGTATGTTAGTGTAAAAAGATGCCATCTTATCATCTTCTCGGTTGAAAGTCTCTTATGTCAGTTTGAATGAACGAAGCATAACGCAGAATTTGCTCGCTTATCCTGGACGAAAAAGAAAGTTATGACAGTAAACTTTCATAATCGCATCTTGTTGGACGAACAGTGTAGACGGATTTTCATTCAACTAATTTGTGCAAGTATGTGCAAACAGAGATAGGAGTTGATTATATGGAGTTTTTTTTATCCCGACAGGGCGGGATCAATATTGCCTTGGGATAGTTTCCATGGCAACTTTAATTACTCGGCATGCATGAATTATAATCCCATCCCAGAACGGCGAGGTAACTGTGATCATATGGGAAAAAAACACGTCGTTTGGGCGAGATCCCGGCAAAACTAAACGAGATCTCGGTTGGCCGGGAAAGGATGGGTTTTTGTATTTTCCATATGTTCAAAAACAAATTTAGCGAGAATTTCAAAATTACTAGCATCATATCTAGTCTCCCCTGCTGGCACAAAAAGCTCCACACGATCAGCCCCACAATCCAATCGATTTTGGCGAGGGATTCGTTTTTATTTAGGTGGTATTTTCCCAGAGACAAATTTAGTAAATTATTATTATTTATTAATTTATTTATAAAAGTTGAAGAATAGTTTGAACACGAAGACAGCGTCATGTTTAAAATGTTTTTTTTGCAAACGGTTTTTCAATGTTTACTTACCTTCGATATCACGTGAAGAGGCTCTCGATGGAGACTGGTACCTAGGCAAGAAAAAGTGTGCATTTTCACATCTGTGTAAACAAAAGATTGTTCTACTTTCGACAGAACTAGCATCATGAACATCAGAGGTATTGTTGGTTGAATAATTAACGGAGGAAAGCTGTTGAATTCATTTTCAAGTATAGATGGTAAATTTATGTTTTAACACGTTGTCTCCACATTTTTAGCATATATATCTAACCTCGTTTCTATCTAACCTCGTTTCCAAAGTTATATGTGCTCTTTATAGTTCTGTAGGGAGTTTTGGGGATAATGACTAAGCAATGACGTCACACAATGCGTGAAACGACGAAATATATAGAAATGAGGTTATTAGTTCGTACTGCATTTCGAGATTAGGTTATTAGGATTAATTTGATAAATTACGCTACCTTCCTGGCCTCGTTTTCAGTTGCAAAAATTATGTTTTTCAGAATATATGACGTCAGATAAATTATTTTCCATGTTTTTCATCATGCTTGCTTATGTAATACTTATGATTGGAAACGAGGCTATGATTATAGTGACGTAATTATGAACTCTTTTTCTTTCAGTTATTTTGCAGTATAAATTAATTTTCAGCATTAATTAATCACACGGTCAACGGATCGAGAAATATCTATGAACTTGATGGCAGGAGGAGTGCATTACTTAAATCTTTGTATTGCACTCTCCTCCACAAATTTTCACATACTTAACAACCTCGTTTCCATATTCCAAAACTACCTTGATTTTTGCTTGCTTAACATATTTTTCCTTGATGCATGTCCTCTGAACGCTGCTTGTATCAGCAAGACATCATCATCATCCAACCTTGTGTCTTGTTCAGACATGGTCTGTTCTAGATATGCGGATCGTCTTTGATGACCACGCCATGCAGACTGGATCGAGACGATTGCCTGAACGAAAAAAAAAAACCCCAAACATTTCCATCACGAATTTCTGGCGACATTTTGAATAAGCCTCGTTTTGGTATCCTCGAAAACCGTTTGGTTGAGAATTATAGGGGAAGACATTTTCAGTA
Source organism: Turritopsis dohrnii (assembly GCA_027922465.2). Taxonomy (NCBI): domain Eukaryota; kingdom Metazoa; phylum Cnidaria; class Hydrozoa; order Anthoathecata; family Oceaniidae; genus Turritopsis; species Turritopsis dohrnii. The sequence goes on from BQMF02000312.1 coordinate 99,808, forward strand.
TCAAATAATAAATAAAAGAAGGGGAAATTACATCTTCTAGTTCGTCTTCTTCATCTTTATAAACCTCATTCTGGAAATGAAAAACAATTCAAAATAAATTGAATGAGTATTGGATAACAGAGTAAAATTTTCATGTGAAAGTTTTTCAACCTTGCCCGGTCTGTTTCTCCAGCCACGCTGAATTGTTTTAGCTGCGCGTGTTTCCTGCAAAGCCTTCACTTTCTCTTCTCTCTCCTCCGCAGATACTTTCCTTTTTATTGGCGTAGATGCTTTCTTCTCCGTAGATCTTCGTGGTGTTAATCCTGAAGATTTTCTCCTAAAAAAATTGTTTGATCGTTCATCAAAAGAATACACGGAGATTGTTAAAAAATCGACAAGTTGAAAGCTGTCGGTGTTAGGACAATACCCCACCCCCGTGAAAAATACGCCACTAATGAGGGTTAGGGTTAGGTTTAGGAGTACCTGTATGGGGACAATTCTCCGGTGTGCAATTTTCCACGGGGTGGGAGATTGTCCTAGAACTGAAAGCCGTCACTTGAGAGAAGATTAAGAGATTTTCCCGTCAAAAAATCATTGCTTCTAATTTTGTCAAGAGTTTTAGATTTTAGAGATCTAATCTAAAGGAAGGATCACTTACAGAAAACATGACTGAAATAAATCTTAAAAATAATTTAAAACTTTAAAATTGACAGAAAAAAAAAATAAAATAAAAAAATTTTCGTTTGAAAATTACAATTACGCTGAATTTGCACAAATACTTGACTATAACTTTCATGATATGAACTTGATGAACACATTTCATTAGCTCAGCTTGTTCGCTTGTGTACACCTCCACTGCACAAATAAAAGCCTTTGACGTCATTACGAAAAGATTTTTTTCCACATATATTTCATTGGTCCATCAAACAGAATGGTTACTTTTGATTGGTTAACTTAGCACACTTGCAAATGCTGCTTAGTTTTTATTTTTTATTTTTATTTAGAGTCACACCACAAGCAAACAGAAACATGAACGAAACGAATACAACATCAGGAAATCTAACGTCGAATGCGTTAAAAGAATGCAATATTGAACTTAAAGGCTTAATCTATACGATAATATGCAGCGTCATCATCGTGCTTGTCGTCACCGGCAACACTTTCGTTTTGATCAAACTGAACCCGTTCGATTTACGGCGTCGACCAAACATCCAGATTCTGATCCTGTATTTGAGTGTTTTCGATCTGATGGCGTCGATCATGCTCATCTTTGACGTTTACGACAACTTGACGTGTTTTAACAAATGGCCGCTCGGAAAAATAGGTTGTAAACTTGTCTACCCGTTATATCAAGTGTCGTTGAATATGTCGGTGTGCATACTGATCATCATGTCGGTTGATAGATGTCGGTCGATTGTCACGCCTTTGCAGAAAAAATTCAGCCAGAAGAGCATCCACCTTGCAGCGTTCTTTTCCATCTGTCTGTCGGTTGCATTGGTTTGGTATCAGTTCCACGGCTTCTTTTACGTGGAACACGAGGTGTTCGGCATAAGGAGATGTATCGCAAATCGGTTAAATCCGAAATACGCTATTCCACACGTCATTGTGACGATAACACGCGATTTCACGTTCATCGGCGTGTTCAGTCAAACGTCATATTTCATCTATCTGGCGATCAGTAAAAACGACGTGCTTGACGTCTACTACAGCGGTCGGAAGAAACAGGAAACAAAACGAGTCATAAAGATGTTGGTTGTGATGGAAGTCGTTTTCACAGTGCTTGTGGTGCCGTACGATACGTATGATTGCGCTATGTTTATCTCCAGGATGTTACCGCATGAGTTCGTGATAAAACACACGTAAATATTACACTTCATAATCAAGTTTTTGTGATAAAAACTTCGTTTACAGAAGTATAAAAACCTAACAGATTTCTAACATTTTAAGAAAGTTCGAATTCAGTACGGATTTGTTTTAACAATTCATTCAACATTTGGCATTCAATATAGTACGTCATAGAAGCCTCGTTCACACGCCGTGGAACTTGTCAATTACGGTCTTTCGAAATTAAACACAGTTTTAAGTATTCTAGTGATGTCGGCATCAACAATTCCAGGCAAATGTAAAACGGTAAATATATTTGACGAAGATCTTCTGCTGTCAAACACGAGGTTTCTATGACGTCATTAATTGGAATTTATTGGAAAGGTTTCAAGCTCTATCTTCTTTACAAGTTGAATTTTTCAGTAAAGATCATGATGTTCTAGGCCTGCTCATTTCAATGAGATCATATTTTATTTCCAGACCGACTATGTATCACATCGACAGAATACTAACCATCTTACAGATGACGAATAGTTTCGCCAATTGTTTCATATATGCAAAGATGCATCGTTTCATCTACGTCCGCACCACAAGTGCAACAAGCAGCTCGATAGTTGACCACGCAGTAAGGAGAGAGACCAAACAAGAGGTAGGGTACAAAATCGCAGGTTTCCCCTACAGGTTTAATATATTTTTAATGCCTTGTGAAAGACCTCACAGAGTAGAGAACGTGATATTTTTGACGTAAAAAAATTTCTACAATATTTTCAGGTATTCTGGCCGAACAGACAGTCGTCCGGCCATTTACCACAACTCTAACATGTACGACATCTTGTCTCAGTGAATCAAACGAAGTCTGGTCAATCCTGGATAATCCAAACAAAATTTATTGGTTTCCACCCTTAACTTTTGATAAGATATTAATAGTTTATGGTTATGTGGAAGGATCCGTTCATATATTTCATTGGAATTTAGAAGTATAAAAATAGCTAAATCAGCATTTTCTTACAATGAAAGGGAAAAGGTTCTACGCAAAAATTGTGCGAAAATTGTGGTATCTAGTTTTCTGACGAAACATGACATGTGACGTCAAGCCCTGAGTAGTTTGTACAAGGCTCACCAGTTTCAGGTTCTTTGGTGTTTTGTTCACACAGATACAGAACATATACAGAATGTATTGTAACTAGCATATCCTGTGTAAATATGAAATGAATAAAATGGTTTTTTTTCAAAAAGAAAAAACAACAAAAATTTGTAAATAATGATCTGGATAAATATATGAAATTGTAAAAAACTTATCTTGGTGGAAATTTTAACAAAGAATCGTAAACAAACCGTCTCCATCTTCTTACCTTGTTTTGACCGAATCACTTTTGACGGAAGCTGTGTCGGATATATTGTCGGTGTTGTTTTTACCGGATGAAAGTTGATCGAGTTGCTGTCTGAATACAAACGACAGGACACAAAATAACAAACACTTTTTTTTTTGAATGAAAACAAAAATGAAATCTTTTCTTCTCCCAGACCTGTAATCATCGTTCATTTTCCGATAATGCGACCTGTCTTCTTTCAGTTTTTTAACGGTATTTTCAAGTCTTTCCACGTCACCGAGCAATTCTCTCTCTCTTGCACGCAGCTGTTTCAACTGTTGCGGTAACGGGCCTTTTAACTGGATACATCCTTACGAAAACAAAACTGTCTTTACACATACTGCTCAACCTATATCAATCCCAGTGGGCAAATACGTAAAAAAACCACTGCGATGATGAGCATTTTCATAGAAATAGTGCGTATATTTCTATAAAAATGCACTCCTTCGCGGTGATTTTTCAACAAATTTGCTCACTGGAGTTACTCATGCTGTCAACATCAGTCATTACGATGAAGACAATCTTTACCGAAATGAGTGTGTATATTTCTATAGATTTCCAAGAATTCGCCCACTGGGATACTAGCACCGGTTCTATTTACCTTATCGGCCCTTTTTACGCCGGCCCTAATGTGGCGTTAATTTTGGTGCGCGGCGTTAAAAGGGCCGGCGTAAAAAGGACCGGCGTAAAAAGGGCCAAAAAAATGGAAATTTTTCAAAAAATCGGCGTTATTTTTTAAAGTTGAAATTTAGATTTGAAAAAATGAAACAAACTTTAGATGTGAAAGAACTCTTTGGAGACAATGAAGAGTCAGATGAAGGGGAAGTTGAAGCAGAAATAGAGGTAGAATCAGATGACGATGAAGGAATTAGAGAAAATAATGAAAGCATTAATGAAAAAGAGGACGAAATAACTGTAATAGATTAAGTCTTACGATGTATAAGATGATATATATTAGAAGGCATTTGTAGTATAAGTTAAAATTTGAACAGAAAAAGTGAAAAATAGTGCTTAAAAAAATGTTTTTTTTCTTTTTTACTTTTGAGGCGTAAATAACGGCCCTAAGTGGCGTTAAGGCAAAATCTTGGAGTGGCGGAATAAGGGCCGGCGTAAAAAGGGCCGGCGTTAAATTAGGGCCGGCGTAAAAAGGGCCGGCGTAAAAAGGGCCGATAAGGTAATAAAGTCATCGCGTCTAGATGACAACTCATTCTGCTGATTGAATTAGGGCCTGTCCACATGAAGCCGTTGTTGGAACAGATATTTCCCGAATTTGTTCGAACATCGATTGGATGAAAACCATCCCAGATAATCCCATAGCGGTTTGAAGTTAAGCAAAACACACAATCAAGTCATTAGCGGTTGCCATTACAACGCATCAAAACGAGGTTGGGATTCGATAGTTTAGCAAAGTATTGTCACCTCATAAATTAGGGAAATGTGTAAATAAGTCAACTCGTTTTTCTGAACAGGATCCAACCCGAGTGGTTTCAAAAAACAGGACAACTAAAGTGGGCTCGGATTAATAAGTAACAATAAAAAGTAAGAAACATTAAAAATAATTATATAAAAAATAATGGCAGTAATAAGAGTCAAGTCTCGTCAACAAGGTTAATGCTTACAAGAAGTGAACTGGGCACGAGTACAATGCACTAACCCTGGCTACTAACCTTGCCCGGACCAACCCCCTTCACTAAGTCAACCTATTTAGACCGGTGTTATGGTTACTATAAGGCCCTCTACTAACGATGTGCAGTGGTTTCTGTATGGCTTTATACTTACGATCGTCAATTTGTTCAGCATCCACATCTCCACTTTTCTCTTCCAATTTTTCACTTTTCACAGTCTGACTTTCTTCTTCCTTCACTTTCTATGAAATTTAAAACGTTCTTATTGGTTGGACCATGAAATTTAAAACGTTCTTATTGGTTGGACCATGAAATTTAAAACGTTCTTATTGGTTGGACCATGAAATTTAAAACGTTCTTATTGGTTGGACCATGAAATTTAAAACGTTCTTATTGGTTGGACCATGAAATTTAAAACGTTCTTATTGGTTGGACCATGAAATTTAAAACGTTCATATTGGCTGGACCATGAAATTTAAAACGTTCTTTTGTGGTTGGACCATGAAATTTAAAACGTTCTTTTTGGTTGGATCATCAAAAGCTATGGCAAAGATTACGTAAGTCAACCGTAAATTCTTTTCAAGATGGACCCATGTATTTCATCTTTGTTTCACCTTCATGTAATCAAGCTTATTGATAAAGCCTATATGTAGATATCATCTAATCCATCTTACTCTGATATATTTCAATAAAACTTCAATTGATTGATGACAAGTAATAAACGAAGGTGAAGATCCTTGATTGCCTCAAAAACCCCATCATGTCTTTACACTTATATTCACAAAGAGATATGTACACACTGACCATGATATCACGGAGAAATATGTCCACACTGACCTGTTCCAGAGTGAGAATCTTTTGTAACAGTTCAGATCGATTCATGTCTTCATAATCTACAAGAACAACAATAACAACTGTAAAGACATTGCAAAAGCTCTCCAAAACAAGCCTTTCATTCATAGGTTCATCCTTTCACAAAGTTCAGCCTTGTACTTAAAATTGGTGAAGACTTGAAAGACTTAGAACAATTAAACAAATTCATTACACACAAGGAACAGGATTTAAAATTAAAATAATCAATATAAAAAAAACAGTACCTTTTTCTAAATTGACAGCATCTGGCACGACTGGCTGAGTTAACTTCATCAAATCATTTTTGAGTGATTTGTTTTCTAGCACTAATGAATGATTATCCTCTAAAATGTTGAATTAAGTTAAAGCAACACACGAACAAGATTTATATTTTTGTACTTTAAGGACGGATTCGATAATACCTGTTAGCCTTTTGATTAAGATCTGTGCTTTTTTACCTTTCCCGTCCCTCAAAGCATCATTGATTTCACTAGATTGTAAGTAGAATGACTGTCTGATAATAATAACAAAGTGATAAATTCCAAAAACAAAATTAAAAAACGTTTTACCTTTCAGAAACTTTATTCATTGTTCCAGCTTGGTTTTCTTGCAAAATCTGGTTAAGTCGTTGTATCTAGAAGATGGTCTAATACTGTAATATAGGACTGAACACCGAAAGAACATGAAGACAGAAAAAGAACATGAAGATGGAAAAAGAACATGAAGATGGAAAAAGAACATGAAGATGGAAAAAGAACATGAAGATGGAAAAATGGAAAACTCACTTCATATAAATACGTTTCATTTTCAAATTTCAATTCTTCTATGTTTGTCACCTTTAATTCGCTGTTGATTTTCCTAATTTAAGAATATTAACTTTAATTGCATGTCAATAGAAAAAGAAAATTCTCAGCGACTTTTCCCACCCAAAAGATGCAGAGTTCTGTATTTCACACAAAACAACAAAACCGCTAGCTGTTAATTTGAACCGACCTCTTAAAAATATTGAACGGATTTTACTTGATTAAAACACGAAAGAGTAAATCACATTATTTCATTCTTACCGAAGTTCATTCTCTTTGCTGCGAAGGGTCTCTTCCAGTTTGTATATTTTTCTTCTTAGACTCATCACAACCTAACGTGGAAAAATTTCAACAAATAAGCCACTAGGTAAAAAAGGAAGGGATCTCATTGTTAAACACAATACTACTGTCACCATGAACGTTGATTTTCTTTTATTGCGCTCTAAGTTAATTATTTTAATTTCATACATTATAAGTTTATAAGCAATTTTCTTCACCTCACTTGCATCAGGCTTCTTTGATCCCAATGTTCTTCTCAAATCATTGTTCTACGATCAAAAGACAGAATTATATTTCATACTGTCCTTATATATTTTGAAATTCATTAGGAGTTTTGGCAGATTATAGTGTCATCATGACAAATTTATTATTAATTGAAACAAATAATAATATAATAATATAATACAAACAACACATACAATTTATCTAAGGCCAAATAATAGATTGGTCTTTTTTACTTTCGGAAACATTTCATTTGCTATTTGAAATGATCCGTTACAGAAAGATTATTTTCTTTGGATTGAGTGAGTTCAAACCTGTGTATCCGGATTCAATAATTCGTCAATTTTTCGAGATTTTGCAACAAGTTCATCTTCCAATCGGTTGTTTTTAGCTTTAAGCAAATCCAACTCAGTCTTTGATTGTTTCAGCATCTTCAGAATCATAAAAGAGAAAGTTGACCAGATGTAAGTATTAGCTACATTATCAGTTTTTCTAAAGATTTCAGTTTACATCATGACATGTTAATTCTCCAAGTCAAATGAAAACATTTATAATTGAATTTTATTTTATATTATATCAGAACATAGATTCAAAATGGAACAGACCAAGGGAAAATTCAATTCAGGTTTAAATAAGTGCTAAAAGCACACACTAAAACAGTTTAAAAAAAATTGATGAGTCTTTGTGTGCTATACGTACTCTTTTAAGAGTTTGAATTTCATCATAATATGATTCTGGATCTTTATAGACTGGTCCAGATCCACCAGCCCTTGCTATCAAAGAAATGAGTAGAAGATTATAAAGGACTTTAAAAAATTCAAATACAGTTCATGGAGTATCAGAATATTTAGATAGTGTACATACCACTAGACGGCCTTGTAGATTTTCCAGAGACCTAAAGCAAAAACTCACAGAAATCGTGCAATGGTAATGGATGTGTTGGAAATAATCTAAATTCTTCTTAAACATTGCTTTCTGTTTAAGGTTAAATATGAAAAGGTCAACTCACCGGCATGTTAAGCTGTTCCATTAAAAATTTACTGGCACTTGAGCGGTTTTTTAGATTGTTTGGTTTCCCATAATTCCATGTGTTCATGCCAGAACTTTCAGCACTAATTCCTGATAATGAAAATATTCTAATTAATAAAGTTAGTTTGAGATGTCCTGTCCTGTATATTGAAAAGTATGTTATGTTCTATTATACGGAAAACGAATCCTTAAACACACCGGTGCCATTTTTCACTGCAGTCACCCATACTTCACGCCCAGTCTTTTTTGTCTTTGAGGATGATTTTGTTGGAGCTCCATAAGGAGAACCTGTGAACACCAAAAGATGTTTTAATTTTTGTGCCATTAAAAGATGAACAAGAGCACAGGGTCAAAACAAATACCTGTTGTCTTTTTCGGTTTTCTTCTATCTATTTTGAAAAAATTTTGATATAAAATATTAATGATAATTAGAGAGAGCAATAATTTTTTTAATATTGATATGTTTTCCTAAATCATTTTCACCTGTTGTTCTCCCGGTCTCCAATGCAGCACCATCAGATACACTGCGCTAAATACAAAGAATTTCCAAGTGTTATTACTATAATCACAAAAGAAATAATGCCAAAAATGTGAGGAAAGTAGATTTTTATGTGAGCTGGGATTTGTGGCAAGAAGATATCATACCTTTGATTGATTTAGGGAAATAGTTCTTATCAAGTTGATATAAATTAAACGATAAACTATGGAAAAAACTACAAACAAATCTGATTTTACAGAATTTATTTATTATTTTTGAATGGTTTATTTTTGAATGCTCTAACTTAATCAAGAAGGTGATCAAAGCCAGTTGAGTTTATTCTCAAAAAGTTGCAATAATCTTCTTCACTTTCTAAGTAAAATTCCTTCAACACCAAATTTACTTTGTTTTGTAAGCCAATTCTTTATCCATGTTTTTTGCTTTTGTTTATATCATTTTTTCTTTTGGCTTTTGCAAATTATGATAGCAGCAGCTGCTTCAGCAATGTCGTCTTCACTATCTGAAGACATTTCCACAAATGTTTAGAAAATAGAAGTTGCTATGTATATCACCTCACAGAAAAGCAACTGTTTTTATGCACAATATAATTTCGATGGTATAGAAAGTAGTTAATCAAACTGTATCAGCGGCTTAAGATTTCAAAATTTACCAAATGTACACATAAAATTATGATCGTCTTTGGGTCAATTGGCTATTTTTTTAGCTTACGTGTTAATATTGTATACGGTATTGTTTCACAAAAAAGCATGCAAAGAAAAAATTTTTCTTTGAACATTGTCATTTTTTCAAATGTATTATGATGAAGCATCTGTAAAGAATGATACAAACTTGTGTTTTATAATAGAGATCTATTAACACTAAGACATCGATCTTGATTTGGGAATTTTCTTAAAGACTTGACAATCAAAATAAAGAAATATTGACTCAAAACTATACAAAAATTAATTTTCTTCTTCTAAATTCAATGTTGTTTTTGTATTCATACCAACACAAGTGGTAAACTTATTTGAGAAATTTTATTTAGACATTAAACTGAAAGTGACCTTTAAATGACAACTCGTAAGGCTGTATTATACTCAGCACAGGCTAGTTAACAAAATGTATACAAACCAGTGATATTACAGAACCAAGTGAGAGCTGATCAGTTTCCTAAAAACACATAATAATTTCATATGTTGAATTAAACTGTTAACTACTTCATAATATTTATAAACGCTTTTCAATCAGGATGTTAAAATGGTGTCACATAAACAATATTTAGGACTTTTGATTGTCCGTTTATTCTCCAAATTAGTTTCTATACAAACCTTCATGTTGTTGTCTTTTTACGAGATCAAAACATATTGTATATAGTTGCTTTGTTTTTCTACAATAAACATCATGAGGAAGTTAAAGATGAATAAGAGCTAGTTATGTCAAGTTAATGAAAGTATCAAAATTTTTCCCATGAATGAAGAGGTTCGGTACTATAAAACTACATAAAATACAAGCAACACACTAAAAAGATCCAATGAAATTTTCTTGAATTAAAATATTACATGGTTGAAAATCTACTATTATGTACCTCCTTCTTGAGAAGCATCTATGTATGTGTTTATCAATAAAACTCGTGTTTTTTTTATATGAACAGATCATAAGAATACATAAGGACAAGCTGAGTTTGAAAGGAATGATTAAAAAATTGTGAACAAAATGAGCAATAATTTTCTAATAAGAACAATTCAGGATTCTGTTGCAATCTGTCTCTCAAGTATCATTGTTATTATTTCGTTTCCCTACCATATTTCTTTACAAACTAAATCAACACAGGAAGATATAAACATGAACAAGACTTGTATATTATAGAAAAGGTGATAAAAATAAATTCTTTTACAGGAAATTCCAAAAATAAAAAAAAATTAATGACATCAAAATGTAATGAGCCTGAGAGTGGAAAATAGTTTGGTTTTTTTTAAAACACTAAAAACAAAACAAGAAAAATTCAGACTGAAATTACCCAAACAGTCAGGTCAGAGTTTACTGTACAGAGTTGACAGTAATTATGCAACTAATTATTACATTGGTTTATTTGCTTTCATTCTTTCATTCAGTCTTGTGTGCATTGTGCTTGTCTGTCCACAAGTTTATTTGACATCAAAGTAATGGGTTCTCAGTTTCGTTTCCAGGTGGCCTTCAAACTTTGCTATTTTTTACTATTAGTGTCTGTCTCCAATTGGTATTCCTGTAAACAATACAAAACTTTCTTTGTCATAAAATCTGCAATGTTTGTTACGAATTTGTGATGATAAAGATGCAAGAGTCCTTAACTTAGGAGCTGTCAACTGATTTCTGACCTTAAGGAAACCATTAATCCACCCAGTACCTAAAGTACGTTTCAAATGAACTTGCACAGTTTTTGTAAATGCTTGGCAAATTTGAAGGTTGTGAGATATTTCAAAAGATATTTTTGGGCTGTGACAAGCTTAAAAAGCACTCTTTCGTGATATAAAAATATTTGGAAGAATAATGAAAATGGAAGAAGAAAAACGAAGATGAAAAAAACGAGGTTTTTATAGAAAAGAGCAAAACAGCCTAAGTGACTTCTATATCTTGCAATCTATTACTTTTTTGAAAAATTATTTCGCCTTTTGAACGATCAAAGATTGAAGTTTGTCTCACAAAAAATTGAGCTGTTTTGCTCTTTTCTATAAAAACCTCGTTTTTTTCATCTTCGTTTTTCTACTTCTATTTTCATTATTCTTCCAAATATTTTTATATCATGAAAAAGTGCTTTTTAAGCTTGACACAGCGCAAAAAGAATTTTTGAAATATCTCACAACCTTCAAATTTGCCAAGCATTTATAAAAACTGTGCAAGTTCATTTGAAACATACTTTAAAATCAACGATTTTGTTTCAAGTATATGGAAGTACGAAGAAATGAGGTTTAATTTTGTAATTTCGTGAATTTAGTTTCGCAGACAGCCGATTTTGAAAAATTTCGCAGGGATTCAACTTCGCGGGCAACCACTTTTTCCCACGAAACTTTTAATGCTTAAATGAAAACTGTTTCTTTTGCTCTAATTAAGCATTTTAAGTTATGCTCAACGACTAACCGTTATTACAGTTGTGATGTCACATATGTATACATTTCTTTCAAAATATATATCGGAGTCCATGTTTGAGGACAACACAGTTGTGAAGATGACTACGGTAATATGAATTCAAGTCGGTTGGAAAACCTTCACGTGCTATTATCGACATTGTACCCTAATGCCAGCGCTAAACAGAATCAAAATGGTGTAAGAAGGATTTTCCTGATTTGTTGGATGACAACCTGCAAAACACTTATTGTATATATAACTGAGCACAAAGATTTCAATGTACAATTTGTCTCAATAAAACTGTTCTAAAAACTGTGTACATTCAATTTTAGTGATACAAAAAACTTTAAGGACATCAAAAATTTAACATCTAGCTACAAGTAAGATTTTTTTTGGTAGCTAAACATTTCTTGTGTCTGTGTTCTGGAAACACAAATGTAACCTGGTTTCAATTGGTGAGTAGCTCTGCGTCAATTAAAAACAACACCAATATAAAAACACATAAAAACCATAAAAAAATAAAACAAACATAAAAACGTCTATAAAACCTCAAACTTTATTTGTTTTCCTTATGTTTAATAGCAAATTTAAGTACTAGTCAAACCAACGTGATCATAAATGTTCGATTACTTACATGAAGGCAAAACCTACATACATGATGTCACAATTTTAAAAAGACACCAAACTTTCTTTGCACATCACTTGGCGAAACATGATGTTATGACGCTGAAATTTGGTGTTGGAATTCCTCTTTAGCAATACTATCGAACTACCGAAAAACAGCACCATTAATTTTGACATTTTGTCCTTTAAAAGCTGATTGGCTTTTTTTTATAAGAACAATTTTATAAGAACACAAGCCTCAGATTTGGCCAAAAAATAAGAACAAAATTAGAACAACCTGAGGCTCAAATCAATGTTTCAAAAATTAAGAACAGCCTGAGCCTGAAATTTTGTAAACTAAGAACAGTTCAGGATATGGATTTTATCTCAAGCTACAGTGAATACTTTAGAAGTTTATTATTTTCACTTGTTATTGTTCTTTTTTCTCACCTACAATGAATGTGTGAAAATATATGATGGCGCGACATGTGACCTGCTTAAAAACTTTTTATTTTACTGAAAGTTTCAGAAATAAGAACAAAATAAGGCTGTAATGTGAAACTGTGTTCTTAAAGCCAAGAACAAAATAAGAACAATTCAGGCTGAAAAAGGCTAAAAAAAAAGGAATAGTCAGCCTCAGGTTAGATTTTACTGGTTCTTTTTTTAAAAAAAGCGTGTATATGCTGCATCGTATTCATCACCTCCTGATTATCGTCAGACCATTAACTAGAAAGTTTTGGAACATGACGTTTTTCATTGTATTGAGAAGTTGGTGAGCCAAGGTGGACACCTTTCAGCTTGGGGTGTTATTGTGTAAGAACTGGCATAAAGGGTTAAAGGGGTAAAAAAAGTCAAAAAAATCTAGACAGCATATAATTGGGAAATTGAATGTGATTAAACTTGATTGGGAAAATGATGTTATATATTATCTGAGAGGCCTAGCTAAAGTCCCAATTGTATCCAAACCAAAATAATTTGCAAGCAGTTTCAAAAATGTTCCTTCAAAAAGTTTTGTTCTCTTTCAATGCTTTTACTAGGGAAACAAAGTCTCATGCAAAACATGTAAATATTATTGGTTTTATTTTTGGTTTTAGTAAATATGTTATTATATACAGAAACTTTCCCTTCATTAAAGGGAAATTAAGCCTTAAAATTTCTTTTCTGAATTTGAGCATGAAATACTTCATTTATCCTAGAGGAACACCTTTTTATGTATAAAAGGTATTCCAAATGAAAAAAACTGCTAAAAAAACAATTTAGTTAAATCGCCATTACAGCTTTCATTATAAATATCATGACGTCACAGAGCGAATTTCATTTGCAGAAACATCAGACGTAGGCAGCACATGATGACATGTTTTTTACGCCTACGTTCTAAAGATACGAGAAACGGTAGAAAAACAACAAAGAAAACACGAACATAACATAACAATCTTAAACATCAAGAAACAGCAAAGTGTAAAATAAGTTTATCGTTAACGATTCAAGAAAAACAAAAACAGTCATACTGAAGATTTCATTTTTTATACATCTAAAATATAAACATTTGTTCAAAAACTCACCTACGCACATATACCTGCTATAAATCTAAAACGAAATACTTTTTAATAAAGGTTTTATATCACAAAGCACACAAGAACTTTCATCAACAAAAACAAAATATTGTAGTTTATGTATATAATCCTTACAAAAAGAGCGATCGTGCTGTGACATCAAAATTTCCATCGCAGAGCACTGCAATGGCGTCCGTTGTTAGATACTAAATAACGAAAAACTGAGTATAGTTATCATTTAAAATAATTTTTAATGGTCACAGAAGATCAATGAGACCTTTCTGCAGCTAATATAAAAAGTTTTTGATAAAGGCTTAATTTCCCTTTAAGTTTGTGTTTCTTTACTTCATTTTAGGATGATGAGATATGGAAGAAATAATAATGGATGAGCTACAAATCAGATAAATGCAAGTGTACCAAATAAAATGTTTCTCAAAAGTTAAGTTCTTCAGCAAGACCTATAACTATGCTTCAAGTCTTTTTTCTGTATATATTCTGTTGTGTTAGACATCTCAAAACAATCTGATTTGTCCACTTTTAAGACATATATAAAATGTGTCTTAAAGACATGATCTGGATCTTTTCAGATGTCATTTAGAAATGCTTGCTGCCCACTGGGTTGTATTCCAGCAAATTAGAGTATCTCTGGTGGTACATTAACAATTTATTGCAAATTTTAAAGACAGTCAGAAAAGCCAACAATTACAGATGGAAGAGACTGTGAGGACATAAACTAAACTATATATACTTTATTTTTGAAGATGAAGAATAATAGATCTTATCTATTTCTGTGGTTTCAACTAAAAATGCTCAACTATGTAATTTGGTTCACCCTGTTTTCATAATGAAATGAGCTTTAGCAAAGTATGAAAATCTAAATTAATTTTATTATGTAGATGTGAAGTGAGTATATATAATTATTAAAAGCAGGAAAACATATCCCCAAAGTCAAATGTATTCTCCACACTACAATGTTCCAGTCTTTTATGTTTTTACCCATACAATATATTACATTGTTCCCACACCAGACCCTGGTTGTCAGGAAAAAAAGAACTAAACCAAATATATCAATATTAACAGCACGGTGTAGGGGGTTAACAAAAACAAAACACGGGAGGGTTGCACTAAATAAAATTGTTTTATTTTCTCCTATGGGCAAAGGCACCAACGCAGCTAACAAATTTATCATTATTTATAGACATTCATGAATAGCAACTGTATTACTGATTAGTACTGATTCAATTATATCTTTCGTATCTCGCAAATGCCTGTTGCTAAAGTTAAACCGCACAAAAACAATCAGAAACCTTCATTTCGCCGCCATTTATTTTGGAAACATCAACGGCACCGAAAAGAATACCGTTCATCAGAAGATAACAGTTCTGCAAAAGGTCATCATCGTGAATGATACACGCTTTTTTTTTTATAAGAATACCTTTTATAAGAATATCAGGGTGAAAATTGGCCAAATCGTAAGAATACCCTAAGAATACCCTCCAGGGTGAGTTTTAGTCAATTGATAAAAATAAGACATTTTTCAGAAAATGGGAAAACAAAAGTGACACAGATAATTTAACAAAAGAGATAGTGTACTTTCTTTCTGTCTGGGAAAGACATTTTTCTCTGAAATAATAAGAATACGTTAAGAATATTTCGCCCTCAATTTTGGCAATTTCTTAAGAATACTTGACCCTCAGTCAAAGTACACTATTCTTATAAAAAAAAAAGCGTGTAGTCAAGAAACTTTCTTAAAGTTCTTTTCTCTGCTCCCTGACACGAAATTTCTGAATCTCTCACCACTGCTCTTTTCTTGTACCTTTTTATTTTAACGTTACACAACTAGTTATAGCTAGATTGTGATTATAATATGGTGCATAAAGTGTTTACATTTTGAGACAGAAATGACTACTCAATTGGTGTTAAAAAGTAGATTCTATTCTGTTGACTGTAGCAGGTTTTTTTTGACAAACTACTCAGCAAAATGTAATTCACAATTCTATTTTCAAGTTTTAGTTTCTAGATTTAATCAAGAAATGTAAAGAACAGCTTTTTTTAACATTTTCTGCATTTCCTTTCCAGAGAAATAATCACCACTAGAAGATGTTTTTGAAGAAATCCATTTCAGAGTTCTTGCGATCATCTAGAAGCTTATGCAACATCATGATTGTGAAATCATTGCAATACCAACCAATTATGTATAAGTCGTCATGGTTACCATCTAACTTACCAAAGTATAGGGATGGCTTTAATGATATTCCGGAGTTAGAAAATGCTAATGAAACTGTGCAAAAATTGTTCAGTTTAGACATGGCAGAAAATAAGGAAATTCGAAAAGCAGTACGAACAATGAATGCAGAAAAATACGAAACGGATTTAGAAAAGAACATTGCAAACAATACAAGTCATATTCGCATGTTGGTTGAAAAATTGCAAAAGCACAAAAAGGAAAAGAAAGGGAAAGTGTTTTTGATTTGGGCTATTGATCAAAGAAAAAAACGTTTGAGAAGACTGCAGAAACTTGATATCAACAAATACATGAACATTATTGAGGAACTCAACATTCCACCATTGCAAAGTCCTCACGAACCTCAAAATAAATACAAATTCCGAAAGTTCAAAATTAATGTTCCATTAGAAAAAAAGAGAAAAATCGAGGACTTTGAACATGATCGAGTTTATTGAAAATGATCGAGTTTATTGAATGATGTGGAAAATGTTATATATAGTTAAAGTAGCTTCACTCTCGTCTTCATTTCAATAAATTCTATTATACTTCAATTTTTGGAAATAACTTGGGGTGGGGTGGGGTGGTGGTACGAGTCCGGTAAACTTCTATGATTATGAACAGTGAAATAGTTTTTCTCTCATAGAAATGGAGAATTTTCTGATTACCATTTTCACTGTTGTTTTATTTTTAAATTCAGAATTGGAAACACATAAGAATTGATATAGGGACATAGAGTGTGATGTTAAATGATTTGACTCGCTAAGTTCATTGCTTGTGTCTTCACAAAAGGTATCTCAGCCAGTTTTCTACGGAAATCTCCACAAGACAGCCAATCAGTTGTTTACTATGTTTGTTGTTACTTTTATATATATATTAGACAACTGTTTGTCCTCAGATCACTTTTCAATTGTTCTACGTAAGGGATATCACTGTTGACATTAGCATAGTGCAACTCTCAGCTCTATGATATTATACTTCAGGAGTAGAACGGACCAGAATGGCAGATGGCACAAAACAGAGTGAAAAGGGAGCACAACAAAATTAGTACTGATGGGAAGCGTTAGAAATTGGTGGAATTCTAATTCCACAAACACAAGCTTCAAAATGTTGGCGTCTATTCTTTAGTCAGTTGTTGATTGATGTTGATAGAGTGACTATAAGATATCTTCTTTCAGAGGTATCCATGTACCTCTGTGTTACTGAATGTGTCGGCTTTGGGCTTTAGAATGGTCTTGAATATTGCTTGTTAATCACACTTGGCTTCTGCTGTTTGTAGTCATTCACGTTAGTATTTGTCAATAATTCCTTACCTACTCTCATTAAGCCTCTTTTCCTGGTGTATGACAACCTTATCAAGGTATTCATTTGCCATTTCATCTCCTTGATACTATTCGGCTAGTTTTATGCACTTTCATCCTCTTACACCATTTTTCCCGCTGTATAAGTAGATACAGTCATCAATGTCAGAGGAGGTTTTGTGAAGAATTTCTGAGATAGATGATTTTCTTGTATCTATATCAATTCGGTATCAAAGAATCCAGAATGAAAAGAATCACCAATGTCTCCCTAACAAATTAATAGTGGACGTCCATTCAAGTTTATTAGAAGTCTATATGAAGCCCACACGGGACGGACGTCTTGTATTTCATATTTGGTACGTCCCATGGTCGTCCATATGGGTTCGTCCGGTTTGGGTGTTTATCGGATTTAGTAGAGGTAATCAATTTGGTTCCAGGACAACTCCCCCCCCCCCCCCCCCCCTAGACAATCCCCCCCGGACAATCACCCCCCATATAGGTAGGAAAATTCCCCCAAGTTGAAATTTTCTTTCATACCATTCATTTGATGTTTAAGCGTTAAAAGTAATTCTCGAAAAGTATTGACTAATGCGCTTGCCAATATTCCTTATTTATAAACCGAATTCTAGTGATCTTTGTCGGACACTCCGGTGGACTGTCGCAAATAAACACTTCAAATATCATTTTAGTAGACAATGGAGAAAATATGAAACTTTGCTCAAAGTTATTCATAATGAAAGAGACACTGTTTTCATCACTTACCATTATCTTTGTTATTAATTTTTTTTATATTTTCTGGTTTGGGGGGATTCATATACTTTTCGAAAACTCGAATTTAGAAAAAATGGGATTTTATGAAAACATTAAAAAATGCGAAAATCACGCCCGGAATTCCCGAAAGTTTTGGGAAAAGTTCGAGATAAAGAGAGAAAATCAGTCAGGGGATCGGAATTATTGTTCGAGACAACGAAAAGTTCGAGATATCGAGAGTCGACATACAACTTGGACATACAACAGGGTGGCCAGGGAATGTTAGGAGTATTTAGTAGTTTTTATTAGATTTTTTACAAAAAATTTTAGGAGGGAACCGCGTAAATAGAGAAAAAATCATCAAAAAAAATTAGGAGAATTTAGGAGAAATACTTCGACTATGGAGGGATATCACTTGATATTCTCAAATAAAGTGTAGGTAAGAGGAAATTGGTATTTGGTTATGCAATACAAACCAATTAACTACTTTATTTCTACATAAACAAACAATAGAAATATTATAACATCTGTCCAAATATATACTGACATCAAACTAAGAGAAGAATAACTTTTAGCCTCAGTGGGAAAGTAGCGAGTCAGAGTATACAGTATAAACAACACAAACATAAAACAGAATGAAATATAACAAATTAAGCTACAATGCTTATGCATGTATTTTTATACATTATACACTTGATAAACCAAAGTAATAGTAACGTATCCTAGCTTAGCAATGATGTCAGATGTCAAAACTAGAAAGGTGTCTATGTGATTCAAGCTAATCGTGATATATAACAAGACATTAAAATCAAACATGACTGAAAATACCAACAGACCATAAAATGTTTTACTTTCTCATAGGAAACACTATATCTACATAGGTAAAGTTAAGCTAATATAAAAACCCTCTTGCATAATAGGTAATAAAACATAGTAAATATTAAATGAAGAAACAATATTCATAAAATTAATTTATAATTAAATTAATTTTATGAATATTGTTTCTTCATTTTACTATCAATCTATGGCTTCGTTATTTATTAAGTAAATATTGATTTTCACTAATTTACATTGATGTTGCTAAATGATCATGTACATTATCCTATTTTAACTATTATCAGACCTTACAAAACGTATTTTGTAGCAAAATATCTTAATCCTCAGATACTTTGACATACACCTAAAATAAAAACTTACATAGAGCATATTTCACTAACTTCAATCAGTCATTTTAGATCAGACAAAACCATCAAGCTACTAGTAATCTACTGTACAGTAGATCGATTGTACAAAGACAAAAAAAATCTTGCTGTTGACCGTCAACTTTTTTAGGAGATTTTAGGAGAACAACCTGGAAAACCAATTTTTTTAGGATATTTATGAGATTTTAGGAGTGCTGGCCAACCTGTACAACTTCTCTAGATTTCATGGTGAATTTTCACAAATACAAAAATTCATTCCTCAAATCACGGTTGAAATAGGGTCACAGTCCGAAATTTGATCTGCAACACATAGTGAATTGACTTCCATCGTATAAGATTGACTACCATCGTACAAGGTCAGGGTAACTGTAATCCCGGTTATAGTTCCGCCGGATATTCCTCTAACTTAACATCGATCACTTGGTTAATGCCAGTGGACAGTCGGTCAAAAAGTCATTACGACGAAGAGCATTTTCATTACAATTGTGTGAATATTTCTAAAGAAATGCACTCTCTCGCAGTGATTTTATAACAAATGTGCCCGCTGAGATGCTTACTAAATACGCAGAGGATGTTGAAATCACTGAAAGACAACATTTTGTTGCTTCTCCTTTACTTCACCTCCACATTCATGTTGTTGTGTTGGAATCGTATAAAAGTAAAAAACGTACAAGTCAAGCCTCTCTTCTGTACATTTCGCACACACACACACAACTGTAACAAAAAGCAAAGTTAACGAGACCGAAACTAGAATCAGGAATCATGCATTGCTTTGTCAGCAATAACCATCTGACGTCATTAATAATCATCTGAACAACACATCGTGTCTTTTTAATCCAAGAATATCATGCATGCTTCAACGAATGCAAAATTTACGGCAGACGAAATCATTCCCGTCATATCACAAAGGAACCACAGTTCTCTTATTAAACTGACTTTGTTACTTTGTTCTCTATTGATCTAACCAGTATAAGGCCGAAGCCCCATTAACAACTTGACTCAACAAGATATAATTAATCACGCCAATTTATCAACACATCGTCAGTACGATATCTAAAAAACAAAAAGGCTGCCCATGCATACTTTGACGATCCTATATTACAACGTTCGGATAAAGTCGGAAAATGTTTCGTAATCCAACGTAAAGCTACCAGGTTGATGACATGGTAAGTTTTCTCTCTCTAACTGCGTGTGAAAAACGCATGTTACGTCATTTTACGATTCAGTGAGCAAAATTGAAAGTAGATGCGATCATGATAAATTCTCACGAAATATTCGACTAAAGAAGGAGTTAAGAGACAAATCTTTTAGGTGAAAGTCTCGCGTTTTGTTTGAAACAAACATGTAGTAATGCGCAAAATAAACTCGTTAACGCAGATCAAAACAAACTTTCGGCAGCAAAGTTTGGTACGCTAACGAGATTATAATGTTATCTGGAGTTTCCTTCAAAACCAACCACAGCCAATCACATCACATACAAATCTTTCACAGCCAATCACATCACATACACACCTTTCACAGCCAATCACATCACATAATCGCATACTCGGTTTTCAAACAGAATATCAACAACATTTGAAAACGGTTTTGAATCAGGAATGTAATTTCTTACTTTCCAATTTTTTGAATATTATTATATTATTATTATTCCCCCCCCCCCCCCCCCCCCCCCCCCCCTCCCCTCCCCCTGACTAACCTTTGGGTGCACCACGTATCTTCAATAGGTGTCACGTGACCCGCACGAAACATCTCCCATCCTGCCTGAGCAATCATGGCTCCATTATCGATGCAAAATCTGAAAAAAGAAATAAAATCAGCAACGAATCCATAGAGTGCTATAAAAAAAAAATGTTTCGAGATGATGATGTACCGTTCGTCTGTAGCGAAGAGAGTGGCGTTTCGCTCATTTGCCATCACACCTAAAATATCATAATACAGTAAATGCGTTAAGAAAGCTTAAAGAATTTCGAAAAAATGAGTGGAGACCAGGTTGGGATACCACATCGTTCCAGAATAAGATAGAAGTTTTCAAGACAGACGTGTAAGAGGGCGTTTTAAAATAGAGGGCGTCAGAGGTTGAGGGCGTTGGAAATTGAAAGTGTTTGAGATTGAAATAGTTTGAGGATGTTCAGGAAAGGAATACGGTACATTGAAATTACTGGCCAGAACTTTATAATAAAACTCAAAGAAACCTCACCCATCATTTCCTGCAACCTCTTATTACCTTGGTATAAAAAGAAGAAAAAATTATATCACATCGAGATTCCAGCCTTCAACGGGTAACAAAATGTTTATAGATACACTATATCACTATGTGAAATCTTACATCCAACTCCCCCGACAATCAATACTTCATCTGAGCCACAGTGCGCCATAGCACGTTCTAAATAAAAACATCAACAGCAGATCTACAAAACGTGTATTAGTATTATTTCTTCTTAACTTAAAGCAAAAGTTGTTGAGAAAAATAAATGTCGCAAATATTCAATATCTCTATAGGAGCCGCCCCTGGGTTGGAGGGGCAGACAAACATTATAACTATCCTTAAAAGTAAAAACGTCACGAGGAACGAATGAATCAACAAATCTAAAAACCTGTGATCTCTATCAACATGGCGAAAACTGTTTCCTGAAAAGAAATAATGCAATACGAAATGGCGCGAAAACAAGGATGATGTTACTTAAATTCACTTATCGCCCATTTACCGAGAAATCAGTGTTCCGCTGTACAAGTAATTAAACAGACGACGAACCTGTAATGAAAAGCATAGGTCTTCTTTCGTACAGTCTCCGTTCTTCAACATTCGCTCTGCGGCAGACTAAAATTACCCAGTATAAAAATACAAAGCAATGATTGGAGAGTAAAGCCTGATCTACACTAGGCAAAACATGCAACCGAGGAAAGCTCCTTGCAATTTGATTGGTTGACACAGTCAAGAAATTTTTATCCATCCAATCATATTGTAAAATTTTTTTCTCTGAGAAATGTTCCACCTCGAGAAGATTCGGCTGAAGGGGGCATCCATAAAAAACGTCACCGGGGGTCACCGTCAAAACGTATGCTTGCGTATGAGCGAGGGAGATACCTACCTCAATATATGATAATATTCCTGTAAAACTAACATCCATTCCTTTAACTGTGTAGGGAAGCTCGATCAGTTTCGTTCCTCTAAATACACAAAATATACAGCATTACCAAAAATCCTCAACAAAACTCGCCCGTGTTAAGACGCCTTCTTCAAATGGTTAAGAAACCGCAACACTTCAATGAGTAACTGACGAGCTTAAGTATAGTCACACATTATAAGAACAAGACCGACGAATAACCGACAAATGAGTCGTTAGATTTAGACGACTTTTCACGATGCAATTAAAATATTAGTCCGGCAGAGAATAGCAACAACATTTTTGGCAACTTACTTTTTGGCTAACTGTTCAATATTATAACCAGGACTGGGATCGTTAGATAGCTAAAAGGATTGAAAAACAATCACAAAAATTTGACTCAAACTGGAACCTTTGAGATCGAGCTTCCTCCTTTTGATCTGAGATAAGATCAAGTCCAAAAACTCTTTATTACAGAGAGGGAGTATGACCACTCTCCATCTCTGTAGATCTTATGAGGAAACTTTTTCCCTCTAATTCTAAAAGACGTGGTCACACTGCCATTTTTCATTTTGCAATTGGTATAACAACAATAGAGTAACTTTTCTTGCCATTATCCTCTCAGTGTGAACATTTCTGCAATGAACCTTATCGGACTCGGAAGTATGCATTCCCAAAACAAATAATAAGTGTAAACAAATGATTAGTGTAAACAAATAATAAGTGTAAACAAATGATTAGTGTAAACAAATAATTAGTGTAAACAAATAATAAGTGTAAACAAATAATTAGTGTAAACAAATAATAAGTGTAAACAAATAAACAAACGTGATATGAAATATACTTTCTTCCTAAACGAATTCAGCAGGGACATGAAAAGAGAATTTAAGGATTGGAGGGAATCTACACACATTATCTTAATCATGTCGCCGTCTTCGTTGGTGTCGGAAGTTTTAATCACGTCACGTCGTATTTGCTTAAGGATTCCGTTATGGGAGTAAGATGATGATAACGCGATTAAGGGGATAATGTGTAGATGAGTGGTGGTGGTGGATTTGTAGAGTTCCAATAACAACAACTAAAAAAACCAGGCACAATCAGCCGCGGTTATATAAGTCAATTAAATCCAGTGAGACGTTACATAAGTCATCAAGAAAAATGAGCTGTTTGTACTATGGGAAAAAGAAAAGCGAAAACACAGCTTTGGATGCGTTTCCGAAAAATCAAGAGCTTACTTTTAAAACGCGAGCAAAACGATCTAAGCAGTTACCAATAGCAATATCAATCGTCTCCCCAAATATACGGTACCGATTTTTAAGGTATGCAATAACCTGAACAGAACCAAATCAATAACTTATTACTCGACACTTGGATGTACAAACGACCCTTGATAAATAATGATATTACACTTGCTCATAAACGGAAAAGGTTTTGCTAAAATTTATCAAATTTTCACAGAAGGTTGATTGTAAGGGAAATGAACAAAATGGTGGCGAACTGACAAATGCTTTTCTTACAAACCTGTGTATTGCCACCGCTGACATACAACACAACCGGATTATTTGCACCAGTTATTAGACGGCCCATCTCAATGTCTGGTAAGTTTAGTTAAGAACAACAACATAAAGTAATGCAATCAACATTCGATTATTCGAACAATTAAGATCACGATGAACATTGAAAGGTTCGAATCACTAAAGGTTCGAGATACTAAAAATTCGAGTTACTAAAGGTTCGAGTTACTAAAGGCTCGAGTTACTAAAGGTTCCAGTTATAAAAGATTCGAGTTACTGAAGGTTCTAGTAACAAAAATTTCTGTTGTAAAAGAAGGTCATAGGGGAGGTGATAGTGCCAGTTGAGTTTTTGCGAGGTAGTACTTGCGTAATCAGAAGACGTTGGTTTTAAACATCGGTGGATTTCGTTTAAAACTTTTAGATGTTTATATAGAAAACAAACATCATTCATGAACAAAATTAAATATTATGGAGAATACAAAATTATTAAATATTATGGAGAAAAACTCATCAGAATTTCTTCAAAGGAAGAATAATCACTTACACAATCAACTACTTGGTCAGACACTAAATCAAATGAACTAAATTAAAAAGATACGCCCTATACAATGATTCACCGCCACCAATGGTTTATTCCACAATTGAGCAACTGTTCTTGCCACCACCGCAGTGGATACCAATGGTGCGCCCATCCCAGGCCCTAAAGCAGTTAGCTAGCTTTAAAAGCGAATCTTTAATCTTACGAAAACAAATACAAAACTTACCTTTAGTGAAACTGACAGCATCAATATCTTCAGGTTTAACTTGTGCCTCTTCTAATGCACTGAAACACAATGCGAATGTTTCAGTTAACAAAAGAGGTTGCCTAGCTAAGGGATTGTTCACAAATGACGTCAACCATTTTTTCAAGATTTTTGACCCCCCCCCCCCCCCCCCCCCCCCCCCACCCCCACCCCCAACAGTTGACGTCATTTGTGAACAGTCCCTAATTAGAATTAGAATAACTGGACGTTATAAATACCAATAGGAACTACATTCAAGTGCTGAGTCATGCTTAACAGTGCAGCATTTAGTTACAAAAATATTATCACATTAACTCTAGTGGCGAAAAATACTTTTGTACGAGCTTGATGAAACAACACCTTGAAGTAATTTAAACCAGAAGACGTTTTTTTTCATGACAGAAAATTGTGTGAAGGGACACAATAATGGTTTGTTCCAACAGATATTTGGAATGGTTTGAAGGACGCTTTGATTGATATGAAAACGAGTTGAAAAGTAGGGAATATTTGCAAAATATTATTATGCAAATTGGTGAATTTTACTGACCGTTTTAAAACGTCGAGAATATGCTCGTGATGGTGCTTCGCTGTATCCCTCGGTAAAAAACCTGAAATAAATAAATAAATAGATTAAAAGATAAATGCTAGAAAACCTTTGCTAAACAACACTTAAAACACAAAGAATCAAAACAATATTTTTTTGCTTCCTCAGGCCATTAACATCATAGTTTTTGGGAGGGTCCTCTGTAAGAATCACAAAATTACCTTGCCCAGGAGGGGTAATATATGTATGGCGGACGTTTGATAAAACTTTTCCATCATTAATAATACCAATTCCTAATTTGTTAGCACTCCCTTCAAAACCAATTACGATGGTCATTTCTTTTTTATATAATCAACTGAAAGCAAACAAATTATAAGAATAAAGTAAATTCTCAAAATGAATATTTCAACAACTTGGTATATGGGGTTTGGAAAGCCATTCATTTTATCAACTTGGATTAGAAATACGACAAGGACATGGAACATGAAGGAATTCTAGAAGACCAGCTAAACCTTAAGGAAAGATTTTGATACCAGTAAACAAAATAATTTATTTCATAGTACAACTCAGTAACTATATTAATTCTTGAGAATCCCCGTCAAGTGATTTTGTAATCATCTTTTGCCCATGATGGCAATGATGTTTCGTATTCCCAATTTTCTCCCTGAAAATTAAAAACCATGTTTTTATTAATGATTACTCATGAATTAATTCTTTTTAGCAATATGTATTGAAACTAACCTTATACCGCAAAGCATGTAAAAACATGACCAGTTCTGACTGAAAAGGTTCCTTCCATTCTCGTTTGCATTCGGTGCAATCCTTCTCGTAATATTGCTCACCAATATCTAACGTTGTGTAAACAATCCTATTACATTCATCTGACGTTTCTTGGCTATGTTCCAAACAAAAGTCTTCATTAATTTCATCACAGTCTTTTTGACTATCTTCCTTCTTAATAAATGATTCTTCACATTGTGAAACATCTAGTTTCTCAGTTCTTAATTTTTTTCTTGATGGACCATCCTTTTCTTCCTCTTCTTGTTCTTCTTGTTCTTCTTCCCCGTCCTTTTCTTTTTCTCTAGTATCACATTCTAAATTTATTTCTGTTTTCTTAATTTCATTTTGTTTCTGAAGTTCTATAGCATTTTGTGACGAGAGTTGGTGAAGATCTGGTTTCTTTGTATGCAACTCCGATTGATAGGAATTATCTTTCCGTGTTCGGATCAACTCTGCTATTACCTGTGGATAAATCTTTGTGAAAATGATAGTGCATCCACGTGTTAGAATAAAATTAAATTTCTCATCGAAAAAAGATACCTTCTTAACATCCAAATCACTGCTTTTGCTACCAATCCAATCTGACCATGCTGTAGGGTGATTGTAAATCGGATCATTAATGATTGGGTGACCAAGCCACTGTAAATGAACACGAATTTGATGCATCCTTCCAGTATATGGCTTACCTAAGGCACGAATAAAAAAATAAAGAAATCTTCGAGGCCAAAGAAACTTTTTCAAACTAAAATCATCAATACCAGACTGGACTCGAACTTTTTATTCAAACAAAATAAATTTAAGTATTTTAAATTTTTCAGTTTTCTTATGAAAATGACTCTTCTGGTTATTTTATTTTCAATCAGATTTTTTTCCTGCAGTAATATCAAATGAAACTAATAATGTGAAAGTCGTCATAACCAAAGTTTTAAAACTATTTAGTTGATGACAATATTTATTACTGAAAGGTGGCTTTGTCAGCAAATTTGACTTCAAATATCAGAATTTTGATAATCCTATCCAAAAAACGTTTGAATGAAATGATTTATATACATGAAACAATACTGCTATGCCCATCAAAACTTTGTCGTTTGAACACTGTTTTACATGGCTTGCCGTCAGGATGAACGTAACATACGCCAATCTTATGAGATGCTATAATAATCGGTTCTTCTATCAGCACTTCATCACTATGACAGAATAGCATGGAAACTCCTTTATTTATGTCACAGGTGTATTTTTTTACCATTTTTCTATATAAAATTTATCATGTCACTGATTTCATGAAATCCAATCAGATCTCAACAGAAACTCGATTCAATCAAAATCGATTTTTGTATTGAAATCAAATGGACCAAATTGTGATAAAAGATTAAAAGGGATGGACTGACAGAAAGTTTGCAACAATAAGAAGGAAAACAGAAAAAGTTACTTTACCTGGGAAATTCACCAATCACTCTTGCCAAATATTCTTTTTCAACATTACGACCTTGGACAGCTTTTTCCAATTCTCTTGCTTTTTTAGCTGTTCTATTTATGAAAAAATTATAATTATAACTTTATAGGAAAATGAAAGTTGCCAGATTGATGGAAAAAATCTCACTCACTTGGCAAACATGAGAATCCCTGATGTTAATCTATCGATTCGGTGGATAGCTAACAAAAACAACAAGTTTTTTCAAATTTGTGTTTAGCCAACATTCCAATCCAAGAACGAAAATTTTCGACGATTTCTACACTGGAAATTTAAAGCTATACTTAGTAACCACAGTAACATACTATGTAGTTGTTTCAAACCGTGTTCTTTACCAAGGATAAAAACAATTGTGTTGTGTCGATATCTTCCACATGGGTGAACCTATGTTGTAAGAAACACGAAATTTCAAATAGGTAATGGGGTGCTTATCTCAAATATTTCTTAACATTTTCTCAGAATAATGGTTTAATATTGTTACAGGGGTACCAGGATTTTTCATCTGCTAGTCAGTCATCGTTTACAGTGACTAGCCAAATGTGTGTTTTTTAGAAGTTTTTGTAGAATGTTACGGGTTGTCTTGTGATTTGGAGGTTGACATAAATATGTTCATGATAATAACAAACATCGAAAGAGATCAGACATAAGGAAACAAATCGATGGAAACTGCATTGTAGCATTCTTTGCTAAGATGATGTGATATCATCCTTGGTATATATACGATTGTAGACATTCGAACCCAAACTAGCCCATAACTAACCCAAATTTCCTTAATGTAATTACAATAATGCATCACTACACCCATCAGATTAGAACCCATAACCCATATTCACTGCAATGCAATTACAATGCTACTCAACAATTCTTACTTAGTCACAATTTTCTGGAATGTGTAAACAATCTTAGCAAGCTGAATAAAATTGTTGTTAGACAGAATCCACTGAAAAGTATAATTGACAGATACATGAAATATAAAGTTAAATAACGATAGATTTCGACACCTGCACATTTTCTTACATGACTCTTATGTGGATAGAACGAATCGCGATAACTTTGGACAGAAGAAGAAACAAATTGTAATGCTTTTCCTGCTGCTGAAGAAAAAAAAGAACTTTTTTTAAAATTCAACTCTCAAGGGCATTTTGAGCCAAACCATGACCCTGCTTTGGTGGCATATTTGGTGTTCTGACAGTTCTTACAAGAAGCACTGTACAAATCCTTACTGGAATTGATGCTGGTTTGTTAATGACTACCATCTCGTCGTCATTTTTCACAAACTCAATATCTTGATGAACAACAGGAGGTTCATGTCTGAAATAAAGGAATGAAGAAATTTTTATTCAATGACACATCTGAATTTCATCTCATGTTGCTCATTGATTTCGAAATTCTGAAAAATTGATTTTCGCACATTATGTTGCTATAATGTATTAAGAAGAATTTATTGGTTAAGCACATGATCTTCCACAGAGTATCCATGATGAACAAAAAAAATTATTTTTCTTTTTCACATTGTCAACTTATGCTTCCTTTTTATCATGTATCATAACTATTTTTATATGGTCGTTTTTTATGGTCTTACCGTTATGCAGTCTTATACCAAACATCCTATTTATTGAATACAAGCATTTTGCTTTAGTTGCCCCAAATTCAGTAATTCAATAATTGCCAACTTGTTTTGCTTAAAAACATGTTGCCTATGAAACTTAAAACAATGTCTATACAAAAACAGCTTCTCAAAAGGGCTTTATATCTTACCATTTTTTTCTACCTTTACTTACTTATACTTACTTATGACAGTATTATGAAAATAATTTAAATCTTAGCAAAAACAAAAAAACTAGTTTGAAAAACATACAGTGTGGTAGTTGGAATTTTTTATATATTTTATTATGTATACTAAATTTATAAATATTCTAAATTTTCTAGATTTAAGATGCACCACACTTTGACAAAAAAATAACCCTGTAAGTTCCATAGACACTCTTATTGGTAAATTTTTAAATAAACGTACTATCCAAACAAAGTAAAAGATCATAAGAAAATGTTTTTTCACTTCAAAAGGTCAAAAAATCAAATTTGAAAGATTTGGGTATCAAAGGGTCTTCTTCATTATTGATTAAAATATGTGCATACCTATGTACAGTTGTCTTCAATACTTCATTGTTCTTTAATACTTTTGTTGGAGACACAATTTCGTCATTTACTAAAACAGGTAGCGGAACTTTAGTTTTGTGACAGGCGCACAAAAATATTGAGGTAAGGATGCAATAAATCCTATAAGACCATAGTTATTTAATACTTCGTTCAGCGTAAGGCGCCCGCATTATGATTTTTCAGAGAAATAATGCGCATTAAAATACATTATTTTTACAACTTTAAGCATCTTTAAAAAACTCAATTAAAACAAAACAAAACTAAAAACATTATAGAGGAACCTCATCAAGTACATTACGATGCTTATGTAAAAGATACTTTGCCATTGATATAATGTTTTAATACATATTTCTATTTAATTATGACTCCTCAGAGTTTTATGCCCTGGTTTCATAAATCTTTCCTCTGTCGTTGCAAACGGAATTGTAAATAAATCTTCAAATCAAATTCATAGGAACAACGGATTAGCGACGGCAATCGAATTGCTCTCCATCATTGTTCAAGAATTTTTATTTCATTTTTTTTTTTTTTTGTATAACCAGCAGTTTTGATTTTTTTACATGTTAGAGACGTATAAAGAAATCGAAATCGGCACAACAATTAATAATAAAGAAGAAATAATATTTCTTTCATGAAAAAGAAGAATAAAACTACGTCATCAACATTAGTGGTGACTGAAATTTTAGAATAATATAATCATCTTGAACATAAACGTTGCTAAGATACATGTCGCAACGTGACTTTCTTGGTTCTAGGACAACTCCACCCTGGACAATTCCCCCCGGATGATTACCCCCTAGTAAATTGCCCCCCATATAGGTAGGAAAATCCCCCCTTCGGAATATTTCCCCCTAAAAATCGTGTAATGTATTTTTTACGATAATATTGCTTCTAAGGTATTTTTGCTCAAAAGTAGAAAGCGAAACAAGATTTCAAATCAAAGAAAGTTAATATCTTTCAAATATACAAATGTTTGTTATGAAATGGTAACACAATGGATATCATGTAAATATTTGTTTTAAAAAGGGTCGGCGGTTTGGGTAATCATCAACTATGCGTAGAATTCAAGTGTTACAATCAGCGTATCTCCATCTTTGAGGAGGTGGTGAATGTCCTTCTCCTTGTCCTGTCACCAACTTTCTTTTACTTGTCATTATGAATAATTATGAATAATTATGAATAATGCCCGCATTCTGCATCGCTATTTTCCTTAACTCTGTTACGCTGAACGAAGTATTAAACAACTATGGCCTAATTGGTTTACAATCAAAATACCACTTTTCAGATGAAAGGCCACAAGGACAGTTAACAGTGCATTGCATATAAGTGTAAAACAACATACCTCGAATCTTTCCATTACTAATTGCCTTTTTCTAAAAACATGATACTTCTTTATCTAACATTTAATTCAATTAGTTATTTCATATAAAGGAATTCTTACATAGTATTCCACAGTTTCCATGTGGAATTCTTTTTGAAATAACTGCAGAATCTCCAAACCTAACCACCTCTTCTTCATATAAGCGGTAAATGTGAATTCATACGGATAAACAAATCGTAATCCTTAAACAAAGATAATCACAGGAGTCTTAAGCTTGGAATACATTATCATATAAATGGATCACTTTAAATGTATCAGTTAGATTTTCACCTGTTTCAGTTTAAATGGGAAGCGTTTGAAAAAGTTGAACGTGTTCAATCGTTTTCTTAATTTCTGTTGTTTTGAAATAAAAGAAAAGGTGATACAAAGCGAATTAAATAGAAATAATAGTCCCAGTGGGCGAAATTGTCATGAAAAAACATGTAGTTGGTTACGTTTGTTGGATAAGTGTAGACACCTGTGTGGGATCAGTTTGTTTCATTGGTATCTATTTGGACTAATATATTAAAACTGATCCATTTAAACGGGTAATGTATTCCAAGCTTTAGTCACCACAAGAATGGGATACTTTTCTTATTCCCTGTTTTTGTACCTCTTTTAAAATAGTATTTGGTCTCTTCAAACATCCCTTCGTGGAATCCTGGTTTCCGTTTCTTTGGCTTTGTACTTTGTACTTCTGAATCCTTAAGGATAACAATTAAAATCAAGAAAAAATCAAATCATTGTCAACATGATTACTGTTTCAGGAACAAACTGACAAAAACAATAATGTTTACTCACTTTTAGGGATTTTGTATGTGTCACAATAAAATCCATTATTCTATGAGGTTTACTAAATCAAACTGAAAATAATAAAATTCTTTCCACAAATATGCAAAGACATCAATGAAATAATCACTTACTCTAGGTCTCATGACCTCTGAAAGTCTCAAAAATAAACAGTGGACACAAAAAGTAGAAAAGGAGATGGGTCTTTGGAATGTCAATAAAGAAACTGATTTTTTGCCCTTGTATTTCTTTTTCACAGTTTTCATTAAAGAATTAAAAAATGATGTAAAGGAAATGAAATTTTTAGTCCTTAGATTAATGTTGATAACAGTCAAATTACCTTAAGGGAATTACTTTTCGTGGGAACTTATTTTCACGGAATTTTTTTAAAGAAATTTTGCAGAAAAACAGGGTGTTAATTTTCGCGAATTTTGCAGTTTTGTTTTCAATGGAGATTTCATGGGAACTTATTTTCGTGTTCAAAGGCATGAGCGGGAATTAATTTTGGTCATATTAAGCAAAATGGTGAAAAAAATGGTACTCAAAAAACTATCTATAAAACTTATCCTACGTTAAAAATATCTATCCTATAAAAAGTAAAAAGGACTAATGAATATAGCTACTAAATAAGAAATAGCTTACAATTCATCATTAATGTCACCTAAAATACTGAATACGTATAAGAAAATAGTAAATAGATTGTATTGCAAATTGTCATAATCGGATGTTTTTTGGGAAAAAAGTACAAGCAGAGATGTTCACACTGTCGATACAGGTGTGTCAAAAAAAGAGGAAGATATCACCAGACAGCAAAAAACATTATGAAAAAAGTAGGGACATTCATTCGAGAGCTACTTTTATCGTTGCTGATAGATACTAATGTAATTATTGACTAGGAAACATTATTGGAAATTTGACCTGAATTTGGAAAACTGTAAATTCTCAAAGAAATTTCGTGGGAGCTACTTTTCGCAGAAATGATGAAAAACCGCAAAAACTGCAAAAAATAATACCCGCGAAAATTAATTCCCTTATAAGGTACATTAAAATTTGTAATTGCCACTGTTATAAATGAATAATTTTCATTCTTTACTTTAGTACAAACCATATTGTAATTTGTTTATTATAATCTATTTGTTGGAGAGGATGACTTCAGCAGACGGCCATTTATCATTATATTTGCTTTGCTTGAAAAAAAGGGCTTTAATTGAAGGATGTTTAGAATTTATTATTAGTCAATAATAAACTAAAAGACATATAGCATATAAATCGTTTTACTACTCTTCTAAAGCCATCATATAATGACAGTATATAAACAAAGATAAATTTCATGGAGACTGAACTAAATCGTCTGATTATTTTTGGTAGGAATGAAAATTATTCGAGTGCTCTTTCTTTAACACTTTTGTGGGCACGTTTATGAAAGATGGGTCCTTTTCAGAAATTAAGTTACTGAAAATGTTAAGAATCAAAATTAACAGATGTATTCAGCAGAAACATTACCAGTCCGATGTTAGAACATCCGACATTTTTGTTCTAAGTGGAAGTAATTGACCAAATCCAAACAATATTGAAACTTTCCCCACATCATTATACATTTTTCGATTTAAATATAAACCTAAATAAAATCACTTTCAATAAATAATAAAATTAAATTTTGTTATCAAGCAAATTTCCATGATTCAAACAAGCCACCACCATTACTTACTGGTACAATGTTCAGTAATAAAAATCTCCTAAAGCATTGGGTCAAAAAAAAAGGCAAAAAAATGTTAAGCAGTAATTTCCACCTCTTTTTCATCATTATTAGCAGTCTGCTTGACAGCCATGTGAAGTAATACGGCAAATAGCCCACCACATAAAAGTAAGCAAGAACATAAGGAAAACATTTGAGTGATGCCATGAGAACTGTGACTATCATGCAGGTATAATAGTACAAAACTCGCTATGACATTCAAGGGGATACGAAACCAATTCATGATTGCAGAGTGATGCGAAGCTGGTAGGATCTTTGACCGTAGCCTTCCCATTGCAGGGAAATACATTCCACATAAGAATTCGATAAAAAGGAACAACACAAACGATGTGCGTGGATGATTAGCACTGGCAAATGCAGCACCTGCATTAGCAAACATAACGCCATAGACAACCATGGCCACAATTACAGTTAATGGGATCTTTCGATTTGCAAAGAAATCAAATATACTTCCTCCAATCCATATTGAACACATGAAACTTCCAAACACAATACCTAATGGTGGATTTGCTGGCATCAGTACAGGTGTCCACAAGAACACAAATATATACATCACACTTTCAAACATACTCTGAACAGCTCCGATGAGAAATACTGATTTATTGGTAAGGATTGCTCTTAAACTTTCCATGCATCCTTTACAAAAATGCCCAGACTTTCCATAGTTTTCGGTCCAATTCACCTGAATTAAAATACCAGCAATAACCAGGAATGGAACGGCAAAAAGGAAAGGAGCAACAGGACCGAAATCTAACCATTCTGATAATGCATTAGCAATGAAGCCTGATGATATTGCTAGAATGCTATTGTAAAATGTTGCTTTCGAAAAAGTTATATCCAGCCATTCGGATGGGAATTGGAATGACTGTGTATGCTCGTATATATACCATGCATCAAATGCCGAAAATAATAAGCTTGTAGATATGCCACCAAGAACACGTCCAACACATAATACCATAAAATTTCTTGAAACTTTGCTGATACAACAAATTGAATACAGGATGGTAAACAAAACACAAACTTTCTTTCTCCCCCAACGATCAGCAACAGCACCAGTATAAGTGCCAAATAATATACTTGAAACAAAACCACATACATATATAATCCCAATGTACGGATCAACAAAACCGTAGTAACTATACAATTTATATAAATATGGTCCCTGTAGCCATTCTGCTAACAAGGCTAAAAAGTAGACACCGAAGTACTTGTTTTGAAACTGTACAAATGCTGGATTGTTGACAACAATTTGATCTTTTTTAGTTTTCCAAGACTTAAAACCAAGGATCAAACCAATACCCAGCAATCCGACAAAAACAAAGTAAGCAATAACCAACATCTTTTGATCTCTTAAAAATATATGTTCACTAAAATGAAAAACTTTTTGGGTGAATCCTGTGTATAACAACCCATGTTACGGACAATAGAAATGGTTGCCTTACACTATACAAGAACCTATGGAATAAAACATGTAACACTTGAGACGTTTAAGGTTATTTGAGGGACATGACCCAGATTTTATCAAACATGAAAAGATTAAAACAATTAGAATTGGTAAATGACACATAAAAATGTATCTCAGAATCTTACAGTGCAAAACAACCACTTAGGTTTACCTAGATAATTTCGGATAATGGGGTATTGTAAATTGAGAGTGAACTTTCTAAGAATCGGATGTAGAAAGCTGCTGCTTAAGAAGTTATTTCCTTTGTAAAGGTAGTCACTAACACTGGTTGACAGTCAAACTGTCATCTCCAAAGAAACACGTGTCTAATCTTAGCGGTGGTCCGATTATGTGAGACAGCCAAAAATTGGTTCGGGGAACCAAAAATTTTGAAAACCAGTGGCCCAACTTAGACAGGCGAAAAAATAAATATAATAAATTATAAATGATTTAAGAAATTCCATTACAAGAGATTTGAGATTTATAATGTTTTGTAATGTTTGTCTTTACAATTTCTAAGCGTGTCCAAATGAAATTGTAGTGTTATTAAATTGACATATCGGGCCATTAAAATTTCCTTTTGGGCTACAAAAATTCTAAAACCAATGATGTCAATGGCCTGACACTGACACCCAAGTCTTAAGATTAGAAACTGGAAACATCTAAAAGCATGAACACAACATACAGCCATGATAAGTTGATACACACATTCAAACCATCTTCTACCTGGATAGCATGTCTTTATGTTTGTAACCCCACTTCTCTAAAACATTTGCAACATTACATAAACACTACTTCTTAAAGTAAAAAAGATTGTACAAATAACTTCTAGTTATAAAACTAGATAAAAAAACAAAACAAAAAAAAGGATCAATAGTTCATGACCGATAATAAAGAATAATAATGAAAGCAGGATGATTTTTTTAATATTGCTTGCTATTATGAAGTATGAATCGATGTTTGTTACAATTTCAACTTCAACTTCCATCAATCAGTAGTTTAGACGATTTGTGAGACATATTTTAGTTTTCTGCTTGGTATCTTCTTGATACTTGTGGTATTGTGTACTGGAGGATGGAATGAATTGTTGGAAGTAACTTTAACAGTTTTAGTTATTGCAACAGAATGAACACTGCCGAAGAAATCAGTTAGTAAAGTTTCATCTAGTTTTCGATTGAACAAGTCTTTACGAACAGTAGGCTGCGATCTGACCTGATGATAATTACTAGTCTGGTCAAAAAACTCCTGCATTGTTTTTTTGCTACCAGGTTTTACACTCTCCAGAAACTGCAAAATATAATATGTCCATCGGTCGATAACTGGTACTCCTAGTGTGGGATCGTCATGATGTGATAATGAATCTTCTCCAACACGACTACTTGCCGCTGCTAATATATTAGGGGAATAACATTTTTGATATAACGAAGCTGCTTGACACGTATCTGCTAGCAACAACAACTCGTTGTACCTTCCTTTCTGCCACATTTGTTCAAAAACATCAGCTAACTCAATATTTGTAATTTCTTCTGCTTCCTGAAATTTAATAAAACCATCACCCCCATGTCCCGTTAAATACACTAACAAGTTACTTGTTTCGTCAGAAAGCAACTGCTTTGAACGAGGAACACTTTTGTGTACACGGCCCGTTAATATACGGACAAGATTTTCTGCCGTTACTTCATAACCTTTGTAATCAACTTCAACATCATCACCATAAACATTTATATGTTGATTTGCATTGTTGAAAACAGTAGCTGGTCGTGGATTTCGTGGGTTGCAAGGCATTTCATCGCCAAGCATAAGAATAATATGACTATCTGGTATACCAAGCCTCTTTATGCTCCGATAAATAGATAATGCATTTGCAATATGTCTGTAGTTAAACCAATATCTTGAAGTGCATACAATCACAGCCCAATTATTAGTATGGTTGCTTTGAAAAATCTTCGCCGAACAATAAAATAGCAAAAATAATTGTGAAAGCAATAATCTGGACATATTCATTTCATTCTAAAACAAAATATTGAAATATTGTGAGCCATAATAGTAAAATCATCATTAAAGTGCGACACACAACGCGGATTATCATAATAAGATGATACAACTTTGAGCTGTTCTATGTCCCATGTGAAGCAGTGATTGTTTTGTTGCTTCGATCATCCCAGGTTATAGGTCATGATCATTATTGCATCTTTCTAAATTCATATCCTGGAATGGAAACTTTGAACTTCCCAAAATTCAATAAGACATCATTCATGAGGAAATCTTTTGTCTTGTATGCAATATCGAAAATTTAGGCACAAAATTTAAACAACATAATAAGAAAATGAAGCAACAGTAAAAAGGAAATTATATATATCAATTGTGGCCACAATTCATCAACATTCATCGAGGAATGATGAATTCAAAGTCATTTGTAAAGTTAATGAATCATTTATGCAATTTGTTCACTCTGACAATGGTGATATTTTGAATTAAAAAGTTCTGTTGGACGGAATTTGATACTTTGAGAAGCTTTTAAAACTCACTGGTGTATAATAAGTGAAAATTGTTAAAATTATGCGAAACGTAACCAGTTAGACTTTAAATTAAGCCTTTAATATTTACATTTGCCCAACTGCTACCGTAACAGCAAATTTTAAGTCTGTTGGATGGAATAGATAAAATTTATGCAATGAAACTTTTTAATAACCAGTCAAATTCCACCTCGAATAATAACCCAATGCGAAAGATTAGTTAATAATGCACAACTTGGATCTCTTTAGAACATTACCTGTCAAAATTATATCCATATTGAAAATTTATTGGAGCAAAATCTAAGACTAAGATTGGTATAATGTCTGTTGGGCGGAGCGAATGCAACAAATTTGTCAAGTAAATGATATTCAAGATTATAATAGCTAAAACTTGATTTACTATCAGTTAATTTTGATGGTATGAGATCTTGATAAAAATAAAATAAAAACATTTTTGAATGTATAAATCTTCTAACAGCTACAGAAACTTAACTCAATTTTATGATGAAATTTATGGACGGCTAGTATTTTTCATCCAACAGACCGTCATTAAAATTCCTAAAAGAACATGATTGCAAAGAACTATAAAAACTTTAGAAGGAGTGTTACATTTAATCATTTCTTTAAATTTAAAATGTATCGGTTATAATCTTCAGTGTTTGCAACACAATTCAAAATATCACCTAAGAAAAAAATAAACCTAAGGTTAAGAAACAGCCACGGCAATAAGAGGATGGCGACGTGATTTAAATAAGTTTTGTTTTCTTCCTGGAATTTGTTTAAAAAGGGAGTCTAGTACTTATGACACAACTTTTATGAGATAATTGCATCATCTTCGTGTACTGCTCTTAAAATAATAAGTGTGTCAAATCAAATAGGGTAAATCAACTTGTTCATAAAATAAAGTGTCTTAATGCATATCGTAATAATCTCATTGGTACTCATCGACCATGAGTTGGAAGACAAGTACCATCGAATTGACTTCGACTTTGACTTAGCATTTGACTTTGACTTTCAAACTGACTTTTATTTTCGAATTTTTCTGATGACACTCCTCGCTCACCATAAAAATCTAAGTGGGATTAAAAGTTAAACTTGAAAATTTGATATCGGATATAAAAACATAAATTTTCAAATGTGTTTGTCGTTTGTATGACGTAGGTGGCGTTGTGTTTTTCGTGGCGCAAATAAAAAAAATAGAAAGGGTGTTTTTCTTAAACCCACAGCTCATAAACTGTTCCAGGTTTTACGACAATAAACGTCAGTGTTAAAGGCCTGGTTTAATTTGGCAGTTGATGGACAATGTTTTATTCATTCATTTTGCTAAATATCAGTTCAAGTTAATAGCAAGTCCGCAACGTATATATTATCAAAATTTGTAAAAATTCAAAAAGAATCGAAAACTTCTCCGAAAGAAACGACAACATTATTGAGTTGCCATGGAAGCAATCGCCTGAAAATCCTTTAAAGGGATTCCTGCTATTTTCTGATAAGGGATGATAGAACTCGCAAAGTTGTTTAAGAATTCTTTTTACAGTTTTTGGAAATTCTGTTTCCTTGAGCAGATATTTCGATTTAAAAATCATTTTTATGCAACGCATAATTGTGACGATTCGAGGGAAAATCACTACAAGCGATAATAGCGCTTTATACAAAGTGCTAATAGCGCTAAAACAACAATGGGTTTTAGCGCTAATTTGTTCTTATTTACAAATGTAGTAACAATATTAGTGATAAATTTAGCGCTTGTAGTTTTATCAGTATCACTATTATCGCTTATAAATATCGCTCTTTACGAAAAAGCGCTAAATTTTAGCGATAAGTATTTGATTTATCACTAAATTATTCGTATAATAATGTTGGTTCAATTAATTATGTGAAACGGACAGAATATCGAATGAGATGAAAGTGAAATCGTTAATATCATTAATATCCTCTAAGGGCACAGATTACCGTTATTATCGTCAAAAAGTTTTGTTCAAGTCTTTTGTTTATACAATTTCACATACCATGTGTTGTTTTATGAAGTTCTCAAATAACAGTGATTTAACTACTTTTTCGCCAAATAGCAATAAATACAAAACAAACTCGCTTGTTTTGACATGATAAACTCTGATTCATTGTGTTATGACTGAACAGACGAGCGGACATATTTCTCAAGAAATAAAAAGTTTCCGAAACGCTTTTTATTTTATTTGTTATTCCGGCACCTTCAGCACAAATCTGAAAGCCAATTTAAAATACTGTGTTATTCGATTTGGTAATGTATTATTTTGAAACATTTACAGGTAGCACCTGCTTGTGTATTAAATTGAACTTAATTGACTGGTTCCTATATTCAGTTGGAGATTAAAGATACAGAAGTTAGTTCGAAAGCAACCACAAGTAGAAACCATCTGCGATAATTCTTTTTTCTAGATTGTTCGATTGCCATTCTATAAGCTCTTGGGAGAAAACTTTTACAATATTAAAGACACATTACATTAAAAGTTTTTTCGATAGCAAAACCTTATTATTATTCTTTCGAAAAACATTTCACTTGCACTGGGTGGAGATGTACCCTTAATTAATTGATCACAACGTTTTTAGTGATCATTATTGACTTCTGTCACTGCATCGATAATGTCTTTAGGTTCAATATTAGGATGAAGTATGAATGTAGGAAGGGAAAAATAAAAACATTTTAAGTTCGGCTTGACGAGTTGCGAAAGTTCTCTTTTGAAATACTCACTTTCGTTTAAATAAAATAACACCTGTTTCCTTCGGCTTTTCGTGAGGTTTATGTGAAAGATTGTCTGAAGGTTGTGTTGACACACACAAGTAAACTTACGTATAAAAAAGACGGAAAGATGAATAATATTTATGATGAATATATTAGCAACAAATTAATTATTCTTGAAAGCGCTTTTTGTGCTGCTTATATTTATCGCTAAGTTCGTCAATGTTAGCGATAAATTTAGCGCTACTTCTCGATGCGAGCGCTATTATCGCTTGTAGTGATTTTCCCTCGAATCGTCACAATTATGATGTAATAAGAAATAATACGAAATATCTCAAAAACTAAAAAATAATTATGAAATATTGAAAAGAGACTTGTTAAACAACTTTCTGAGCTTTATCATATTTGTAAATATCATTTTAAGTGCAGGAATCCCTTTAATGTTTCTAATTACTTTCTTAACACAAAACAAACATTATGCATACTTATAACAATAATTTGAACTAAAAATTTATAATTAAAGTCTCCGGTCGTCCCCATCACGGGAACAAGGAGGAAAGAAAAATACTAGTAAAATTAGAATTAAGATTAAAAGAATTTGAAAGGTATATAAACAAAATTTCAGGCAGTGTACCGAGCTAAAAAAATCTGGGAAATAACATCGCTGCAGAGATGAAAAAAAGGAGACTTAATGCAAAAGCGTTAAAGATTCAAAAGATTGACGGAAAAAATACCATACGATTTGTAATCCAAGACCCATTGCCATTTATAACCCACCTTTACCGCACTTTGTAATCCTTTTTGATGCACTTTGTAATCTTCGTAATGGGAAGAAGGGATAAATTTCGTACCTTAGGTACTTGGCCATTTTAAATTTGACGTAAAAACATTTATGATGGTTAAGCAGTGTTCCACTGATGTCATGATTATTATTTTAGGTTCATGTAATTGACTTCATGTGAGCAAAAAACTTTCAAAGGAAAAGCCAAAAATAACCACACGCAAGAATTACTGGTCAAATCATTCAGTATAAATATTTTCATAAACAAAGTTTTGCTTAATTAGGAAGATGTGGAAATTGAAATTGAAAAGTTTGGTATGAGGTACTACAAAGTGTGATAAAAGGGATGACAAAGTGTGGCAAGGGTGGGTTACAAATTGCGATGGGTCTTGGATTACAAATAGACCTTTCCCGAATTTAAGTTTAAAGTCTGAACTGCGACTGAGTTTCATACCTAACCTCGTTTTATTATTCCACTAATTTCATTAAAAAATTAGCAATAGTCTCTATTATACTTAATTTCCATTCCAATAATTAGAGATAGTTTGAATATCAGAAGCAAGGTTAGACACGACAACTCAGCCACAATTCATCGTTTAAACAGAAATTCGAGAAAGGTCTATTGCAACAAAATGGATTACAAAGTGCAACGGGATTACAAAAATAAAATTGCTATTAGTTTTTAAATGCAAACAAAACTAATGTGCAAATAAAATGCTAAAATTATAAAATGTTTAAACAAAATATATAACAAAAGAAGCGAAGAAATGAAATATTTAGGCCACATACACAGAGCACATGTACAAAGTAATTCTGTAAATGAACAAACAATAAAATACAAAACAGCAATTTTCTCCCTATGTTGTTCAATAATAAGTCTAATATGATAATAAATATTGTAACTATTAAACATTATATTGAATGTACTAATCGAAGTAATAGTTCTTCTAATCGAAAAAAGTGCTCAATATTTGTTGAAATAGAGCAGAGTATTGAAGAAAAAACTACAGTTTTTCAGTACTCAGAGTTTCATGCCGTACGTATTGTACGACAATCTTCAGCTAAAGATTAGCTTTAGCTAATTAGATTTAGCTGAAGATTGTTGTACAATACGTACTAATAAATTTTTTTTGCTTTTTTGCCGAGTGAGACCCCTGTATCTATGTTAGAATTTTTGGATTTTGTACAAATTAGAACTTATATTTTGAACCTAGTGAAGGTTTTAACAATTTTAACTGTTTAACAGCTATTGTTTTTCAGTTGTTGAAAAATGGAGTTTTTGTATATAAATCATCTTCCAAATCTTTTCCAACATACCCGAGGGCCCTACAATAATAGGTACCATGTCAAAGGTATATTCTGTGTAGACCATCTGTAGATTTTTTATGAGTGGTCTATATGAGACGATTTTGTCAGTAGTTTTAGTGACTATATTACCGCCAGAGATATGTTAAGAGGCACATAAAAGAAATATTTTCTTTGAAATAGATAGAACAAAGAAAGATTTGAAAAAAACTTTAAAGAATTGATTTGAGTGACCATTGTTGTTGTAACCCAGTGGGCAAAGTCGCCAAAAACTCACCTGACTGAAGAGGATTTTTATTCAAATATTGCATAATGGAATACACTAGTCCTAATTAAATAATGACTGCCTAGTCAGCATGACTCAGTTTATTCTTTGTCAAAGATATTGAACTGTAACGAACAAATTGTATAATTACAAAGAATTATGGGATTGATTTTTATTCTTCCTAGTTTCATGATAAAAAAATCATCGCTGACGAGTTGACATAAGGTCGACGAAAATATTAATGATGAAAATAATATGTTATATACTTATAAGCAAATAAAATAAAATGACAAAATGAAACTAGGAAGAATAAAAATCAGTCGTTTTGCTTGGGATGAAATCAACAAAATAATTCAATGGGATTGTCTGCTGAATATTACTCCAAGACCTGCATTTTGAATTCTGTGAATTTCGACAACAAAGAAATCGGCAAGGTGCGATCTGTGAACCGTCAGGAGACTTCACTCATTCAATTATTTTTATAAAAACAAAATATTTTAATAGTTTAATGCTTTTTAAGATTTTGATCTTATGTTCACCACCGTATAATCCATCCAAACAGACCGCCTTAGAGACTACTAATGAATATTGATTAGTTCAACAATAACAACTATCAGAACGTTGAAAGCTGATAAATTATATAGACGATAAAAAACAGCATCTTGATTAACAAGTTGTTATGTTATTCTTGACTTCTTTTTAGTTTCTTTATCTCAGAGTATGTTTAATAAAAAACCATTCGTCGAAATTTTCTTACCTGGTCGATTCTACAACGAAAGTTCGAAATTTTCTTACCTGGTCGATTCTACAACGAAAG
This sequence comes from Turritopsis dohrnii, assembly GCA_027922465.2. NCBI lineage: Eukaryota > Metazoa > Cnidaria > Hydrozoa > Anthoathecata > Oceaniidae > Turritopsis > Turritopsis dohrnii. The sequence continues at coordinate 143,108 of BQMF02000312.1, forward strand.
TTGCAAGGTTGGCTTTTCATGAGCTTTGCACAAGTTTTGTATTTTTAATTTAAAATATGAAATTGGCTGTTAAGTCAATGTATAACACGGTGCCCTTTTGGTTTCGGGACAACTTCCCTATATATGAACAGCACCGTAAGGACTAACGCGAGAATATATTTAGTTAGTCAGTGACCCATCTCTACATACATAGAACCCATGGAAACTGGACGTTATTAACTACACTGACTGATCTAATCACTTGGAAGATTCTAATAGAATTTCTAACATTTTAGGCCAAATCTGCATGGTGCCCTCTATATGAACCAGTGACGGAAGAAATGATACCACGTTGAATGGGACATATGACAACTAGCAAAGAGTTGGTACACTGTGTTAATGTTTCAAGCCAAAATATAACTAGCATGTAGTTTTAGCCCCCGCGTTCAAGCTTTCCAATTTGTACACTCAACAAGCTATACATTAAAAAAGAAAGCTTTCCGCCCAAAGAAAGTTTTGTAATTAAAGGATTGTTATAAAAATGTTTTTGATTGATTTGGGGCCTGATAAGTGGCATAATACTTTAAATATTTCGACAAAGCTAGTCATTTATGTATGGCAAGATACACAATATTTCAAATACCAATCGTGATCAAAGTGTCTGTATTCCATAACTCATTCCCTGCCGGAAGCCACACAGTCTGTGGCGCAACAACGCGGTGTAATAACGCGAAGCCACAGACAGTGGCCTTCACCGTAGCAACAAAAAAAGAATAAAAGCTAACTAGCTGGTTTTTTATAAGATGTATGTGTTTATTTTGTTTACATGAACAAGGTGTCTGGTTTTTCGCAGTTTAATGAGTAGTGTAACCTTGTGGCATAGTGTAGCGGTGGCTACACTAACTTGGAATATGCAAACCAAATAGATCTACTTACGCAGCTGAAAATCTACATAAAACTTTTTTGTTACTTTTTGTTATCTCTTAGGCCTAAGTCACACTAATGCTAATATACTTTTTAAAAAGTGTAGATAAATAAGCTTAACAAGTAATATCAGAAAGTATTGCTACAAGCAAAGGGAATGTGTAAATTGCAACCATGGATATGTATTTTATAATCAAAATAAGATTTGTTAAAGAAATTATGTTAAGGCGGTTTTCCACTTCAAGAAAACTTTCCGCGGACAAGGAACAGACAAAAAGATTTTCTGTGGACAGAACAGGAAAATTTCAGCTGTTAATTTCCGCACCTTTTTATACAGGATGGAAAATTTTCTTTTCTTTCATTTTAAATTTTGACTCTGCTAAATATAATTTATCTAAGTACAACAACAAAGTGCATAAGTCAAAGTGCAAAGTCAAAGCAAAGTTTATAATTTTTTTTGACTTTGTTAGATTGTGAATTGTGAATTTCTAGATCAAATTTCTTGAAAAGATTTTTTAACCACAATTATGCTCGTTTAAAGGGATCCCAACATGAAATTCAAAATTTTCAAAATGAACACAAAATCGAAAAATAAACAACAAACATTACCATCATAATAACAGTTCGCATTTGATTATGATAATTTTAAAAACATTTAAAACGTGCGCTATAATCGCCATATTGTTTTAAATATAATACGCGATTAACGTTTCATTTGCATCGCAATGGCATATACTTCAGGTAAGCCTGCACGAAACGGATCCGACAGGGACATAAGTGGCGAAACCACGACAGCAATAGAGTATGCACGAAATAGATCCGACATCTGCCGGACTACACAAAACAGATCCGACATATGTCGAACAGCACATAACAGATCCGACATGAGTCGCACTGCACAAAACAGATATAATCACAGTTACATGACAAGTTTTGGTGGCGAGGTGGCGAGATCACAAAACTATGTAAATGGCTTGAAATTTTGGTGGCGATGTGGCCAGAGCATGAAACTATGTAAATGGCTTGAAGGTTTGGTGGCGAAGTGGCGAGATCACGAAACTATGGAGACCGGTGAAATCAATATGAACGGCATTTTTGCACGAAATCATATGCAGACATGACTGTAAGAAAATTCAAATAAATAATCAGGAAAGAGAATTTGTCAACGAACCATTGGAAACCTCCATCAAAAGACTGGCGTAAATGTTACCTCGACTTATCATCCGAAAATCCGGATGATAAGAAGAATATCAATGGTCTTTTGTGAACGCTAAGATCAAAATATTAAGGACTCTCTTGTTAAAGCGTTGAATAGCATTTTATTTACCCAAGGCGTTAGTATCCATTATTCATCCAAAAAATTATCGCCTTTTTTTCTCATGTATAACCGTCATCTAACTTTGTCTATAGATGTGAAGTACAATTTACAGTCTACAGATAATGATGACGTCAATGTTGAGGAAACACTGTTAATGCCATGCTTTTGTCGATATCGGGCGATATCTGCACGATGTTCAATTGTCAAGTGATTGCAAGTACCAACAGTGCATAATTCCACCAAATGTTGATATTTTCATGCCAAAGATATTTATTTGGTGTCCACTCACAACGTATCAAGTTGATTTGAATTGCACATTGCACAACAAAAAGTTTAAACCTGGTATGTGGACTGATGACTTGCTGAAAGAAAGCAGCAATAAAAATCCGAGGTTGATTTATGATCTGTTTGGTAATGTATTGTTAGTGCAAAGGTACTACATCTGTTCAACGAAGTCCACCAGTCATCGAGTGTTATCACCTGATCAGATCATAATGGATCAATTGACTGATAACATCAGAGCATGCTTTCCATATGTAAAGCATCATGATTCCGCATGGTCTAAAAAACTCATAGCTTATATTAGGGAACAAGTAGTCCATGGAACTAATTTTAGCCAAATAGCAGAAAGTATTGCTTCTTTAAATAAATTTGAATTTGACAGAAGGTCAACAATTTGCAGCACACAGAAACTTTTTCATACCGACCAAATGTTTGCATTCCCTAGTGTTGAGAAGGTGATTAATATCTTTCTGTCAGATTTTAAAAGTAAGGAGCACTTTTATAAAGAAGAGATGCTTAAAGTGAGTGCTGGTACCGTCCTAAGCTCTGATCATACCTTCAAATCCGGAAAGTCAATAGGTTTTCACCGTGAGGATGATGAAAAATTTGTATTTCAATTTGGAAAACTTTTCATAGTTTTGGGAGAACAAAAACATATTTTAAAATGGAAGCTGTGCTCTTCGTCATCCCATGAAGAAGTAACAGATATCATTACTGAGTTATCAAAGCAGGATAATGTTGCTGATGTTAACATGGTTTTAGTGGATAACTGCTGTGGTGAAAGAAACTTTTATAAACGCCATTTTCCCAACTGTACTGTTAAATTAGATGTTTTTCATGCCGTTCAGCGTGTAATTAAGGAAGTACCAAGTAAGACCAAACTTGATACACTAAAGTTTATTAAAGAATTTGGCTTGATATTCCGTGTAACAGATGACAGGGACACTGTAAGAACAATGCCAACACCTGCTTCTGAATTAATCTCGAAAAACCTTGAGATGCTTATAAATAGTAACAAATTATACTTAGATGGTCTTGATGTCAGACATAAGAAGTTAATTTTGGGTGAAATAGAAAAATTAAAGAAACATATATCACTTGGCTGCTTATCGGGAATTGGTCCGGGACATGGCACAGAATCAAATGAGAGGTTACATCGTCTCTTGAATCGGTGTGTTTTGCGTGGGGCTAATGTTATTGCTTTAGATTTAGCTGAAGCAGTTTTAGCAGTATTGTTCGATCATTACAATAAAAAGTTAGAGGCTGACAGACATCAGTGTAATTCAAAGATTTCTATTGTTGCACAACCCATCATTGAACAACATTCACAACTAACATCTAATGAAGAAAACTACAGCATCATTTTTAGTAACACTCAACCTGCTAAAGAGAAAAATGAAGTTATTACAAAGTTGGGAAGTATTGCGAATTCAATGTTTAATGCTATCAAAATGCTAGAGTATGCCTGTTACCACCGAAATTATGATGGCTTCCAACTCTTGCCTCTATCACGAAAGGAATATTCAATGCCTGGTGATCATGATTTCCTGCCTAGCAACCTGTTGGCATTTAGACGAGAGATCAGTCAATCCTTTGAATATTTGTTTGCAGGATTAAGTTTGTCTTTGATTGAAGAAAAGGAAAAACTTTATGAGGAGATGAAAACAACTCTGGAAAAGAATGTCTGGGAATTTAGCAAATTAATACCAGGTGGTGATTGCTGTATCCATTTTTACAATACAGAGAAAGATGTATTGTTGTCAACAAAAGTTGTTCTTCCCATTGCAGCTGAGGTGTTGAAAAGGCCTATTGTTTTGTTGCTATCTTCCCATGAAATGGCATTTAATTTGCACTTTCCATCTGAAATCAAGGCTGCCATTTTGTTCTTTGCCTTGCATGTTCAGCAATTGAAACTTCACTCAACAGTGGAGTATGAATTAGGTAAGTAATGTTTTTGTTAAAATTTATATGAAATTGTATATCAAGAAGATTTATAACTTAATAAATATTATTCTAGGAGCACGAGAAACCTTGGTGAAGTGTTGTTGTGGGAAACATGGTGGGAAATGCTGCGACAAGACCAACAGCCAGTCAAGGTGTCCTTGTGTAGTTCAAGGTACTAATTGTCAACCAACTTGCAGGTGTTCTTTACAGCATTGTCAAAATCACATCTTGGACGGAGAATCAAACCAAGGTGAGCAGATTAGCAATCTAACCCTAACCCTAACCAGTTTCAGATATTTATTTTGTTTTTTCCATAAAAAAAGTTAAAAGAAAATCTTGATATCTTGAGGAAAGGGATTAAGTATTGGAATAGCCTTCAAGTAAAATTTCATACATGTTATCCACTACAAGGCTATACAGAATATTGAGATTATTGCATTTTTTTACTTTGCAGGTTATGTAACATTTCATACTGGTCGCTGTGGTTGGAATAAGAGAAACACAGATGATGTTGGAACAACATGCAATGACGAAAATCGAAGGACACGTTGTCCGTGCTTCAAATGGGGACAGGGCTGTTCAAATGATTGCCACTGCATAAAGTGTGGCAATGTATTTGGAACCAGAGTGGTTGATTGTCAAAAAACATCGGCACCCAGCAGGAAAAGAAGACACGACGTTTCGTATCATCGTGTAAGGAGATATGCCCCATTTATTGAAAGTCGTGGAACGTGGTCGTTAAGGGAAAGCGTTACATTATTAGTAGCTATAGACGTTGTGAAACATTTGCACTCACAAGAACCCTTCACAGATGATTTCATTCTGGAGCGTTTAGAGATATTATATAACATGATCCAAGATGGTGATGGCGTTATTGGAAAGAAAACAAAACAATAGATAAAAGGAAAATTAAACAACTTAGAAGGACTTTATTAGATATGTTAAATTTTTTGTTTCGAAAATGCCTCTTCAGATTTTAATGAAATTTCTACAAGTAAGAAAGGCGACAGAACAAGTTCATAGTTTCATTTACATAGCTTCATGATCTGGTCACCTCACCACCAAAATTTCAAGCCATTTACATAGTTTCATGCTCTAGCCACATCGCCACCAAAATTTCAAACCATTCACATAGTTTTGTGATCTCGCCACCTCGCCACCAAAACTTGTCATGTAACTGTGATTCTGTTTTGTGCAGTGCGACTCATGTCGGATCTGTTATGTGCTGTTCGTCATATGTCGGATCTGTTTTGTGTAGTCCGGCAGATGTCTGTCGGATCCGTTTCGTGCGGTCTTACCTGAAGTATTTACCATCGCAAATACGTTTTTGCGGAGTGTAGCTTTTAGAGGAACGGAGCTCATTTGGCAAGATCAAATATTGTCATCAAAATACTAGCAAAGAGATGCATTCGGCTGCCGTCAATCGCTGAAATTTCTTACAGGACATACCAAAAATCTTAATTTTCTCCTTACCTTCAATTTTCGCAAATTGCGATGTAGATATTAATATGATTGATCAAGCCCAAAAGTGTTCAGTGTATAGCTTTAGGGTAAAATTGTCGATGTGTACGGTAGCGGGAAGGCCAAAGTAGTTGCTTTTTTGAGTTAAATAGACATTTCCCCCGGGAATATTCCGAATGCTCTGAGGTTTGTCATGAACTTCCCACTGAGAATATTGCTTGTTGATACTTAAATTTAAATTTAGATCAAACCTTCTGAAAGTTGTGCATCTTTGTTCACAAGCTGTGTTTCTGTCTGTGAGGAATAAAATAAAAAACTGCTATTTCTTCTCCATTCTTTTTTATCTTTAAGCCATGTTTATTCAAGTTGGTGTTGTATTTTGATCCACTTAACTGTTTTTATTTCCACACACAACACAAAACAAGACATAAAAATCCAATGATAATGATAAAATCAAATGTTACTTTTGTCGTCCCACAAAATGTTATTCATAATAATAGGTCCTTTTAGAGATTTACTACCCATTTTGAATTCTTATTGCAAGCTTATTATTGTGGTTTTGTCAAGTGAGCCTCCGTTAAGTAGCCTCCGCTTAGCCTCCGTTAAGCCTCCGTTAATGACTTGATGAACAGTTTATGGCAAAATCTCTGCAATAATATAAAATAATATACGAAGTTCAAAACGCCATTCCAATACTTTCGGTTCCGTAAAATTTTACAAAGCAGAAGCCAGAAGAAAACAGACGCAGTGGAAAACTAGAGTGACGAAGTGGCCGAAAAGTATGGACGTCTCTGCTAACTCTTAAGATTTATTATATTTGTAGTTATTTGACGCTTAATTATCATCTGTGTAGGTTATCGAACCCATCTTATTTAAAAGAAGAAGAGATTCGTTTGATACAAGGCTACTCACTCTGTGTCTTCCTGTATATATTCAAAACAATATGATAGGGAGGAATCATTTATCATTTTATTTCGATTATTGCAAATACTTTGATAAACCCAACAATCTTTAGTAAAGTCTCAAAAACATAACAACTTTGAAAACGACGGTATGGCAGAACCGACAGACGACATCGATGCATCTCCACCGCAGAGCTTTTCTACTGTGTCGGTTCTACAGCAGTGATCAGTTAACGGAGGCTGAACGTTTACAAAATTACAACGAAGTAAAGGTTTTTGGGCGTTTTCAATAGTTTTAAGACCATTTATAGTGCATTGATCAGTTAACGGAGGCTGGTATCACAAAAAGATTCTTAACGGAGGTTGAGCGTTTTGAGAGTCCAAAACTGATTTGTTAATGGAGGCTGTTCTCATAATACAAATATACAACGAAGAAAAGGGGTTTGGGTGTTTTTCAATAGTTTTAAGACCACTTCTGATGCGCTGATCAGTTAACGGAGGCTGACATCACAAAAAGATCCTTAATTTACATAGTCTGAAATAATAAACGCATTGATTTATTTGTTTTACTATTTATTTACTTGTTTCATATGATATTTTCAGCCATGACAGTATCATCGAAAATCATCGAAATTGTTAAGCTGTTGACATGGATCAAAGAAGGCAACTGTGAAGTCACTAAGTGTATGGCGCAAGATAAGGTTATCTCCAATGAGATATTTAATTGTTGGGACAAAAATCTTTTGTTTCTAACAGTATTGTTAGATATCATTAATGGTAGGCCTATGGAATTACAATCACAGAAAGCTGCTAGATTGAGTGTTGTAGCCACCTCGGTCCTACCATTAAAATTGGGAAACCAATCTGGTATGGCTAGCCAAGTATTGACTGCTCTAAACGAAAGGATAAAGTTTGTTGAGGAGTTGAAGCCATCAGAAATCAGAGCAGTGTCTTTCGACTGCTGCATATCCAAAGGGTCATCGATTTTACAGAGCAACATATCTTTCACTACCTTTGTGGCACGAATTCTGAAACGTAAAACACAGCTACAGTCGGGAAAACTATCAGAGGAATTGCTTCTCAATGTGTTGCAATTCCTTCAAGAAGTAAAAGATGTATGCACACGGCTTACAAAGGTGGCCCCGACTAACGATGAACAGAAGCGCTTGCGAGAAAGGAAGTTTTCATACACCAGTACCAAAATGGAGGCAAAGATAGAAATTGAAGAAAAACTACAGAAATTCGTTCCAAGAATGCTCATCGATTGTTTCCATGCCTGCACAGAAGAAATGTTCTACGATCACGAAGAATTCTGTTACGTCGCATTCGATATTACGAAAGGAACATATTTCCATTCACATGATTATAATTGCCATCGTTACTTGGCAATACTTGGGTAACTTACATCGGCCTAGGATCCTCCACCACAGAGGTCAAAACTGTTTTCGGTGATTTTTGAGTGGTTCCTGAGGATAAATAAGTTCTGAGTAAGTGTTTTGAATTGTTTAAAGAAGTTTTAGGCAGTTTACATGGTCATCTATGGATATTATCATTTAGCATGGTCTCAGAATGGAATAAAATATTAACGGAGGCTTAACAGAGGCTACTTAACGGAGGCTCACTTGACAAAACCTATTATTGTTCATGGGAAATGATTTGCATGTTCCGTTATATATAATGTGTGTGCAGAAAAAATTGGCTTTGATAATTTCTAATAATGTCTAAATCAATGCAATGAGACATCAAAACAGTATACGTAACATGGAATTTGTCTATTTAAAAGAGTACAATCTTAGTTGCCTTTTGTGATCAAACTGGAATGTTTAACAACAAAAAATGTAGACAAGATATATCCATCTATATTGAAAATTATTCTCTGATTTGGAATTCAATATCAGTAAACTCTGTTGTAGTATACATTTATACGTGTGCCTGGGTGAAACTTCGAGAGAAATAACTGAAGGTAAAATAGCTATATACAGCTTACAAATTCTTTAATTGGATAGGATAATTAAAAATAAACGACAATGAAGAGTAAAGAAACAAATCAGTTAATTTGTTTTTGTGTAATTGTTATAACTTTACATGTTATATATACTTGAGTTATTTCTAAAAATATATAATTATATATCATTACATAATTGTTAAATATATATAAATGATTTTGATTACTTCAGTATCGTGAATGGAAAATTTATGCTTTTAATTTGTTTGTTGGTTTTACTAATTTCAGGTAAATAGGGCATTATCAAGAGTAAATTGTATCGTGAAAGATTTATTATGAATATTTTGATGTGTTTCAGATCTGATTTAAAAGTTTTTCTGTTCATAACTCCAGTGTTGAACTAAAAATGCTTTGGCTGGAATACCTAGAGATTTTTAATTAATAGGGTGAGAAGTGTTTTTTTTTCCGTATTATGTATTGACGTTAAGTATTTTCATGACAGGGAACCATTGCATTGTATCTTCAATCAATTTACTTCACAGAGTAAAAGCGGATGCACAGCGCGTATTTTTATTTTTGATGGCAGTGCCGTAGACACCGGGGGGGCCAGGGGGGCCCGGGCCCCCCCAAAATTTTTTCAGATTATGGTTTTTTTTAGATTTAGGTCAGAAATAACGTTTTCTTCTCGAGTTGTCTGCATTTCCTTATTTCCTTTATATTTGCTTAATATTTCCCCCTTTTACTGCACATTTGAGGTGACACGCGCGACACAACGAAATAACAGGATAAATCAATGCAGCAAGTGTTGCATTATGGTGATTCAAAGGAATGATAACAACAATAAAGAGGAAAGATAACTTACTCGTTCTTCACATCCACAAAGATGCTGTTGATAAACTGGACTTAAAAGCTGTTGCGAATGAGTTCATCGACAAATACGACACAAGAAAAAACATCTTTGGACACTTCGCGTTATAAAGCATTTGCTACTATTTTTGTTTCAATAACCATCGTAGTACTTATCAAAAATGTAATTGGATATATGCAGAGTTTATAACAAAGATAGTCTTAGAAACTTGAAAATATACTAGAATTTTATGTCATTTTGGATATCCTATTGTTTAAAATTGACTTTCGAAAATGCAGTTTTAGCTAATCTAGAGGGTATAAAATCCCAAAAATTTTCGGACCCCTCGGCCCCAACCATGGTGGGGCCTCTTTAGATACTAAACATCAGGGCCCCCCTAAAAAAAAATTCGTGTCTACGGCACTGGATGGGTTTAAGATCTTCCAAGTAAAACGACTGTTCTGCGTTCTAGTTCAAAGTACTTACAGCACTGACACCCTTTCTGTTCGTCATGCTGTGATTTAATTTTTCGACAATTTCAAAAAAACCCGTAAAATGTTTTTACACGGAATACTAGTATCTACATATCTGTCTGTATATCTGTGTATCTGTATATCTGTATATCTGTATATCTGTATATCTGTATATCTGTATATCTGTAAAAGTATTTTTGTGAGGAGAAAGCAAACATAAAGGCATTCTAAAAAAAGAGCAGGTTTCAGGTTTCAAATTCTGAATTGTTTTTCATGGAAAAATTCAGATTTTTTGCTTTTTTTTGCTTTTTGCCGAGTGAGACGCCTGTATCTATGTTAGAAATTTTGGATTTTGTACAAATTAGAACTTATATTTTGAACCTAGTGAAGGTTTTAACAATTTTAACTGTTTAACAGCTATTGTTTTTCAGTTGTTGAAAAATGGAGTTTTTGTATATAAATCATCTTCCAAATCTTTTCCAACATACCCGGGGGCTCCTACAATAATAGGTACCATGTCAAAGGTATATTCTGTGTAGACCATCTGTAGATTTTTGATGAGTGGTCCATACGAGATGATTTTGTCAGTAGTTTTAGTGACTATATTACCGCCAGAGATATGGTAAGAGGCACATAAAATTATTTAAAAAAATTGTCTTCAGAAAAAAGAGAAATATTTTCTTTGAAATAGATAGTACAAAGAAAGATTTGAAAAAAACTTTAAAGAATTGATTTGAGTGACCATTGTTGTTGTAACCCACTGGGCAAAGTCGCCAAAAACTCACCTGACCGAAGAGGATTTTTATTCAAATATTGCATATATTTATATTGAAATGGAATACACTAGTCCTAATTAAATAATGACTGCCTAGTCAGCATGACTCAGTTTATTCTTTGTCAAAGATATTGAACTGTAACAAACAGATTGTATAATTACAAAGAATTATGGGATTGTCTGCTGAATATTACTCCAAGACCTGCATTTTGAATTCTGTGAATTTCGACAACAAAGAAAACGGCAAAGGTGATCTGTGAACCGTCAGGAGACTTCACTCATTCAATTATTTTTATAAAAACAAAATATTTTAATAGTTTAATGCTTTTTAAGATTTTGATCTTATTATGTTCACCACCGTATAATCCATCCAAACAGACAGCCTCTGAGACTAATGAATTTATTGATTAGTTCAACAATAACAACTGTCAGAACGTTGAAAGCTGATAATTTATATAGACGATAAAAAACAGCATCTTGATTAACAAGTTGTATGTTATTCTTGACTTCTTTTTTAGTTTCATTATCTCAGAGTATGTTTAAAAAAAACCATTCATCGAAATTTTCTTACCCGGTCGATGTAACACGGTGCCCTTTTGGTTTCGGGACAACCTCTCTATATAAATGAACAGCACCATAAAGACTAACGTGAGAATATATTTAGTTAGTCAGCGATCCATCTCTACATACATAGAACTCATGGAAACTGGACGTTATTAACTACATTGCCTGATCTAATCACTTGGAAGATTCTAATAGAATTTCAAACATTTGACACCTGTCACATTTTAGGCCAAATCTGCATGGTGTCCTCTATATGCACCAGTGACGGAAGGAACGATACCACGTTGAATGGAACATATGACAACTAGCAAAGAGTTCGTACACTGTGCTAATGTTTCATGTCAAAATATAACTAGCATGTAGCCTCAGCTAAAAATGCCCCCGCGTTCAAGCTTTCCAATTTGTACACACAACAAGCTATACATTAAAAAAGAAAGTTTTGTAATTAAAGGATTTTTGTAAAAATGTTTTGATTGATTTGGGGCCTGATAAGTGGCATACTTTAAATATTTCGACAAAGCTAGTCTTTTATGTATGGCAAGATACACAATATTTCAAATACAAATCGTGATCAAAGTTTCCGTATTCCATGAAGAAAGCGCTTGTCCAAAATCACATATTTAAGTGAAAATATTTCAGTCTCACAATAATAATAAATTGTTTAATGCGTAGTGTAACCTTGTGGCATAGTGTAGCGGTGGCTACATTAACTTGGAATATGCAAACCAAATAGATCCACTTACGCAGCTGAAAATCTGCATAAAACTTTTTTGTTACTTTTTGTTATCTTTTAGAACTAAGTCACAAAGGCTAATATACCTTTTAAAAAGTGTAAATAAAGATTCACAAGTAATATCAGAAAGTATTGCTATACACAAAACAAATGTGTTAACTGCAACCATGGATACGTATTTTATAATCAAAATAAGATTTGCTAATGAAATGAAACATTCTGTCTCCCACTTTCGTCTATCTCGTGAAACTACTATGCCTCTTCGCTCGCTGCGGGGGCAATTATTCCAAATTATGTCTTAATTAACTTCAAGATTTAAAGGCCACAGATTTTTGGGTAGAAGAGGGACCATTACCCATACCTGGTCATAGCTATATCTTTTCCCTCAAATTTTTATTCAGTCGTTGTCAATATTGAAAGAAACTTAAAGAAATTTATTTTTGTGTTACATGTTTTTGGTTTGAATAAAATATTCAATAGTTGAAATATTCAATAGATAAATATGCAGATATCTTTGGCGTCAAAGAGACAAAGTTTAAAAATGCAGAAATTTTCAAAAGCTTTCTACGAAGTAAAATATTCTTTTTATCTAAATTGAAATAGAAATTTCAGACAATTACCTACAATGATATCTATGGTGGCCGATTAGTGTCATGTCGAAATTTCAAAAGTTAAATTGTTTTTATTTTCTAAATTCAAAATGAAAATTAAATTCAGAAAGTTAAAGTCGAAAAAAAGTTTTAAAAACATTTTGAAAAGAAAATTTGAAATCAAAGTTAAACTAATGACATCACTCGGCCATCGGGTGGCCGATTAGTGTCATTCAAATTTTTAATTCTCTTTGTAAAATGATGTATTCTATTCTAATACAAAGGTATTCAATATCTGGGATTCAGTTTCGTAGATTTGGACTTTAACCCCGAACGTTCATCTCCGCCGCTAAAAACTTGAATTCGGTGAGCCGCGAAAATTAAATCCCTAGGAAATATAAAAAAACTAACAAAAACAAATTGTTTTTGCATCCCTTTGTTATGTTTGTTCTTTTGGCCGCAAGTATACAAAATTTAAAATTTGCGAAATTTAATAAACCAATCAATCCGCGAAAAATTAAATCCCCGCAAACTTGGAAAATTTCGGATTCGGCCATCCACGAAACTTCCCATTAAAGTATATACTTTGAGAAAACATCTATAGACCTTGCCCGAATTTATCTTTTATCATGCTCCGCCTCGTTTTCGCGATGGTTGACTCATTTCAGTAATATGCAAGGAAGTGCAATTATGTGTTAATGATTAGGCACAAGAGATTCGGTTGTCATAGTACAACTATTAAAACCGAGGCGGAGTATGACAAAAACATACATTTTTATTATGATTTTTTATTAAAGTCTGTTCAAAAAATATGTGCACTAATTTCAGCTTCTATATAAAAACCAGGCTCAAGGGAATTGATGTAATTTGCTAAATCTGGTTTCCACATGGTAACTGAAATTAGTGCACATATTTTTTGAACAGACTATAGTTGACTTTAGGACACCCGTGGTGGAGTAAAGTCTTTAAAATACCCGTGGTTTCTCCTACTACTACTACTACTCCAAGTTACGAACGATTTCGTTCATTGTTTACGTGAATTCGTTAATTACGCTCCTATTCAGTTCAGTTGTCTGTTGTGAGTACTATAGGTCACGTGTATATGTTGGTTTGCAACTTGTAATTGGCTATGTTATCACGTGGCCATAATTTGGCTTGGCTTGAGCTGTTCTATGAAGCAAACAGCTAAATCAAATCAATATATATAAGGTTTGCGGAGTGGGTGCGTGGAATCACCCGTTCGCCAGCGAAAATATCGAATGCGTGAAAGCCGGATATTCATTCACAATAATGTGTTGTTTCAGAGTCATCTTCGAAGAGTAAATTTAGATCATTTTACGGAAAAATACTCTATCGTTTTAAATTTTCAGCAATATTCCGAAGGGCTGTTGATACCTTCGTCGACGACAACAAAGTCCGAAGAGCGAGTTGAATACATGAATACGCATCCATGACTGAAAGGGCGCTATTATCCATAACTGAAAGGGCGCTATTTCCTTTTTGGGATAAGGAAATAGCACCACTGCAAGAATATTATGTAATTTTTGTTAGTTTTCTTGAAATGTATCCTATCAATTGTATTGCGATTCAAAGAACTTATTACTTTAAATGTCCAAATACCGAACTGTGCTCCCTTGCCTCGTTTTGATGTGGTAATTTGTTGAAAATTATCAAAAATTGGCCCATTAGCAATTTTCAGTTATGAAAAACTTAATATCAAGTAATGTCACAATATAAAATCTCAAGTCAGGTTTGATAGTCTGATAATGTGTATTCAAGGATTTGGTCAATGTGGGATGGAGATAGAAAAGAGAAGGAAAACAAAATGCTTTATGAATCAATAATTTCCAGTTCTTTTATGCATAAGTACAGATTTAAAAAAATTCTGACACTCACAGTGACAAAAAGAGCATTGAATAAAGATGGCCTATTCTTAAAAAAATAGCTTTTTCAAAGCATAAAGAAGCACAAGGAAGTAAAACCAACAAGAAATACATAAGGCATCTTCTAAACTTTGGTAAAATGTTCAGGTAACTTAACCCAGATAATCAGCAACATCCGGTTTTATGTTGCAATGTCAATCAACAAAATTCAATTTACATAAAAGATTCTTGAATCCATCACATGTTCCTTTCAAATGAACGATAAAAAACATTTTGAATGTCTCTAACTACATATATGCTGGAAATGCCAGACACGTCAGATTTGTTACTCCTGTCTTGGTTCAGCAGTTCCATTGTTTCAAGTACATATACCAGATGTTCCACGACCATTCGTCTTGATTCATAAATTGATATCAATTACTCAATTGATAATGCCTTATACACCTGAAATAGTAAAACCAACCAACAAATTATTAAGAGCATAAATTTTCCATTCACAATACTGAAAGTAAGCAAAATCATTTATATTTCACATATTTAATTATGTTATTATAATTATATATTACGTAACTATATATAAATTATATTTTTAGAAATAACTCACAAGTATATATATAACATGTATATATATATAACTGATTTGTTTCTTAGCTCTTCATTGTCGTTTATTTTTAATTATCTTATCCAATCAAAGAATTTGTAAGCTGTATATATAACTATTTTACCTTCAGTTATTTTTCTGAAAGTTATAAAGTTTCACCCAGACATATGTACTAAATGTAAATACTACAACAGAGTTGACTAGAATTCAAAATCATAGAATATTTTTCAGTATAGATGGATAAAATATTGTCTATATACATTTTTTGTTGTTAAGCAGTCTATTTTTTGATAACACTGTACAATTTTAAATAGACAAATTCCATGATGATGTTTACTATTTTGATGTCTCATTAATTTAGACATTAGAAATTATCAAAGCCACTTTTTTCTTCACACACTTACCACTACTACATTCTCTCTCTCCAGCATGAAGTTACATACGAAACATGCAAATCATTTCCCATGGACAATAATAAGATTGCAATAAGAATTCAAAATGGGTAAATCTCTTAAAGGACCTATTATGAATAAAATTTTGTGGGGCAACAAATGGTGTCACTGCGCACTAAGAAGCGAGCAAACAAAAACATCATACATTAAATTTTAGCATCATCTGGACTTTTATGTCTTATTATGTTTAGCTATGTGTGGTGGTAATAAAAACACAGTTAAGTGGATCAAAATACAACATCAAGTTGAATAAACATTGCTTAAAGATAGTAGTAAAAGGAATGGAGAAGAAATAACAGTTTTTTCTTTTTCCTCCATCCCTCTATCAATCCTCAGTCAGAGCTCAGATACACAGCAGCTTGTGAGCATAGATGCACAACATTCAGAAGCTTTGATCTGAATTTAAATTTTCAAAAGTATTAACAAGCAATATTCTCATCTATAAATGTTCAACTTACAATGAATGTTATCGTAAAGGATAGGAGGTATATTCCCAGTTTCCCAATTTGAATTTCAATTCTACAATATGTGTACGTGTACGTAGCAATTATGAGATAAAAGTTTGTTTAAATTATAATTTTGGATGATGCGTTGACAATTCATCGATAGCTGAAGAATGTTGTTGAGTGAGAATCCTTCATCAAGATATGTTTCTGTATCCGTTGGTTTCCTTATTTATTGTCTGTTCAATTCTAAAAAGTACGTACTTTTTTGTCAACATTAAAAGTGGTTTAGATTTTGATAGCATTTATCTACCTTCTTCATCCATAATTGCGTTATTTCGTTTCATGTTCTTAAGGTGTATTTTTGTAAGAAGTAGAAAAGTAAAAGGAAATAAAATCGAAAAAGTCATTTTGGAAAATACATCAATTTCAACAATCAATTAAGATTTCAAGATAGTGAGATTTATAGCGGGTGGTAAATGCTGATGAGACCAAGGGTTTTGTTCGGGACATAGAGACATCGCAGATTCAAGGTAACTTGAGTAAGTTAAGTAAGTTCTGTTAATGCATACCGTGCTATTGCCTTGTTATGAAGATTCGTCTTGTTTCTATGTATAGTGTCTCTGTATAATACTACGGGTGTCTCAGAAAAACTTATCCGCAAACTATCAATGTCTATTTCTCAACAATTATTTTTCAAAGTATTGCGAAGTTAATATCACAAAAAGCCCTTTTTCAGTACTTTTTATGGATATACAGTTTTCAAGAAAATGATTGTTCTTCGGAAAGTTATTGAATAAAAACACACAGATTTGCACTAATTTCTTAAAAATCAATTAACATTTCCTAAATGGCACATTTAGATAAGACCGTTTTCTGTTGTTCTGATCATAAAATCTTTTGAACTTGATAAGTGTACCTTTGCGCATTTAAATCCCCAAACATTTATCTTATCAACTTGCTCGGTTATAAAATTTGAGGCTAAGAATATTTCTAATGACAGTAATTATGTTTGCATTCATCTGATTGTTAAGAAGTTAATGATGCAAGTCCGTGTGTTTTTCATCAATAACTTTCCGAAGAATGATCATTATAATCAGTATAATTATTTTCTAGTGTTGTAAATTTCGCAATGCTTTGATAAATAATTGTTGAGAAATAGACACTGGAAGTTTTCTAATAAGCCTTTCTGAGACACCCTGAATACAGAATGTTTCAAAAAATTGGATTCCAAAAGTATCATCGCATTTTTTGAAGAAAATATCCAATTAATTTTTCTTTTGGTGTCTTTTGATGTCTCTCATGATGTATTTTTTGTAGGAAATGGAAAAGTAGAAGAAGAGAAAATCGAAAAAATAAGTTTGGAAAAACTCATTAATCTCTTAACGATCAATTAAGACATAAAGTAAACAATCAATATCTTTATTGTTTAAAGGTGCAAAATCTTTTATGCCGTTATGTGACATCTGAGACTCTCAATTAAAGTAATTGCTTATGTAAAATTTTTTCAAACGTGCGTAACATTCACTTTGTTAAAGTGAAAGCGATAAAAATTGTTACATAACTGTTTTTGTTTTCGGAAATTGATCTTATTGTTAAACATCTTTAAGAATTTAATGATTTTTTCCAAACTTATTTTTTCCATTTTCTGTTCTTTTAGTTTTCCATTTTCTACAAAAAATACATCATGAGAAAGACCAAAAGATACGGATTCCATCGATATAAAATTTATAAAAATTAATTGGATATTTCCTTCAAAAACTGCAATGATGTTTTTTAAATCCAATTTTTTGAAACACATTGTATATTCACTTATTTGAATGGTACAAACATCGTTGTGTGTAAAATCTCAGATCATAAACGAAAAATGTGCATTATTATTTTTTAGAATATATTTCGATTAATTTAAATAATCATCAACAACTAAAAGTTAAATAAAAATCAGGTGAAAACTGAAAACTGTAAGTCAACATCTCGTAACAAACTATTCACAGCAATATAGAGCATAAATATGAGCATTAAAAACAAAATCTATACACGAACAGTGTGCTTCAAAAAATTAGTAACAAAAATATTCATCGCATTTTTGAAGAAAACATCCAATTACTTTTTGTAAATTCTATATCGTTGGAATCCTTATTTTTTTCTCTTTCTCGTGATGTAATTTTTGTAGGAAATGGAAAAGTAGAAGAAGAGAAAATCAAAAAAGGTTATACTTGTTTGCTTTAATGCAACACGGTGTTTACACTGAAATTTGGGAAGGTTGTTTATATAGTTTGATGAGGCAATATTAAATCTGTGATAAGAAGCATACCACTTTCCTTACTTACTCATTGTCAGAGTCAGTGTTACCAGAAGAGAAAAAACTTTGCAAAGTAACTTCCACTTATTTATTTTGAGTAGAATAAGTTTTGAAGACCAATCTGAAACACTCTCAACTAAGTAAATTCTCAAGTTCAAAGCCTAACTGTCAATGCCTTTATTTTTATTTCAACGCT
The DNA here is from genome assembly GCA_027922465.2 of Turritopsis dohrnii. Classification (NCBI taxonomy): domain Eukaryota; kingdom Metazoa; phylum Cnidaria; class Hydrozoa; order Anthoathecata; family Oceaniidae; genus Turritopsis; species Turritopsis dohrnii. The sequence goes on from BQMF02000312.1 coordinate 161,722, forward strand.
TAAACTTTCATAAGTCACAAAGTATTTTTCGGAGATTGGTCAAACAGTCCTTGAAAAACCAAAACCAAAATCAAAAACTTGTATTACCTTTCCTCTCACTCCCAGTTCGATTTTAGTGATATCATTACCCTTGCATAAGTGTCCCATAAACGTTAATGTAAACTCACAAAAATTGTGCCACAAAAATGTGTTACTGTAAATCAATTTTTCCATTGCTCATCATTGTGACGTCTATCACGCATCAGTAAGCGGAGAAGATAGCATCAATTGCGGAGACGAATCCAACCCATGCCAATCAATAAGCTATGTTTATCATGAAAAAGTGAATGCAGGAGATACCATCATGTTGATGAACGACAATTGTGATAAACATGTGGTCAGCCAAGTAATCATGCTGTCTGTCTCATCGTTTATTATCAAAGGTTTAGTAAAGAATGGCTGTCGACCTACTGTAAAAGGTAACAACAATTTATTTGGTGTCGAAAGAAATATGACGAATATCCATTTAAAGGTAAGTAACATCAATTTCTCAGACACTAGCCGCCAAGGCGGCGTCGCTCGCCGCCCATGTCCACCTGCTCTGTATCACTGTATCAATAAACGTCAAATTTCCTTATAAACGGCTCGTACAACTTGTGTTCAACCAGAAGCAGATTCGAAGTCACAACCTCTGGTAAAACCAATCTTTTATCAGTGTAACAATACACTCAAAACGTAGAGAGAGAAAACTTCAACTTTTTATTAGCTTTTGTTTTAAAAAAGTTACGCACTCTAACATGGGTGCTATCAAACGTAAGGGGGAAATCGTTTCTTTTCTTAAAAAGATCACGCCGGAGGAGAGAAAAAAGGCACGTGGTAAATGAATAAAGTGAAGAAAAAAAACAAAAAAACGTTCGATCTGAAGCGCATAACAATTAAAATAAGAAATTTAATTATTAAAAGAAAAGCAAAAAAATATTTCGTTTCATGATACTCTTTTTTTACCAATCGGTTTTTAAACATTTTGATTGCTCGAAAAAAAAGTTTACCCGTCTCAGACAGTCAAAGATACGTTAGGATAAACTGGCAAACCAAACATGCTGCCACGTTCTGCCACTGCTGATTTTTGTCCAAAATGTTTAATCAGTTAGTTTCTTTGTATTTAGTTGATGTATTGTTTTCAAAGCCAAGTCAACGTGGAATATAAAACTAACAATAATAGTAAAAGCGAAACGTTATTCCTATTAGTTCATCAGCCAAAAAGAGTCACGCTCGATTGGGGTTGCAATTTATATGCTTCGAAATCACGTCGCACACAAAAAAAGAAATAATTTCGCTCACAACTCAATCTACCATTTTGCGTGACTTACAAACAAACAAACAAACAAACAAACAGACAGAGAATCGGCTATTAATATATAGACTAGCCGCCAAGGCGGCGTCGCTCGCCGCCCATGTTCAGCATGCGTTGACTTCACGAAAAATAAAAATAAGGAATTGGGAACCGAAAGTGTTACCATGTTGTAGAGCTCGAAAAACTGATAAAAAAAATGTATGGGATCGTTCCGCTACGATCAACCGTTACAGAGATATCATTGTTCAAAGATTTTGATGACGTCACAGACCCGTCCCCCAAAAAAATTAGACCCAAATTTTTCGTCACCCCATCGCCTGTATCGCGGACCCCAATAAACGTCAGTTATCCCTATTGGTTATCGAGATAATTTTCCCTAAACGTCGCATTCGATTAGGGTCTCAATACAATGGTTTCACACTGACGTCGCCCACAAGAAGAGAAATAATTTATGTGTGATCTTACATTGCTGACTCTTCGATTTCTTTCGCAGTTCACATCTACCATTTTGCGTGACTTACAAACGAACAAACAAACAAACAAACAAACAAACAGACGGACAGACGGAGAATCGGCTATTAATATATAGACTAGCCGCCAAGGCGGCGTCGCTCGCCGCCCATGTTCAGCATGCGTTGACTTCACGAAAAATAAAAATAAGGAATTGGGAACCGAAAGTGTTACCATGTTGTAGAGCTCGAAAAACTGATAAAAAAAATGTATGGGATCGTTCCGCTACGATCAACCGTTACAGAGATATCATTGTTCAAAGATTTTGATGACGTCACAGACCCGTCCCCCAAAAAAATTAGACCCAAATTTTTCGTCACCCCATCGCCTGTATCGCGGACCCCAATAAACGTCAGTTATCCCTATTGGTTATCGAGATAATTTTCCCTAAACGTCGCATTCGATTAGGGTCTCAATACAATGGTTTCACACTGACGTCGCCCACAAGAAGAGAAATAATTTATGTGTGATCTTACATTGCTGACTCTTCGATTTCTTTCGCAGTTCACATCTACCATTTTGCGTGACTTACAAACGAACAAACAAACAAACAAACAAACAAACAGACAGACAGACGGAGAATCGGCTATTAATATATAGATTGCTTTATTTACGTTTACTGCAGACATTTTAGAAACAGTAAGTATGGAGATAACTAACTGTGTCATCAAGTTTACAAAAAAGAATAATCCTAACGGTATTGATTTTGCTCATGAACGAGAATTAACTAATTCCTTCAAAAATTCTATAAATATATCTGTTGATAACTGTACATTCATATCTGCCGGTATACAAATCGTTGGTAACAGTCCTAATAGAAACGCCACACTGATGATAAGTAACACTTTATTCAAAAATAATGCAACAATTAAAGTCACCAATTTGAAGTTGCTTAAAGTTAAACATTGTCATATCAGCGGACTCAACGGCTTAACGTTTAATCAGAAAAGAATTGTGCTAAAGACTACAACGACTCTTCTCTCACTACAAAATATAGGAGCGGTGGAGTTAACAGATATAACTATGAACAACGTTACGAATAGATATATTGTTCTTGTAAGCAATTCAAATTGTTCTATCCATAACATAACCGCAATACGCCTTTCAACCTATAAGCTATTCCATTTTGTTGGTAGTAATTCTCATATATCAAACGCCAACATCATTAGCAGTGTCATTCAACAGGATTTAATGAAAGTGGAAAAATCTGGTTCGTTGTTAGTTTCAAACATCAACATTGATACTTCCAAATTAAGATGTCTTCTTTATGCATCTAAGGTGAATAAAGTTGAAATCATAAGTGGAAGCATAAGATCAGTTACAACTCATTTTTTTGATGTATTGATTGATGTACGAGACGCTAGTATGTTCGTTATTAAGGATATAAACGTTGGAAGGACGCCATTTTAGTTTTGTATTTGTACTAATATCTTCAAGAAATGTTGATGATTTGAACATAACGGGGATAAAAATTCCAGAGATAAAGTGTTTTGACATTTTCTTGATACATAATTCCGCCTCATCCTTTATTTCAAATGTTGATATTATCAACCCTTTAGTCATGCAGAATATATTTAAAGTATCAAACGTCAAAGTTTTCAGTATTGCCAAGACAGAAATTACGAATGGAACTGTTTCCAAGATTTTCAACCTGCGAAGTTCTAATTCATTGATCTCGAACATTTCTATCAAGTTTGTAACGATAAAATCAGTGGTTTTTTGGTTTGTTCAAGGTGACCTTTCTCATGTGAAACATATAACTATACAAGGTGTACATGCTATATCGGTTTTTAATATTCAAAATGTGAGGAAATCTATCATTACGAAATTGAACGTAAATAATACAGAATCTGATTATATCGTAGTGCATCAAACTATGGAAAACATTCCAGAAGAACTTATAACTACGAGAGAATATTTTAGGGAAGAAAATTATGAAATCTCCAAAGATATTAATCTTATCAATAATTCAAAATTGCACATACTTGACGTACAAGTAACTAATAGCGAAATTGTTACAGTATTTAATTTTGATAGAAACTTTAATTCGATAGAAACTCTCAAAATCAACAACTCAAATGTATTCCAGGTATTTAAAAGTACGGGAGGATCTCTTCAACTTTTTGATATTCACATAGATCAGGCTAAAAACTGTATTCAATTAATAAACTCAAATTTAACTGTACGATCATCAACTTTTATTGTTTCGGAAACGGCCGTATTATCAAAAAATTATAAAAGTTCAGGATCGAGTATCAACATTACAGATCTAAATATAACTTCGTCAACTAGCCGAAAACCAGCAATTGAATTAAGAAGCGAACAAACTTTAAACATCAATATGAAAAGAATTAATCTGAAATCCGTCAATCCACAAATGAGACTACCAATCATTCAAATTGATTACAACAACAAATATCTTCCAAGTTTTTTCACTTACGAAGACTCAAGTTTCTATTGTCCGCATAACAGTGATCCTTTGTACACAGTTAATACAAATCCTGACTTTACTTTTCAGTATATTTGCAAAGAATGCAGGAATGGGTATTATAAAGCAGTCAATAAGAAAACTTTATTTTCATTGAGAACTGGTAATAATTACTCTGTGACTGACGGATTTGGTGTAATAACAGTATTTCAATTCACAACCAAAACTAAAACTCACATGACATGGGCAGTTCGTGCAACAGAAAATACAGTAACTTGCAAAAAGTGTCCTAGTGGAGGGATATGCGATGGAAAAATTTCAAGTAATGACAATTTCTGGGGTTTTTTAAATTCCATTGAAGAAACTATTAAGTTTTATTCGTGCCCTAATGGATATTGCTGCTCGAAAAATTCAAAACAATGTAATTCCTACAATACCTGTGATTATCATCGGACAGGCACACTATGTGGGAAATGCAAACAAGGATATTTAGTTGACTTTTTTTCAAGCAAATGTATTCCTAGTCCAAAGTGTAAACATCCAGTGTTATTTTGGTTTCTTTTCCTTTTATCTGCCATAGTATACATCATTTTTGTAGCATACCTCGACAAACTGAAGGCCCTACCAAATTTATTGAAGAAAATTGCACAAAAGGTCAGATGTGACAAACATTTTCCCGGTATATTGTCTTCTGAGGAACACAATAATGAAATTCAAATGGTGGTTACTGAAATTGAAGATGCTACAATTGATGAAGAAGGCAAAGTGCTAGTAATTCAGGTAATTGAAGAAGATAAATGTCGTTTTTCGGGACTTTTCAATGTTTTTGTTGGTTTCTTTCAAATAAAGCAACTAATCACTATCGAGTTGCAATCTGAGTATTCAAGTACAAACTCAAATGCTATACTTTCCAAAGTCTTTAACTTTGATATGATCAAGCTTCCTTTCAAACTCTGTCCATTCCTGAATTTGGAAGATTATCAAAAGATATTGATTAGAGATTTAATTTTTTCACTTCTTATGAGTCTTCTTGTTATTTCATTTGCTCTATTATTGCATCTGATCTCAAGAAGAATGGGCAAGAAAAACATGACTGAGTCTGATGGCTCCAATGCTGCGACACATTAAAGGAAGGTTATCACGATTGCGACAAATATTCATCGAAAGACCATCCTAAGGAAATGTCTTTGTTTGCTCGGTTTTACATTTGTTTCTTACGTTTGGTAATGATCAGATATAAAACAATTGCTACGTTCTTCCTTCTCTCCATTAATTGCATACCAGTTGGAAATGAAAACGTATTACATATAAATGGTGAAATCAAATGCTGGAATTCTTGGCAATATGTGGCAATACTGTTTCTTCTTCTGTGGATTGTTCCCTTCCCAATAACCCTACTTTCTTCTGTACGAATGTTAAAAGCCAATATGATAACAGTGGAAAGGTTTCTCTGTTTCACAGCTGTGCCTCCTGCTGTACCTATTTATCTAATCATTCGATGGAAGAACAAAAACGGATACGTTGCTACTAAAAACAATAAATTAAAATCAGCTGTTCTTGAACTTCTTGAACAGCCCTACAGAAGAAATAATCGAGGAAATTACATTTACTGGCATTCTTGGCTGTTGTTTCAGAGATTACTTATCGCCTGTGTAATTTTCTTTTGCGTTAATCCACTTCTTTGGTTAGCTTTGATCTTTCCGATAATGTCTCTTTTTTTATCTGTGCATGTGAAAATTAAACCCTACAAGGATTATTTGGTCAATAATTTAGAAGCCATTTCCTTACTGTTCTTGAATCTCATTGCAGGCATGAATCTTTTTCGATCATTTTTGGTTGTGCAAAGAATAAGTTATGCTGATGAAATCAAAACGATTTTGAAGATATACAATATTGCTGACATTCTGTTGAATCCTATTTTTGTTCTAATTTTGTATTTCTTTTATAAAGAATCTGAAAAGAAATTCAAACAGGTAACGACATTTTTTTCTGACAAAGCTCAAATGTTACTCGAATCATGTTTGTAATGTTTTTAAATCGATTTTACTTTTAAATCTTTTAATTCTTTATATTATACTCTTTTGTGTAATATATGTATCACTGTAACTAAAAAGCGAAATATTCAACTTTCCCTAGCATACAAATTAAGCTATCTCCATTTGAAAAGACCTGTTGTTAGTTAAGAGGTAGGTATTTCTTGAATTGACTTTGAGCAGCGTTGAAAATTGTTAATAAGTCAAAATTTACTGTTTTTGAAGCAAAACACAGTATATTCTGAACGAAAATCAATGGAAATATCTTGGGTATCCTTCCAAATATATCAACGCCCTATTCCTGAACTTTATTCATGTGGTAATGAAGGAAGCTTGCCATTGTACAAGAATGTTAATCGGGACGTGTTCAAAATGTTTTTATTATTAACATCTTCCAAACTTCATTGAACTTTTCAAAGTTTTTGAAGGTTTTATTGTTGTCAGGTTTACTTCGTTCTTCTTTCTTCTTTAGTTCACATCCAATGAAATTCCACTAGATCAACTTAACGAAAGACCGCCTTAAGATGAACACATGATTATAATATACACTTGGCCATTCCCCAAGAGTATTAACCCAAGATGGGAAAGCTTCTATAAGACACACTCGTGTAACACAGACAGTTTTTTATTCCCTTAATTTTCCTGTGTTCTGGATGTTTAACATTCATATGTTTTTAGGTCAAACTTCACTGTGAAAATATTATTTTTATTTGCATTGCTATTATTATTAAGCAGCATTCTACGTTTAGTTTTTCCCATCTCCCATCTTTAAAACATTTTCAAATATTATATTCAAAGTTAATTGATGAAAAAGCAGGCAATGAAGAAGGCATTCCACAACGTTGCTTAGTGAAGTTCAGACAGGTAGATGCAAGTAAGTTATGATGCTTGACGATCGGTGGACAAGTCAAAAACTTCTTTGATTTAAGAAACATTATTGTTTAGATATCAACCTGAAATTCTCTGCTGCTGTTATTGATTTATTTATTCTCGTCGTATAATTATACTGTATAATGTTTTTTGTGCATCTTTAGATATGCTTATGCTTTTCCAGGGACCAAAAGGAAGATTAACTACTTTCATTTGATAAAACTGAACCTTTAATTATCATTAATCAGTCAATCAAGGTGATATTTTGGGGTATTTTTGGGTTTGTGCTATGTCGCGGTGTCACAATACTATTATTTCACGTTATTCTTGATCCTGCTTAGTAATTCTAAGTTCTAAAATTTCATAAAATTAAATATGTGATGTGATTTCTCAATTTTGTCAATAATTACTTCGTCATGTTACGGTTGTTTTGAAGTTTTCTTGTTTGTGTTTTGGAAAATTCAACTGATGAAAGTTTTTATTTCAGATAACATATCATTTATTCTTTGCTGGAGGTTATTTGTTTCCTATTCTCTACAAATACATAGCTATTAAATACTTTTTTCCGTGCAAATTTCATTTTGCATGAGAGAAGTCTTTCTTCTGTTAAATCAATTTACTTCCGAACTGTTTTTCCAATGACCAATAAGATGATACCTGCTTTCAATGACCAATCAGAAGATACCTGCTCTCATTTGATAAAACAGTAAAGCCTTTCGAATTCTTTATTCATGTTTGTTGTGTAAATAAAAGGGTCAAAAATTATAAGTAGCATAAAGTTTGTTGCATTTTGTATATGTTACAGCGGTGTGGGGATTCTTCGTTCTTGAAAAATTTTTAAATTATCAATAAAAGTGTCAATCTCGATGGCCGAGGTAGCGATAAAAAGTCAATTGTTCTTTTTAAAAATATTTTGTAACGTAACTTGAGAATGTATAAAAATCTTTACGGGAACGTCACGTATTTGTGAAAATTTATTTTAGCTACTAAACTAGTTTTACACAATATATTCATGATTTAGTCGATGCTATTTGTATGTCTAAAATATTTTAAAGCATTTCGTGCATAGTGTTATGTATATATAGTGTTATATATTCTTTGCAAGAAGCTATATTTCTTTAATAAATGACATCCATCATTACTTCCCTGAATTATGATGCGTGTATTCTTTATAATTTCAACACGTTTGCATATTCGAAAATGAAACTTCTTGTGATCTTAATGGTTTAAGTTCAGTTTCTACAATCCCGGACAAAATATTGTGGCAAAAGCATGAAATTCACGTCATGAGGCCCCCTTCCCCCACCATCAATGTTATCAATGTTTGTTGGAACCTCTGGCTGGACACAACTAAAAACATTGATGCTGGGGGAGGGGGTATTTGAATTCTTCATGAAAAACAACAGTTTTGCCACAATTTTTGTCCGGGATTGTCTGAATTTTAAGAATAAAAATGGAAAGGGGTCTTCCTAGTAAAACGACACATTCTTTCAAGACTGACATCTCCCACAACATGTGTTGGCAGCCATGTTGCCCCTTGTCACAGTTCGTGTAATTTTACACAAAATCAAAACAAAAGAACATGGCCCTACTGCAAAACAGGCTTTTGCAGTTTGTCAATATTTGTCAATTCAAACATGTACATACTCTAAACATGCTGTCAAGAATATGTGATACAAGAAATAACCAAAGTTTACGTGGTATACTGGGTCAAATGATGAACAATACAAAGTCGTCTAGCAAAATATATACCAAATGTATGTGAACATAAAACAGAAAGATAATTTTTCTCTGACAAAAACAGATAATACCCTATATATACGTGTCATAATAATAACATAATATATAATATTATGAACTTGTCTATGAAAATATATACAAAATGTGTGTGAACTCAACAGAAACTTTTTTTCTTTCAAGCCGTGTAAACAAAACTAAGTGAACACCAAAATGGATGACAGTCAGTGAGACGCACTTGGTTTTACGCAAAGCCTTAAGTGCTTAGTCAAGGAAGGAATTTTTCGCCTGTTGCAGTAGGTCACATTTCTAAAATATCCAAAACAACGTTTTGCGACACGTCACCAACACGTCACCAACACGTCACCAACACGTCACCAACTGTAATAGTGTTTTCACTGGGAATTATAACACGTCACCACACGTCACCAACTTTCTTTGATAGTAATAAAATAATATACTCTTCTTATAAAAAAAAAGTGGTGACGTGTGGTGACGTGTTACAATTCCCAATGAAAACACTCTTTACAGTTGGTGACGTGTTGGTGACGTGTTGGTGACGTGTTGGTGACGTGTCGCAAAACGTTAAATGTAAAGTAAAAGTCAAAGTGAAAGTAAAAGTTTGCTTCGTTTGTCCAAAACTGTTCGTCTTTCTTTCGATAAGCCTTTGCAAATCCAAGCCTTTGTTTCTTATCCGCTTCTGTGAGGAGGCGTACTCGTATCCGTTCCTTCTCAAAACCCCGCTCGCAGCTTTGTTGCTTGTTGTGTTACCCAGTCCGACTTCCTCCTGAATACGCTTAAAGGAAATTGTAGCACTGCCATTCCTGTGTGCCCGTAATGCCCCCTTTCATCATCCCGTTCCATTCGCGAAGTTGTCTACTTGGGCCTTCCCTTGTTTTTGTGCCGCAGATCTTCTTTCTTTGCCATTGGTATCTTGGCATGGCAGTAAACGTCTCTCTCTGCAAAGTGCAGATACCTGCCGCAAAGCAACTGACACCAAACTTCTGGTGGAGAACCCTCAAATCGGACGGATTCTTCCACGGTGATCTTTTACGTGGTCATGTTTTTGTCGATATGTCTTGTTTATATATACCTAAAGTAAAGTAAACAAAATGCTTTGTTGGTGTTTACATTGCAAATAGTATTTTAGATTACCTATTTGTAACTTTTGTTTATTTACCAAAGTGGTAGCAACAAATAAAACTGTTTTGTAATTCATTCCCATATCCCCACAAACTTGTTTACATTTACATTGTTTACTTACTGAATAACAGAGACAATAATAACAATAGAAAAGTACACAAATTGCATCTGTAACCCTCCAAGTAAAATAAAGAACTTCTAAGTAGTCAGACATTACCAAATAAGCAAACGTAAACATTAGAAAATCTATACACAAAATGACTAAGTCATGCAAAAATTCAGACAATCCCGGACAAAATATTGTGGCAAAAGCATGAAATTCACGTCATGAGGCCCCCTTCCCCCACCATCAATGTTATCAATGTTTGTTGGAACCTCTGGCTGGACACAACTAAAAACATTGATGCTGGGGGAGGGGGTATTTGAATTCTTCATGAAAAACAACAGTTTTGCCACAATTTTTGTCCGGGATTGTAGAAGTGATGTTGGTATTTAAATAGTTTATTTTATAAAAATGTGGAAATTACTTGTAACATATACACCAAATCCATTTTCCTGCTTCCAGTTATTACGTGACATAAAGCAGCCAAGACTGAACCGTTCATGATAAACTTGCGCGAGATTTGGTGCCGATGAAAATTAAAAAGAAAATTGTCCTGTTTGAAGTCATGTTGCTCTAGAATCACATCTTATGTTCTGTATGATTCTGTTTATATTATTAAAATCTCTACAGAATTGGTCATTCAACCATTTGTTCTAGACTGTCTCCACGTATCTCCATCAACTTATTGTATGCAATGCTGTTGACATATCATCAAAGTTTCTACAGAATTGTTCCATCAACTGTTTACTCCAGACTGTCTTCACGTGTGTCAAGTGACTAAAGTCTGTTCCAAAAATATGTGGACTAATTTCAGTTACCATGTGGAAACCAGATTTAGCAAATTACATCAATTCCCTTGAGCCTGGTTTTTATATAAAAGCTGAAATCAGTCCACATATTTTTGGAACAGACTTTAATTGTTAACATCAAAGTCTACAAACAAGTCAGTCAGCCATTTGCATATCCAAGATCACGTCATATTTTCATGTCATATTTTCTCATGGTTGATATGGTCAATTAACATTCGGTTTTCTGATAATTGCAGTTAATTCAGCATTGATCATTCAGCCCGTGCTTAGCAATTTGAAAACGCAAACATTTGTTCAATTATGAGCGATGGTTAAGAAGAAGTAATCATTTATAACATCTTCGAAATCATATCATGTCAGACTTGATTTGTCATCGCATGCTGAGCAAATGTGACTTAACATGATGTTTAATGCTCATCTCAACACAAAGTTTGATTGGTTTGGTAGAAAGAATGATGTCAGTGATAGTTTTAATGGGAAGACTAATACAACTTATGTTTTAAAAAAACTGAAAGTTAGTTTCGTTTTTCCCTCTTTCCTCAGTTTACTAAATTTATTGATGCTTGTAGATGGAAATGAAAGTAAACAAGATGCCTTAACAGGCAAAAGGATTTCTGCTGAAATATGAAAGAAAAAGCATATGACATATTTGAAAAAGGTTATGTGATTTCCAAAATAAAAAATCACATTTCTAATGTATATAATCCCTGGGACATTGTCAAAAGATAAGATAAGTGACACTATGTGAGACTTATAGTATACTGCTAATAAACTGGATTACATCTGAATGACATTAAATATTCTTTATTTTGTTGATAAGAAATAATATCAAAGATATATTGATCCTTTCAGATATCACAATGTATATGCACGTAACTCATAAACTGTAAAAGTTCTGAATTTCTGAATTTGATACTTGGTGTCAATCTTCTTAGCAGACTTCCTAAATTACAAGCACAAAAATGCATGCAGATTTTGGCCATGCAAAATACATCCACATAGACCAAAACCAACATTATAACTGTTGTAGTTTGTTTTGATTAGTAATACGGAAAGCACTTACAAACATTCTTGATCTGAGTTATCATTCATGACCTGTATATAAAAATTCTTGAAGAAATTCAAAAAAAGGTTGAATGATTTTTACGACATAACATTGCATCTCTGATTTCATATGCACCCAAGGGCATTGCGAAAATATAGTTGACACTATGCGAAACTTTATTGTATACGTATATACACCACTGATAAACTTAACTACATCTGCTGAATGACATAAAACATTCTTTATTTTGGGGGTACGAAATAATATTAAGTTTATATTGATTTTTTCGGATATTCAGTGATTACGTATGTAAATCATGTTCTTTAAGCATTTGATATGTACCGTCAATCTTCTTAATTACAAATGGAATTATCAATATTTCAAACACAAAAAGTAAACAATAATTTTGATCATTAACAGTTATATATAATACTTATATATGTTCTAAAGCACACACATAACATAATTATATATTGTAACTGAAAGGAAAGTTTTGTATTGTTACATGATGTATCTTTTGAATTTACAGACAGTTGTTTTACAGATGTTTTAATTTGCTATTGTGATTAGTCACTCGTAATAAGGGACATTGACAGTATAACTTAAAAACTGATCAAACAATAAAACAAGTAAGTGGGTGCAGGGTAGACACAAATTTTCTATGTTGGAGCTGAAGAGGAAACTAAGCTGAGCCAAAGTATCCAGAGCTTAAAAGCGTAACAGCTCATATACAAAACAAACGAAGATGTTTTGAATTTAGGCTTAAAGAATATCAAAACATTTCTCTATAAAAACAAACAAATAGCTACCTTTTTCTTTTTGACTCTTCTGTTTACAAAACGTTGAAAACTTCTTTTTAATTAGAAAAGAATGATCACAGTTCAAGATAATTATAAGTTTCTTCTATGAAAATTCTTTTTTTATCTTCAGATACCCATATCTATCATTTTCAAGAAACTTTAAAAAATTTAAAATGGTTTCTACCCTCACATGCGTGGTAAGCGTAAGTTTCATGTAAGCGCACACACGAAATTTCAAAAAACCGCTAGGTTTGGACATCAGAAAAAAAACAAGATGCCCTACCGGGCAGAAGGATTTCTGCAAGCTTTGCTGCTGAAAATGCCACAAAAATGCAACACTAGCACACTAGTCCTGCAAAACTAAGACAGTCACATCATTCAGCTCGAGAAGCATCAGCATTAAATAAACAAAAATATTGATGCGACTGACAATGTTTTCGTCAAGAAAGTCAGCCTACCATAACATAAAAAAGGGGCTTTTCTTTATGCTATCGCGGAGATCATTTATGAAGATCTGTTTTTTTGTACGAATAAGCTGAATGATTGTTACTGGATATTTGCCACCCACGTACTCCAAAAAAGTGCATCGACACAATACGAAACTTTAATTTAACCACATTAAATATAACGAATCCTATAAAAAGATTGTGTATACTGGCGGTAACCAACATATCGTTTGGGCAGCACAAACTAATATATAAAGTTTCTATATTGATCTCTCCTCAGAATGAAAAATATAAATATCACAATAATAATTACTTAGAAATTAAAGCTCATATCTAATCTAAAAGTTAAAAAAATACAACATACGTAGGGAGAAAAGAGATAAGCTGATATAGCCAGAATACATCCAAAAATTGCTACTAAATATAGTATAAATAGCTGTATAAAGTGCATAATGTTGGTGATGTTGGGGAGGAGCTGAAAGGAAGCTAAGCTGAGCTTTAAAAATCCAAAAGCTTCTAAAAATTGACTTCAAACATGCATACACATACAAAATACACGAAGGTCTTTCATATTTAAAAAGGCTTGGAGCAAAAATAAAACAAGAAATACCTTTTCTTCCACACACCATGTATTGGCACTGTTTTCATATTTTAAACTTCAAGAAAACTTCTTTCAAAAAACAGAATAACCACACTGTAATTTAATTTTGTGAACATGATAAGTTCCCACCAGTAATGCAATTCTTTATATAAAATTATAAGCTGTATTAACTTCTTTTAAAGCCATATTTCCATCAAAGAAACTTTTAGCAAACTACACACGTTCTTTCGCTGCCATTTTTAAAACGTTTTGTGGACGATCACATGGCATGGCGAAAATCAGCCAATAAACTATCGCTATTGAAGTTAGGGTGGCCATATTAGCACCCTTTCGTAGAAATCGGGCATTATGTACCAATCACGATTGAGACGGCTTTTTTATGAACCAATCAAATTGGAGAAACAAATATGACTAGGTTTGGACAGCAAGATGAAAAAAAACAAAAAAAAACAAAGACGATCGTAAAGGCTTTCTTGCTTACGCAGAAATCCAAAAAAAAAGAAAAACAAAGCCGGTTTTAAAGTATTTTTTGCTTTCGCAGAAATCCAAAAATATTAAGAACTCCAAACACCAGTTGCCAAGCTCTTAAAACACAACTATTTTAATACTAATCAGCTTTTCATTTTGAAGCGAGTAAAAAACACGTAAGTTCTTAAGGGGGGTTAATTTTGAGGAAATGCATTCTTTAGGACAACCATGGTGGATTACAGATTTGAAAAATATTGCAGGTCTTCAATTTGTATGAACGATGAAAACTTATTTAAAGTAAAATTTTGAGAATGTTTATTGAGAATAAGTAGACAATTGTGAGAAGGGTTCAAGCCATGTGGTTTCTTGTCAAGTATTAAAAAGTACTACTAAGTAGGATCAAACATAAATTATTTTAGCTCTCCTCGTGCATCTTGATGCGGTAAATCCTCGACATCTTAGTCGCCCCAAATTTAAGCCAAGTGATTAGATATATTGACTCTTTTCATGAAGTAGTCACAGCAAGTACCTCCTTTCAATATTATTTCGGTAGATACAGCAGAAAATGGTCACATCAATATAGTCGGAGGTGATACTACTGTTGACGTCAACCTTCACAATTTTCAAAACCTTGATTTTTCTAATTAAGCAACAGTTTCTTACGCAAATGTTTACACTGAGTGTGATCTTGATATGGTCCGTGGCGTGGGAAAGTCCTTCCGTATTGCTTTTGTTGACATTTCCGTTCCGTTCCGTTTTTTCGCTCACGTGAAGACAGGGTCTCTTCCCAAACGATGACCTTAACTCAGGGGAGGGGGTAAAGTAAAGTTGACGCAGGTTGACGGAGGGGGAGGGGGAGGGGGTCAAACATTTTGAAAAAATAAATATACAAAGAATGGCTAGGGTTTGATGGAATCCCTGAACAATTTCTCCAATACGTCATTTTTAAAGAGCATTGTGCTTTGATCTGATAAAGTTTAAAGTGGACCCAAATCATGTTTTTGACTGGAATTTTGATGAAGGCGTAAAGCATGTCCTTTCAAAATTATTTCAATAACAAATGCTTTTGTTAAAATATGCAGCCATGAAAATATAATAATATATTTGAAACAATGTTTAAAAATTTACGCGAAGTTTTTCGTTCTATCTTTGAATGGCTACTTGTATAACATATAATAAAGAATGTTCATCAAAAGTCAGGAAACCTTTAAGTGACACAGATGCCAATTACAGCTGAAAATAGTCACATACTCATAGTTAAATTGTGCAAGAATTGGGATGTAAAGATGGAGAATCTACAGTGAAAGGTAGTCACATACAAGTTCTTTTTATAAGCAACACGTTTACAAGTAACACAAGTAACTTTTCTCACAACTTAAGCAACAGCACTACCAGAATCTTAGATAAATTAGGAACATACAATTTTGAAATGATGAAACAGTAGCATAGCCACAGCACATTTCTTAAAATTGTTACACTATGTTGTTACACAAGGTTGTCGGAATACCTATGTAATGATTTGAATGTCCTACACTTTATACTTGGTACTTTTAATTAAACAACTAAAACGTACAAAAAGGTTTTCAAGATGGGACATATATATGTATTATCGATTAATGCTTAGCAACAAATTAAGCAACATTACTACTAAATAATGGTCATTTTTTAAGCAACATTACTACTAATGTCTGACCTTGATTGTTATAAAAAACGCGATGGTCAAGTTGTGCACGGAGTGCAATTGAGATTGATTATGATACATTACACGCAACTGACAATAGACACATCATGATCAGGTCGCTCTTCCGTTTCCATAACCAATCAATTAAAGTCTTATTAGCGGTTAATGCTTACAGGAATCATATGGGCAAAAACAACTGCAGCAATTACAGATACTTTAATCGATTTTAATAATTTAAAAAATGACCAATAATGTGTTTTCTGTCGACAATATACAGGGTGTCTCAGAAAGACTTTCATAAAACTTTCAATGTCTATTTCTCAACAATTATTTGTCAAAGTATTGCAAAATTTACATGACAAGGTCCTTCTTCAATACTTTCTATTGATAAAAAATTTTCAAAAAAACGATTATTCTTCGGAAAGTTATTGAAGAAAGATACACAGATTTGCGTCATTAATTTTTTAAAAATCGATTTGGACGATGGCGAAGTGATGATAAGTTTTGACGTCAGTTCTTTATGCACCAATGTACCGGTCCATGAAGCGATCAATGATTGTGCAAATTTGTTTTTCAACGGTGAACACAAGAAACCAAAATTAATCGAATTTATTTCGGCTTTAAAATTTTTCTTTCCGGCTTTACGTTCATTACAATTCATGGGAAATGTTTTCTTTTTGTATGGTTAAAAAGAAATCTGAAATAATTTGTAAATTTTGTAAATATACATAACTGATGTGTTATTAGTATAGACTAGAGGCAAAGACGGTGTCGCTGGACTCCCATTCCTGTATGCACTATTGACAAACAAATTGACTTGATTAACAAGCAAGTTCAAAAAGGTTCATTTTAAACCGGGGGAGTCAGGATTTCCTAGGAAATGTTAACTCTAGGGAGTCATAATTTACTAGTTTATATTAACTGGGGAGGTATAATTAACTAGTTTATTTTGATGGGGGAGTGACTATAAACTAGTTTAATATGACAAGGGAATCATTATTTAGGGGAGTTAAAATTTACTGTGACACCGGAAATGGTAGCACTATAAGCATTTTAATTTTCTTTTTATCAACAAGATGCATAAATTTCATACAAAATATTGAATCATATATCCTTCTATAACCATTTACAAGTTAAAACTGTAAACATTTTGTCCAGTGAAGGTTATATTAAAAGCAGCAAAGGGAAGAATTATAGTCCGATTGAAAGAGGACATAAGTCAGAGATCAAGAATCGAGGGAAAAGACAATGCATTACAACAGTAAAACTTTTCTGTTGTATTAATTTTAGTGTGGTACTTATTTCTCCCTTTGCAAAGTTAAAAAATCTCCGGAGTGCTTATTTCAGAAGTTTCAGCATTAAAAAAAATTTGTAGAACACTAGATTTAAAAACATTGGACGATTGAAACAATGAATAAAGAAAGGAGATGAACAGAAACAGTATATAATCATCTTCCTGGTGTATTAACATTCATATTTACCTGCAAAACATTTCACTTTTAACTTCACCATAAAAAATAAAAACTAGACAGTAACATTTGCTTTGATACAGTGGACTCTCTCTCTATCTCGACTACCCTCTATCTCGAACTTCTCTCCATCTCGAACAAAAAGCTTGGTCCCTTGGACATTTACGTACCCTGTAAGCTATTTTTATCTCTTTATCTCGAACTTCTCTATCTCGAATTTTTCTCTATATCGAACAAAAATCTTGGTCCCATGCGTATATTTCTCTCTCTATCTCGAACATTTTCCTGCCTAAGGGTGTATTTACACAGCAAATAGAAAAAAAATGTTACAAAAATGATAAATTCGAGTAAAAACTAAGCGTTAGAATTCGAAAATTCGAATGCAATTAAAATAGAACACGGAATGATAAGGTTTTGTTTTGCATTAAGAAGGCTTCTTACAGAATTCAAGATGTCGGCTGTTAAAAGAAAACTTAAAAACACCAAAATACAGTGGAACCTTTAATTAGCGGACACCATCGGGGAAAAAAATTTTAATTAGAGGTGTCCGCTTTTTGGAGAGTTTCTTATGAGAGTTTGACCTTCGCCGGGGAAATTGAATTTGTCCGTTAATGAGAGGTGTCCGCTAATTAGCGTGTCCGTTAATTAGAGGTTCCACTGTATTACAAAAGTGTAAAATAATTAAAGAGTTTGAAAAGGGGATGACAAACAAAGAAGCATCCGAGAAGTTTGGAATCCCTAAAAACATAATCTCTACTTGGACGAAGAACAAGGAAAACTGCTCAAAGGGCTAGAACAAAACTCCTCTGAATCCAAAAAAATGCGAAGCTGTAATTACGAGCAGGTGGACAAGGCTGTGTTAAAATGGTTTTCGCTTCAAAGGAGCCAACCTGTTTTTTAAGTAAAAATTTTGATTTTTCAGGTAATTTTCTTTATCTCGAACTTTCTCTATCTCTAACGAATTTTTTGGTCCCTTGTGTTGCAAGTTCGAGATAGAGAGAGTCCACTGTATCTCAGATGAAAAACACCAGCAAATAAGAATAGTCTTCCCTATACAGCTTAAAGGGGAACACAAGATTTTTTCAAAAACTTCAATAACATTTCACTATCATGAGTACAATGCAAAAAATAACATACAAAATACTCTGACGATATATTTTTATATGTATAAGCTCTACACAAATGCTAATTTTTTTCTTCTTTGAGCGACCCACCTGACGCTTATTTTTGACGTCATTGATTCAAAGTGTTTAGAGAAAGATTAAATTATACACATGAAAGTGAAGAAAAAGAGGATATTTAATCTGTTTAAAAGTGAAAATGGTTGGATGTAGTGCTATAGGTTGTTCCAACAATTCGAAAAATACTAAGTTAAGTTTTCATCGTTTGCCAAAAAATAAAGAACTTCGCCAAAAATGGTTGCAAAAAATGAGAAGAGTAGATCGCATCAAAGAATTTCCGGCGAAAATTATCCTAAACCTTGCAAAGAAGACGTGCCAAAGAACATTGCTCCTATTGAGAAACCTGAAAAGGCTGAAGCAATCAAAAATATTAGAAGTCGTTTTTCTTTATAGATTTATTTTGTTTCACAAAATATTTCATCAGCTTTACTTTCCATAAAAGGAACATAGATATTATCTTTTGAAGGAAACTCATCACGAATAGCCCAGATAGCACACGATGGTAAAACTTTCCTATTCTTTTTGCCAAGATAATTATGTATCCACCAAGTAAATTGTTTATAAGCAGCAAACCTAAATGCGTTGTTATCAATTTCGTTCACTTCGATGCCTTTCAAATCCTTAAGAGCTGAAAGTACATTTTTCAAAACTTAAAATTAAAATCTTCAGTTTCTGTTATGCAGCCACATTCTTTGAAATAATTATCTGGAATTTCGTTCGTATCCAAACAACATAAACTTTCAACTTCTGTTTCCATTACTTGACATTTTCCACATTTACACCATTTTGTATGTCCAACTCTTGAGTCTTCGTGCTCAAATGAATCAGAAGCATGTAAAGTTGGTGAGGATGAACGCGACAACGAAAAAACTGTAGATTTAGTAGGCTCAAACGAATATGGTTTTAGATTATGGAAATCGACTGGATAATCTTCATCACTACTTTGATACCGTGGCTGATTTGGACAATTTACTTTTACTTTTTAATAAGTATTTGAAACACGCGGCCGCGCTCTTTAATATGCGGCCGAGCCTTTAAACACGCGGCCGCGCCCTTTTTGCTAAACACGCGGCCGCGCATTTTGAAGCAAACACGCGGCCGCGCTCTTTACAATATCTGGTCTGTAAAACAACCATTTTGGCAAGATACGCTGAACTGGTATCTTTTACTGGTCCTCACAATATTAGTTGAAAATATGCGCCTTTGGGATGTAAAGTACAGTCTACAGTCTACAGTCTACAGCAATATAAAGTCGTTAAATCAAATAAACGTGTTCAAGACGATTTAATATTATGATAAAAAGAAACTTCATTAATATATATAGTATATTACAAACTATACAAACTGTTTACCTTGGTAAATTTACTCAAGTCAGGAAGCATCACGTTGTTGCCAGCCATGTTGTTTATTGCTCATTTGTTTTGAATCTGTGCTAACATATCATGAAACTAACGTGAACTCAAAATGCGCAGCCGCACAATTGAAACACGCGGCCGCGTCCTTCAAATATGCGGCCGCATACTTTAATTGTGCGGCCGCGTACTTAACATTTCAAGGCACACAATTGCAGCTAATATTGTGAGGACCAGTAAAAGATACCAGTTCAGCGTATCCTATCCAGAATGGTTGTTTTACAGACCAGATATTGTAAAGAGCGCGGCCGCGTGTTTGCTTCAAAATGCGCGGCCGCGTGTTTAGAGAAAAGGGCGCGGCCGCGTGTTTAAAGGCGCGGCCGCATATTAAAGAGCGCGGCCGCGTATTTGAAACACGCGGCCGCCTCTTTTATTAAAAAGTAAAAGTAAATTGTCCAAATCAGCCACGGTACTTTGATCACTTGAATATTCATTTAAATCATCTGACAAATCTTCGTCAGAATAATTGATAGAATATATCTCAGACATTTTGAGATGAAATCACGATGTAAACACTACCGAAAATCTCTATTATTCCTTATAACGAAAACCTCGTCGAATAATTTTTTTTCAAAAGATGAATCAATGACGTCATACTGAAGCTGAATAAGATTATCAAAAAACAGCTGTTCAAAAGCAACAGATGTGGCGAAGTAAAATGATTTTAAAAATATTTCTGGCAAATGATGTTATTGAAATTTGATTTATTTTGGAAATAGGAATCGATAAATTACATATTAAAAAAAACTTGTGTTCCCCTTTAAAGATTTCCTGTCAAACAACATGTGCGATGGAGAACATAAAAATTCGAACGTGTATTAAAAATCTATATTAATACTCAATTCTCCGTCTGCCTGTTTGTTTGTTAGTTTGCCATGCAAAATGGTAGAAGTGAACTGTGAAATAAATCACACATAAATTATTTCTCTTCCCCTGCGTGAAGTCAGTGTGGTGAAGCCAATGCATGGAGACCCAAAATCGAACGCGAAGTTTAGGAAGAATTGTCTTAGTATTGTTTGACGCTTTCTGGGGCCCACTATATTGGCGATGGGATAACGAATAAATTTTGGAAAAAATTTGGGGAGACGAGGCTCTACGACGTCGTTACTACTTTTAAAACGGTTCGCCATAAACATTTGATCCCATACATTTTCATGTTCAGAATTTCGAGTGCTATAAGATGGTAGCATCTAGCATCACCGTTAGTAATTCCTAAATTTTATTTTTCAAAAACTCTTTGGGTGACAACTGAATGCCGCCTTGGCCACTAGATAAAAATATGATCATACTTACAAAGTGTGGCAAATATTACAAAGTGTGGCACAACAGCACTAGTCGTCTTAATACTTTGACGTCACTAATTGCGCACAGCGCTTACAGTATAACAAGCAACATTGTTTTCAGCCTCTGAATATGTTGGAATTGCATAGAATTCCAAAACACGCAAATGTTCATACCAATCATCGCAAAAGTAATACACCCATTGGGAAATTGAACCTTTTTAAAACGTACTTTCCCTGAGATTCACAATTTCTCATTTTTTCAACTCTTCGTACAAACTTCCAGAACTGTGACGGAGAGACATAGCTATTAACTTATTTGGAGTTATCAACATTGTAGATAACTGGGTAAGCGAGGCCCGTATATAAATCTGCATATTATTAAAATATATTAGAACACAAAAAAACTCGATAGTTCTCACACAAGAACTTTGATCACGTGGCTTAACCATTAATGTAACAAGTGGACAACCACGCCCTCTATTGTTGAGCTTAATTGGTATCCTTTTCCCCTTTTGATCCTCCCATATAATTTCTTTCTGTGGTGGCATTGATACGATTCGGCATAAGCCTCGTTTACTTAATAGGTAGAAAAATCCAAGGCCAGCTATATGCTTTCCAAGAACAGTCATGTGTTTATTTAGACTATTAAAATCAAGACAGTAGTCTTTATCTTCGTATATTCTTCCACCGCTACGGTTGATGCTATGTTTAATACTTTGAATGAAACGAGGAAACACAAGTTTCGGGTACAATAGCATCTGTTTAGTAAACGCTTATGAACAAATCATCATTACCAAAAAGAGCTTCCTCGTCTAATGCTTTTAGAATGCAAATTAACATTCGCTCATGACCATTCAATAATGAGAGATGAACTTAATCTGTTGATGACGTAGACTTTACTATTGCTTTAGCCCATTTTTCCAAATCTTGAAATTATTCTCGTCGAGGTTTTTTCCAATTTTTATCACGATGAAGATGATATATTGAGTTCCTTTCATTTAAGCATTCTTTCGATTTCTTAATGAATAAGTTTCCCCTGGGGAAAGGATCATATAAAACTCTATCAAGGATGCGCGTAATTGTAAGTTTGCTCATAAAGCTGATACATTTGGCATAAAACTGAAAAAGTCCAATTCATCTTGATACGGTTGAAATTTTCATCGTCGTTCCTTCGATAGTGGCCTAGATTTTTGATATCATCCATCTTGGAATTATGTTGAAGGATTCTGTAAAATAAGTATAACCAAACTTCGTAATCGTCGGAATCGTCAGGTCTGAACCAGGCTTTACTGAAAACATTATGAAATTAGAAAAACAATAAAATACATAGAAACGAGGCTAAATTTGATAACTAAGCATTAACTCGGCATTTAAACAGAAATTCGGGAAAAGGGTATTACCGATTGTCTCACTAAATCTAATTGAGGTATTTTCTATTTTCTCTCACTTCATTGTGTGTATGATGCATGTCGGAGATAACTGAATTCTGAGAACTTCCAATTAAGTTATTGATTTAGTTAACTTCGACATATCATATGATTCTAGAAAAGCTATTAGAAAAACGAAACGAAACATATTACCATGATCGTCTACTATTAACAAACTTTTTAATTTTTTTTATTGTTATTGTTTTTTGTTTTTCTATAATCGCTTATCTGCGATCAATTTAAGTTTTTCAGGAATGTTATGACGTCTTTTGACTATTACAAATATCTGTCAAGGTCTGTTTTGAGCATTTTGAGCATTTTTTAGTCTTAAGATTCTGTGTATTTCACGTTTTGTGATTATGACTCATAATAAGAAACAATACACCAAATAGAAATACAAATTTGTGGAAATACTTGCTGGCAACCAGTTATTGTAGAGATAACAGCGGTGAATGATTTTGATTCCAATCTTTTATCTCACACTCACCGATTTGAATCGACCAATCCTTCGGGTTAACATCCACGTATGTATCCACGTATCCACGTAAGTCCACGTATGCATCGAAGCGTTAAGCACTGAATTAAATCGGTATGCATTTAACCGTTAATTATCATTATTAATTCTCACTATTGCCAACTAATACTTATATAAAGATATACTACGGGATCCATATAAAATCAATACGTGGTTTGTTGATAAAGACATAAGGTGCCATTTAGATGTAGAAGTTCAAAATCAATAATTGAAACAATACTTGAAGCTAATTCTCCTTTATTGACGCGTGAAAGCTTGATCGTTTTATGCGGCAATGACATCATCAAGATTCTTGATATGTCAGAAGACTGTCGTATAAGCATAAAACCCTACAAAAAGCTTGAAAGGAATTTGATACAGTTCGAACAAGGTTTTAGCATAGTGAATTTTATATAACCATTTCTATGGTACTAGTAAGAAATTTTCTTTCTTGTAAGCATGAATGCTAAACTAGATGCTACTACATGGACTGAACACATCTACACTCTTAAAGAAATAAGCAAGTTCAACTTACCTGTAATCGTGCAAGTGCATGGAAACTGTGATGGTAATGATAGTTTTAGGATTGGTGATGTTCTGAAAATCTATTGCATCACTAAAGTACGAAAGTTGCTGTGTCTTACAGATTCTAACGAGAATAGATATATTTCTTTAAATTCATCAAGCCCAGTGAAAATCAAATCTAATAGGAAAGGTAATCCTTCAAACATAAAGGAGTTGCTTGAATTGAATCCAAAACCAACATTTCTTCGATGTTGTGGTGAATTCAAACATGACTTCACCAATAAAGATGTTCTTGTTCATCCTGGAGAAGCTCTTAGCATCATTTACAATGATCCTGAGCATCCATACCAATTTATTGACGAAGTTGTTGAATTAAAGAACTCTCGTGGAGTGACTTTTACTTGTACTACCAAGAATCCTTCTTTATTCATACCATTCTTTCCTAACGAGGCTGACCGATTAACAGATGTTCTTCCAGATTTTTGTGGTCCAGTTACACCAATAAAATTCAGTTTCCTTGGCAAAAGTGAGAACTTGACATGTCATTCTTTGTTTGACGATGACTGTGTGATAGCTGCAATGATCAAGAACGAAAATTGTATGAATGATAATGATTCATTGAACCCCTTTGACATATCACTGGACTCCACTTTAAAAGTAAAATTGATGAATCTGGGTATTTAGTCCCACTGGAACAAGGAACAGCAAAGAGTGAAAGAAAAACAACTACTACAACCACAAGTACAACTACAAATACGAATACAATACAACAACCAGACCAAATGCAGCAATTGCTAAAACATTTTGAAGAATTACGAAACAAAATAGAAGAAAAGCGAAAACTAGAAGAAGCACAACGAAAACAAAAAGAAGAACAACAAAAGCAAAAGCAAGAGGTGGAACACCAAAAAGAAAAAGAAGAGCAACGAAAACGAAATGAAGAACAACGAAAGCTAGAAGAAGAACAACGAAAACGAAGTGAAGAACAACGAAAAGAAAAAGAAGAACAACAAAAACGAAATGAAGAACAGAGATAACTAGAAGAACAACTACGAAAACAAAAGCAAGAGGACGAACAACAAAAAGAAATAGAAGAAAAACGAAAACGAAATGAAGAACTACGAAAATTAGAAGAAGAACAACGAAAAAAAGAAGAACAACTACAAAAACAAGAAGAACAACTACGAAAGCGAAAAGAAGAACTAAGAAATCTAGAAGAAGTGCAACAAGAACAAAAAGAGCAAATAAGAAAACTAGAAGAACAAGAACAGCGAAAACTGAAAGAAATGCAACGAAAACAAAAAGCACAACTACGAAGTCAAAAGCAACAGAAAGAACAACAAAATGAAAAAGACAAACAGCAAAAAAGATTTGAAGAACGAAAACTAGAAGAAAAGCGGCGGCAACTTAACAAAGAGAGAAAAGAACGACTACAGAAGGAAAGTATTCATCGTATGAATATGGAAGACGTTGAGATAGCTCTTAAAGAACTTGGATTAGAAACACACATTTCTTCCTTTCGTAAACATAAAGTAGACGGGGTCTTGTTATGTGAACTATCTGAGGATGATTTAAAACTTCTTGGAATGAATCTGCTTGAAATAAAAAAGCTATTTTTATACATCAATAGTAATTGGAGACCAAATTAGTGAAGAACACACTTTTAAAAGCTGTTTGAAAGGAATACACTAATTTGTTTTCATAAGCAAAGGTTTGCTTAAGCGCTAACGTACATATGCATTTCTCTTTCCACTTTGCAGAAAAGGTAGGGTTGAATGCTTTTATAGTTAAACAACACAAAGAAGATGATTGGGCAAACATTTTTAATTTCTAATTTGCTATTGTTACATATTTGAAGCTAAATTGTATCTTCTTTTCAACTCAATTTGTTTGCTTTTTTCTTTTCTTTTTTGTATTCCTGCGTAAGCAAGGAATACTTTGAAACCGTTCGTGTTTTTTTGTATTCCTGCGTAAGCAAGGAATACTTTGAAACCGTTCGTGTTTTTTTTGTTTTTTTTTTTTTTTTTTTTTTCACTGTCCAAACCTAGACCAATTTTTGTCGATGGGAAATAGCCACTCAAATCATTAATGTTCCCAACTTACATTCTTTTTATGATTTAACAGTCTAAACTCACACTATATTCATTGTATACAAGTACTTTGCTTGAAAAGACTCTAAAAGTGTAAAATATAGGCTCTAGTGAAAGGAATAATTAACATATGGCTAAATCGCAGATGCCAAGGTGAAAATGTTGTTTCATGTGAGTCTTATGCAACGTTCTAACGTTTTCCGTAGTTGTTTTAAAAATGGAAGCGAAGAAGCATGCGTAGATCTGTGAAAGTTTCTTTGTTGAATATATGGATATAGAAGAGGTTGTAGTACGGCTGTAAAACTTAAAAGAATCAAGAACATTTATGATCCAAACTGATAATCTACGTGAAACTAATATTCCTAGTAGTCATTCTTGATAAATAAGCAGTTCCTGATGCTTCAAAACAGATATGAACGACTACCAATAGGGTATGTTTATATCGATTTAATGCGTAAGGTTTCTATTAGTCTTTCTAAATATAATACAATTGTTTAATTCATGTTCCTACATAAGCTACCCTGTTTTTATAAAACTCTGGAATCATGAAGCACAGCTCATCTTCCTCATCAACTTCTACCTATTTTATTTATCATTTGATGACCACTTTTTTAATTGTCTAGTCGAATTTAAAATATTGTATGATTCTAAAATTTGTATACTATCAAGCTGACGATAAAAAGGAAACACAGATATTTTTATTATTTCGCATGGCCAAGTAAAAGTTTTTATTATGAAGTTCAGGTACAAACAACATAAAGATTTTCATACTGTATAGTTTTAAAAGGAGTATTTTGAAACGTCCACGGAAGAGTGTTCTCTAATGGATTTTTAAACTGACGGTGTTCCTTTTTAAGCTTGATCTCCGGCAAAATTTTTCAAAGTCTCTTAACTTTTATGATGCTCTCGGGAATGTAAATAAATGAATTCGAAGTTATTAATTCTTAAGCACAGACTTTTCTTGACGCGACAAACTTTTTATTACTTAATTACTTCTTGAAGATTCTTTAGGGAATACAACTTTGAATTAAAATCTTTTTTAAAAAATCTCTAAATTGAAATAAGACTGAAGTTTTATGAGACAACAAAGTTTAATTGTTATCGTTGTTAAAAGGTAAAATGTAAAATACTGCAAACATCATTCTGCATTCTGCATATCTTTTTAAAGCATGAACTAATATCAGTTCTTTCTGAAATCTTTCTAGAAAGTCTTCCAGTCATCTGCAGGAATACTTCTGCCCGGTAGGGCATCTTGTTTTTTTTGTTTTTTTTTCACTGTCCAAACCTAGACCAATTTTTGTCGATGGGAAATAGCCACTCAAATCATTAATGTTCCCAACTTACATTCTTTTTATGATTTAACAGTCTAAACTCACACTATATTCATTGTATACAAGTACTTTGCTTGAAAAGACTCTAAAAGTGTAAAATATAAGCTCTAGTGAAAGGAATAATTAAAATATGGCTAAATCGCAGATGCCAAGGTAGAAATGTTGTTTCATGTGAGTCTTATGCAACGTTCTTACGTTTTCCGTAGTTGCTTTAAAAATGGAAGCGAAGAAGCACGCGTAGATCTGAGAAAATTTCTTGGTTGAATATATGGATATAGAAGAGGTTGTAGTACGGCTGTAAAACTTAAAAGAATCAAGAACATTTATGATCCAAACTGATAATCTACGTGAAACTAATATTCCTAGTAGTCATTCTTGATAAAGAAGCAGTTCTTGATGCTTCAAAACAGATATGAACGACTACCAATAGGGTATGTTTATATCGATTTAAGGCGTAAGGTTTCTATTAGTCTTTCTAAATATAATACAACTTTTTAATTCATGTTCCTAGATAAGCTACCCTGTTTTTATAAAGCTCTGGAATCTTGAAGCACAGCTCATCTTCCTCATCAACTTCTACCTATTTTATTAATCAATAGATGACCACTTTTTTAATTGACTAGTCGAATTTAAAATATTGTATGATTCTAAAATTTGTATACTATCAAGCTGACGATAAAAAGGAAACACAGATATTTTTATTATTTCGCAAGGCCAAGTAAAAGTTTTTATTATGAAGTTCAGGTACAAACAACATAAAGATTTTCATACTGTATAGTTTTAAAAGGAGTATTTTGAAACGTCCACGGAAGAGTGTTCTCTAATGGATTTTTAAACTGACGGTGTTCCTTTTTAAGCTTGATCTCCGGCAAAATTTTTCAAAGTCTCTTAACGTTTATGATGCTCTCGGGAATGTAATTAAATGAATTCGAAGTTATTACTATTTACGCCACAGATTTTCCCTTCAAAACTTAATGTGACAAAGTTTTCATTACTTAATTACTTTTTGAAGATGCTTTAGGGAATATAACTATGAATTAAAAACGTTTTGAAAAAATCTCTAAATGATGCAAAACAGTGCAGTTTATATGAAATAACAAATATTACTTCTTTCACATTCACCTTTTAAAGCACAGATTATTCTTAACACCATAATCTTTTAATTAGTTAATTGCTTCTTGAAGATGCTTTAGGGAGTACAACTTCGAATGGAAATCTTTTTAAAAAAATCTCTAAATTGATGCAAGACTGAAGTTTTATATGAAACAACAAAGTTTAATAGTTATCGTAGCTAAAAGGTAAAATGTAAAATACTGCAAACATCATTCCGCATTATGCATATGGTTTTAAAGCGTGAACTAACACTCATTTCTTTCTGAAAAGGCTCCAGAAAGTCTTACAGTCATCCGCAGGAATACTTCTGGCCGGTAGGGCATCTTGTTTGTTTTTTTTTTCACTGTCCAAACCTAGACCAATTTTTGTCGATGGGAAATAGCCACTCAAATCATTAATGTTCCCAACTTACATTCTTTTTATGATTTAACTGTCTAAACTCACACTATATTCATTGTATACAAGTACTTTGCTTGAAAAGACTCTAAAAGTGTAAAATATAAGCTCTACTGAAAGGAATAATTAACATATGGCTAAATCGCAGATGGCAGGCAGAAATGTTGTTTCATGTGAGTCTTATGCAACGTTCTTAAGTTTTCCGTAGTTGTTTTAAAAATGGAAGCGAAGAAGCATGCGTAGATCTGTGAAAGTTTCTTTGTTGAATATATGGATATAGAAGAGGTTGTAGTACGGCTGTAAAACTTAAAAGAATCAAAAACATTTATGATCCAAACTGATAATCTACGTGAAACTAATATTCTTAGTAGTCATTCTTGATAAATAAGCAGTTCTTGATGCTTCAAAACAGATATGAACGACTACCACAAGGGTATGTTTATATCGATTTAATGCGTAAGGTCTCTATTAGTCTTTCTAAATATAATGCAATTTTTTAATTCATGTTCCTAGATAAGCTACCCTGTTTTTATAAAGCTCTGGAATCATGAAGCACAGCTCATCTTCCTCATCAACTTCTACCTATTTTATTTATCATTTGATGACCACTTTTTTAATTGACTAGTCGAATTTAAAATATTGTATGATTTTAAAATTTGTATACTATCAAGCTGACGATAAAAAGGAAACACAGATATTTTTATTATTTCGCAAGGCCAAGTAAAAGTTTTTATTATGAAGTTCAGGTACAAACAACACAAAGATTTTCATACTGTATAGTTTTAAAAGGAGTATTTTGAAACGTCCACGGAAGAGTGTTCTCTAATGGATTTTTAAACTGACGGTGTTCCTTTTTAAGCTTGATCTCCGGCAAAATTTTTCAAAGTCTCTTAACTTTTATGATGCTCTCGGGAATGTAATTAAATGAATTCGAAGTTTAAGCACAGACTTTTCTTGACGCGACAAACTTTTTATTACTTAACAAGAGCCAGATGGCGCAAAACGTTAGCAGCAATTTTACTTAAAGTTATGAAAAGTTACTACAAAGTTTTTTGAGGCTTGTGTTTTTTTATATTTCACTGGTGGAAAACAGGCATGAACGATAAATTTGTTAAAATTATTAGTTAGTGTAAAAAGGGTCTAATCATAAACCAACAGAAACTAATTTATTAAAGACAAAAGAATTATACATGCGTGATATGAGCTGTATATGATTTTTTTATAAGAAAATTTT
This sequence comes from Turritopsis dohrnii, assembly GCA_027922465.2. NCBI lineage: Eukaryota > Metazoa > Cnidaria > Hydrozoa > Anthoathecata > Oceaniidae > Turritopsis > Turritopsis dohrnii. The sequence goes on from BQMF02000312.1 coordinate 191,704, forward strand.
TTGTAAGACTATGTGTAGAAAAAAAACACGCGTTTCCAAAATAAAAAATATGTTTTTAATTATAATTTCATGAAACCAAAAATGAATTCAAACAAATAACTGCCTTTTCGAACTAGATCTTTGAAAGCCTTAATACAGAAACATATAGTGTATAGTTAGCTAACAACTGAGGTAATATGAAATTCTGAACTGATAAGCTTTACCGTCAAGAAAAGCAAAATATCAAGTATTTTCAGTTAGCGTAATGAACTAAAAGTCCCATTTTTATGTAGGGCTATTTGATAAGATTTCATTCTTTCATGGATTAAGCTACAAAATATCAGATTATGTACTTTTGAAACAAAACGCAATCTACTTTTAAATGTTTGTCACAGAAAAGCTTCCAAAATTCGAAGGCTGCGTTCTTTCATTAAAACTTACATTGCGTTATTAGTAGAGTCTCGCAGACTCTAAATCACAGACTAATTGCCATTTCGGCCGGAGTAGGAGGAGTAGTAGTAGGAGAAGGAGTCCGCGGGTGTTTTAATACGGTATTCGCTATCGCTACTACCGTAATTACTTCTTGAAGATTCTTTAGGGAATACAACTTTGAATTAAAATCTTTTTCAAAAAATCTCTAAATTGAAGCAAGACTGAAGTTTTATATGAGACAACAAAGTTTAATTGTTATCGTTGTTAAAAGGTAAAATGTAAAATACCACAACATCATTCTGCATTATGCATATCTTTTTAAAGCGTGAACTAATATCAGTTCTTTCTGAAATCTTTCTAGAAAGTCTTCCAGTCATCTGCAGGAATACTTCTGCCCGGTAGGGCATCTTGTTCTTTTTCTTTTCGGGCAACTGGATTGATATTATGAAAGTAATTTAGCATGAATATTTTTTTAGTAATATAAAAACTTTTATTGGAAAATAAAGGGTAAACTTATACTTAAAAGTATGCTTGATAATTTTTGAAATTTGCCCTATGTATGCTTCCAAACGTTATGCTTATAGAGAAATTAAAGTACGGTTTTGTTGTAACTATTTCACTCGTCGCATTAGATTTTCCTCAAGAATTTCTGACTGCCACGTCACTTATGATAAGAAGCTCTTGATAGCAGTCCGAAAGTCAGTAGAAATGTTCTTTATTTTATTTACGATGTTCTAGGAACTTCAGAGATGTATTTTTTTCTATTGTTTGTCCAATATACAGACAAGATTTCGCTTTTCAATTCTTGCCTGTAAAATACAAGAAAATTGTACACTTTATTAGAACTTTTAGAAATTGTTATACATTGTTGTAAAAAATGTTTTACCAAAAAATTCACATATCCGTCAATTTATGTTAAATCTCTTGGAACTTTTTCATAAGCATTTGCTAGATAAATAAATCAAGGACCCGTTTTGATCTTATTTAGGCAGACAAATAAGGCAGCAAATCATTTTTTGAATACCCGTTTATTTTAACTACATTAAGTCGCTTTTAGGGGCTGTTTACATGAGAGGTGGGACGAGACGTTTGCCGGGACGGGACGAAAAACGGGATTACTTTATCCCGCCGTTACATGAGTAAACATTTACCCGAAGCTTTGCCGGGGCGAGACAGCAATCGCATTTAAAGCATTATAAAACGTCCCGGGACAGTGTGTTTATATGATGAAAAACGTCCCGCTTCAAGCGGGATCCCGGTTTGACAAAGCGAGATCTCGCCTGACCGGGACGGGACGTTTTTTGTCCTGGGATAGTTTTTTTCATATAAACACGAGAAGAGTTCAATGGAAGCGGGATCCCGTTTTTCGTCCCCCTCCCCCCCATCAAACGTTCAGTTCCGTCTCTCATATAAACAGCCCTTTAAGCTGGGTTTCCACTTCTATGGATCAGACTGGATCGGATCGGATTTTATGTCCGCGCATGCGTAGGATGGTCAATTTTGTGATCCAGGCCGATCCAAAGCGATCCAAGAGAAAGTTGAATTTTTTTCAACTTTTTCATGATCCGTCTCGGATCAACTAGGACTGGATCAATTCTACACCAATGAAAACTCTTTTAGGAACCATGTGATTTTGTAATTCATTATGGTAGACATGTTGTGGATGTGTAAACAAAAACAGTGAAAGTTGAAAGCGCCACAGCTAACATGAATAGTCAAAACCAGAGTGCAGCAGATCAGGAAGAAATCGGAAACAATCTAGTTTCAAGTGGAAGCCTGCAGCTCCAGATATTGCAACAGCAGACACACCAACAGCGAAGGTTTCTAAATGAAGAAGATACTGAGGAGACACCAGTCGATGTAAAAGGAAGGAAGAGGAGAAACTGAAACATGGGCGGCGAAGGAAAAGGAAGCAGCTTGGAAAGAAGTTAGCATGAAACTAAAAATATCGAGTATATTGTTTATTTGTTTTGTGACTGTCTATCACACCACCATTATTTTTAATTGGACATTATATAGTCCTACGGATTTGGGGCAATTCGGCGGATAAGAAGTATAAAGTTTTGAGTGAAGTTACAAAAGATTTTCAAAATGAGAAAGAATTTTTGCCAACTACTTATAACGTTTAGCTCTCTTTTATATGCAATTGAGTGCTATATTTTACAAACATTTGTATTAAAAACCAAAGTTATATAAACATTATAGATAACAGAATATACGTGTTTACATATCTTATGTTTATCTTTTATCAAAAGCATGTAATGTAGAGTTTATGACATTGTATTGCCAAGTTGCAGAACCTTCAGATGACATAAAATAGTTACAGAAGTTATCACGTACTTCTTTTGCATCCAATGAAAAATTATTTGAGCCAACTCTTCCGATATTAATTAGTGCCCCCTGAACATCTTCAATCCTCCAGCTTCCTTCAATTAAAACGCCATTTCCTACGTAATCAGCAAATCCACGTTGACAATACATTTCTCTTTCATCCATGAGAAAATTATGTAGTGCTACAATTGCCTTGGTTGATTCACTGACATGTTCAACTTTTCCAACCATAGCTCGTCTTAGTATTCGAAATCTTGCAGCACAAATTCCGAAAGTGTTTTCAATTACACGTTTTTTTTTATAAGCAACATGTTTATAAGCAACACTAGTAAATTTTCTCAAAAAGTTAAGCAACAGTACTACATGGATCTTACATAAATTAGCAACATGAAATTTCGAAATGATACAGCACATTTCTTAAAACTGTTACACTAGGTGGCTACACCAGGTTGCAGTACTATGTCCTAGACTTTGTACTTAGGTACTTAAGCTTAGGCAAAGGTTTTCAAGACTGGAAATAAATATTTTTTCAATTAATACTTAGCAACAAATTAAGCAACATTACTACTACAAAATGGTCATATTTTAAGCAACATTACTACTAAGGCTGCACCTTGGTTGCTTATAAAAAAAACGTGTACTCTTCTAGCACGTGAAAGTCTATAATTGAAAATACGTTTTGAGTCTGTTAATACGTTTCGAGAAAAAGTTTGCGTTAAATCAACCTTCAGTGGAAAAGCTTCGTCTCCGACAAATACAAAAGGATATTTTTTGTTTCTATCACCAGGCATATGACGTTCTGGAGGGAGATTCAACAATTTTTCATTGATTGCATAACCAATATTCCCATTTGCAAAGACTCCTCCGTCACTTTGGTGTCCACTGTCACCAACATCAACAAGCAAAAAATTATAGTCAGCGTCACAAACTGCCATTAAAACGATACTATGGGTTTTTTTATAATTAAAAAATGATGAGCCTGCTCTAGCTGGGGCCTGCATAACTACGTGCTTGCCATCAATAGCACCCACACAGTTTGGGAAATGCCATATTTTTTCGAATCTTTTTGCGATCTTCGTCCACTCTGCTGTCGTTGCAGGGCATTTTAGATAACCTAACTCTAATCCTAATTCTAATTCTAAGAGTTTCAACCAAATAGCCTTTAACTAATTATTCTTACAACTAAGGCAGGACCAACACGATAACTGCTCACAATAGTAGTTTTAGCATCACCAGTGACCAGGTACCTTAATGTAATGCACAAACGTTCATCTGCTGATATACTTTCATGTCTGATAGATGACTTTGTTATCAGTGGTGCAACATAGGACAACAGTTTTTCAAATTTATCTGGAAGCATTCTGAACTGTTTAAAAAAGTACTCATGATCAAACAATCGCATATTTCTGACAAGCAGATGAAATTCCCCTTTCTGTTTCCTTTCCTTGAACAACTGTCGAACCCAAAATCTTTTCTTGTATCTAGATTGCTGTTTCTTTCTCTGCTTGAGCTTCCATATCAATAAAAACAGCAACACTTTCTGTGCACGAAAAGCTCGGATAGCCGCCATATTTATTTACAAAAACGTTAAAAGTGGAAATCAAGCTGAGCGGATCGGATTGGATTTTTTGATTCGATCCAGTCTGATCTATAGAAGTGGAAACCCAGCTTTAGAGTCCATTTTATTCTCATAGTGTATATATTTTTTCTTTTCAAATATGTTGATTTTACAAGTGACGTGTTTATAAAACAGTCAGGTTCAGGTTCTATGCTCAATAACTTACTTTCCAGTGAAATGGGCAGGCATGCTTTATCATATAAAATTGGGTATTTTCTCACTGCCTCGAAAAGTCCTTCTTCTTACTGTGCTGCCATTTTCTTTTTTGGTTTGCTTTGTACGTTTTTCTTTTGCTTCATGAAAAATTGCCATGCGCGCATCGCTTCATGTGTTCACTTTACAAAAACCATAAAGCAAGTGTGAAGCAAGGCAAACTTTGAATCTTGCTTTTTTTTGTCCATTTTTTGAAGATTTTTAGAAGGATCGCTTCCAGTTTTTTGTCCATAACTTCTTTTCTGCTCAACCAAATTAGAAAAGTAATACACCAAAGTATAGGTAAAGAATTCCTCTATTCAGAAATAAAAATAACTATTTTTCATAGATATTCAATATATATTTTTTGTGAAGCACCGGTGTCACCGTAAATAACTACTCCCTTAAAAAAGTACTCCCCAGTACTTATTTACTGGGAAATAATTACTCCACAGTCATCATCCAAAGTACTCCTGGGAGTAATGTTTTCCTAGTAAATAAGTACTCCTTCAGGAAATAAGTACTCCCCATCGCAAGAAAGCATCGTAAAGTATACAAACAAGTCCGATCAAATTGAAAAGGAGATTTTCAATAAAGTTCTTTTTGTAATCTGTTTTATCGTATTTTCTTAGCGTTGTTTATCTTAAATGTATCAAGTTTTGCGAAGAGAACGTTTTGTGAATTTCTCGATTTTTGGTCATTTTCTCAAAAGTTTCTCTATTGGCACACACTGGACACAAAATTCGCGATTTTTCAGAAAGGATTTATCAGCCTTCTTTGGATACCACTTCTATTTTGAAAGTTTCTTCTCGCTAAATTCCAACAAAATAGCGACTCACGGAAGGTTCTTTTAATTGTCCAGCTTGTTTTCAAGACGAAGTTTCTCGCATCTTAAAAATCTCGATATCGAGTCATTAGGTCACAGTAACCAAGATCGAAATTGAACTGGAAACCCTGGATGAAGACGAAGTAATCTATACAGGTTTACCAGCCACAGTAATACCAAGGAACAGCAATAGGAATGGTGGGTATAAGTGAGTCAGAAAGTTAGACAATCAAAAGTAGTAACGAAGTAGACCACAAATAGACAAGAATGAACAAGCATACATTCCAAATTGGATTCCAATGTTCAATGGAATGGCTTCACAGGGAGTAGTTTTTTCCTGACAGGAGTACTTTTTTACTAGGCAATAAGTACTGGGGAAGTTATTATTTCCTAGGAAAAAAGTACTGCGGGAGTACTTTTTTTCGGGGAGTACTCATTTACGGTTACACCGGTACTTTTCTTTTTACTCACCCGGCATATATATAATATATTCATTGGGAGAATAGCCATGTAAATGGATTACCCTGAAATACAATTATTATTGTTATTATTATTATTTAATAAAAAGAAATATGGTGAAATTTTGTTAAGTAGTAAAACTCAGAAGAGCTTTTAAAAACAGGTATACCGCCAAGTGTGCAAGAAAAAAGCAACTTGATCTAGAAGTGTTATGGTACAGCCGAAATTCTGACAATGGAAACTATTTCTATAACGTTAACACGGCTCGCTCAAAGAAGATTTACTTTATGGTCGTAAGTTGACACATTTATAAAAAGTACGGTAGTAAACTATGAATTCAACAAAGAATACGTTTGGCAAATGATAAGGAAAGTCGGAAATGACCATAGAACCATTCTGACAAAAGATGCTAATAAGTTACTTTCCAAAAGAACTTGTCAGCTCAAGCATATGATTGCAGTTCCAAGTCACTAGTTGAAAATCGTCCAAAGTGATTGTAGCGCTTATCATGTCCTGAAACGAATATGTTTGCTGATGACGATTACCACGATGAAATAAAAACTGCTGATTGACTACTAATTACTAATGAAATACTCGAGAGTGTTCACACCTGGCGATTGGATATTGCGACAAATTAATTTTTTTTTGAATCGTTGTAATCGTCGTAATCACCCAGGTCTGAACCAGGTCTGAATGATTAGTTGGAAACAGGAAAAAAAGGAACTTGATAGAAACCAGATTTGTACCTAACCTAATTTGTTAACCCTAACCGTAACTCTAACCCTAACCCCCACTAACTCCAACCCTAACCCTAAACCTACACATTGGCTTGCGTTTAAATGTTCTAGTGCATTCGACGCACTTGGTTGCAAAAAGTTGATAATGTTGCAAATGAAGAATGCGGACCAACAACTGAAACTACTTGTGCATAATTGGTATGAATATTTTAAACCTAGAGTGACGAGGGCGTTTTAGGAAAATCCTTTGACTGTTGCAGTTAGGAATCAAAAAAAGTTTGTTTCGTATCTACGTAACAATTTCTAATAAATTTTAATGACTTTGAGAACTGTCACTTTGTTTTTTAACTGATATTGGTATTGATATCATAAGAATGATATTGATGGTATTCAATATTGGTTAGGGTTAGGGTTAGGGCAAATCGTTTTCCTTTACGCTTTCCGAAAGTAGAGAGCGTTTTGGGTTATAAAGTTTCTGGAGGAGAGTCAATTTATTAAGAGAAAAAAACAACAACATGCAGTTACTGAACAATAATTGAGAGTGCAAAGAAAATTTGCGATAGTGTCTTCCCCACAAAATTTAACTATGTCTGTATCTGCCTCTGGAAAGAACTAAAATAATTAACCAAAATACTGCGATTTTATTCATGTGGAGGAGGGTGTTATCATGTAAATTGGTAAAGCTGATTTCCATTTATCTTGGTCTTTAATAGATCGGATTAGATTTCAATCCATTACTGCACCTTAGCTTGAATTTTTCCAAAACAGAATTCGAAAAGATTGAAGAAAGTTCAACCGTTTTTCCAATATGTGGCTGGATTACTCGCTTTTTTCAAGCAATGAACGATCAGTAGTCTGTCAGACAAGTTTGAGTAAATCATATAGATGAATATAGCTTTCTTTTTCTTTACATAGGTCTTCCTAAAATTATGAAATACAGAGAAACTTCAAACTATGTAGTTTGACATTTTGGGCGCTGTTCCCTTTTTGAAAATTTTCCGAATTTTATTGTGTTAGAATTGTTAAAACTGTAAAAAACCCTAAACCGACAAAACTATTTCGATTTTCACTACTTTTACTTTTCCATTTCTTAAGTTACAGCATGAGAAAGACAAAAAGATAAGGATTCCATTGATATAAAATTTTTAGGAGTAAATTTGATATTTACTTAAAACTTTAAAACCTTTTCCGAGATTATAATCATTTTTCTTAACACGGAAACGAGAGTGGATATACTAGCATTACCATTAATCCTGGCTACCGAAGGAACTATAACTGAAATCTCTTTTTCGTTACACGATATCAAAGCAAACACAGACGTTAAAGTGGAACAAGAAGTGAATTGGGGTAAAGAACTTAGATCTCTTCCTTTGTTACTACATAAAAAAATTGAAAACCATTGCATGAAATGTGGAAGATGGGGAAGTTCTATTATGAAAACTGCAGACAGGGGAGGAAAGTTTCAAGAGGAATAATATTCATCAAGAAATTCGATTATTATACGAAAACAATTAGAAAATGAATGAATGAATGAATGTTTTTCTTCAGGTCAGGTTCAATAGTCGGCAATAGGGAGCTTAAGCAATCGCAACTTGCAACGAAGACGGCGACGTGTTTAAAACAAAAGCTTTGTTTTCTATGTGGAATTTGATTAGAAAGAGAGTCTACTGCTTATGACACCATTGGGAAGATAATTACATCATTAACATGTTTTCACGTTCTATGCTTAACGTGAAAAATCGTATTTTGAAGTCGTGCTGGCAACGGAAACGTGTTATAGAGATAAATCTTTTTCTCTTATATAGATTTTATAGCAATTTGATAACTTTCCAATTGATGTGAGTTTATCAATTTAATAGTTTCTCTAACAAAAATAAATTATTATACTTTTATTTGGTAGTAATTATTCATCTTGTTGAATTCGCTCACGCCGTCATCTACGTTACCGTGGCAGTTGCTTAAGCTCCCTAATGAATGATGAATGGGGCAATCAATAGGCAAAATATCTCTTTCACGACTTGATGGGTTAGGCTTCATATGGAGGTGGCTGCATACTGATTTCATCAATTAATCGAGCTTGATCATGTGTTGCTTGCATTGTGTATGGTGTGTTGGTCGAGTTAACAGATGTCGTTGTCAAGGATGTATATACAGGTCCGTTTCCATGGTACGTGAAAGCCGCTTGTGAAGGTGGCATAGCGTATGGATGTTGCGGCACAGTGGTGGTTGTGTGAGAGGTGATGATTTGACATTGTGGTTGCTGATTTATAACGACACCTAAAAAGTGAAACCTTATGTCATTTCCGATCGTATCTTTCACACTTACGATCTTACGACGCTGAATACCAAGTTGAGCATGGAGCTTTTACTCATTAAGGTCTGTTTTGAATATCAGATATGTGGCTTTGGAATTCTCACTGTAATTACTTTCAAAATCACTTTATATACTGCTGTGATAGACCGGAAATGGCGTTTTGTTGCATGATCATTTAGACTTTATGATCTCCATTAAGATTTCAAAAGAAACGATGTTTATATAGATCGAAATAGTTTGACCCTCAGATGTCTTTTTTCACGCATCAAGTTTTCATTCTGATTTACAATACTTGAAAAAGATAAAAATGATGTAAAACATAAAACCTCCACATCTTAAAAATGTAGTTAATCTGAGCAATGTCTTAATGCTCTTAAGTACTTACCCCCGTTACTGTATCCACCGCAACCAGGTCCAGCATAAATAGCTGCAAACAATGAAGTAAAGAACTCAAGACCCATTAATCCCATGAGTGCTATGTAATATGTTTGATCACTGGAGCGAGCGTCTCTAACGAAAAAATGTCATCGTGATAGTTATTTTGAGCGTTTTTACTTGGAGAATATTTTAATCCGTTCATCGGAGTAACTTTATCACCCATTCACATGACGTAAAATATCCGGTGAAACAGACCAAATGATTTAGCTCTTGACATTTAGCGCATTAGGTGCTAAATCAATTAGCTAAGCTGAAATGTTCAGATGTGCGGAAATTCACCTAAGCTAGATCTTGCCAAAACTAAAACCAGCTTATTTTTCCAGACTATCTACATATGAACCCTTCTTACAATATGACTAAAAACTTCCAGTTTATGAGCTTTTCCAGCGTATAGGATAATATTTTATCAGAGCAGCAAACGTTTTGAAAACAAACTGTTACAACAGAATGTAAAAGGACGAATTATTACGTGACCAAATGATCAGTCTCAATCAGGTTATATAAGAATTGCAGCATGAAGTTTTGATGGTCTAATGGCATTCTACTGTGAAAAAAATTCGCTGTTTCCTATCTAAGCCTGATTTCATGAAACAAATTGAACCAGGATTGTTTTATAATGGTAAGTTGTCGATAGCTCCGTCTTAAACATAACACCTTATTAAATATGGAAAGTGTCTAGTATCCACTCGATTTTCTGGATTAGCAGATCAACTCGAGACAATTTTTAAATTAATCAAAATTTAATCAAAAATTTTAAAAAATTTTTTGTTTTGCCTTAAACACAACTCACATAGTCTTGACAATTTTTTTCTATGAATCAGCAGTCAAACTTCAAGATTATTTCTTGTGAATTGGAGCTTGCGCACAACTCGTGTATATTTTTCCGTATAACCGTGTGTCATGTAATGAAAGTCAATCTGCCTTTCTAATCCAACCCATGCTCACCAACTTCAAATAACCAAGGAAACAATGATATGTACCAGTTACAAAAAAAAGCACTACAATTTATCAATCATTAATATCTTACTCTTTGAGCATCAAAAACACCATCCCCATTCCCATTGAACCAAATATCATCAACGTGTTACATATCCTCGTCGCAGTTACCAAACAAATTTTCGTTATGTTGAACCCAACCACAAACGTTAAACAACCGCAAATGCCAATGGCAGAACCAACCACTATGCCACTCCCTACAATATGTGCGTCGTTTTTTTTGGGTCCACTTCCGTTCTTCGATTGCAATATTGATCCAATGACAATACAAGCGAGGGAGAGAATAAGTTGAAGAATGCCTAAAAGAAGTTATTGGTGAAGACACAACTATGAATTATGTATGCAGGAGTAGTCTACTTCGAATGAAAAGGGAAGAAGTCTTCGGTTCAAGATTGTTGGTCAGCGCCGTAAGGTAGATGATCTTTCATTTCTCCGAGTCTGTCAGTCGGTCCGTCCGTCCGTGTGTGTGTAATGTTGCAGGTCTTTACGCCATAGTTCAACGCCCCTTATCGTTAACTTTAAATTTTTCAGTTCAAAATCAGAAAGTTTAAAGCACGAAGTGGATTTTCGGAAAATGTATCACTAGGGTGTGACGAAGTAAATATACTTCAATGCAAAAAGAGTTCTCTTCATTTGAATGAATAAATAAATTATTTGTTTTATTGCGCCCTCTCCCGCCCTTTGTTTTAACGTAGTGCATTCTGGGAGCGAAACGCTGGTAAAACTTATCAACAAGAACCAAGAAGTAGATTATCTTGGTTCTGACTGTCGAACTAGGTTTTACAGATAATGTAACAAGAGTATAATCTTATATTGAATTGTATTGAATCAAGACATGTATCCTAATTGGATGGGATAAAAAGTTAGGAGGAAGAAAAAGTCAGGCAAGTTGCATATTGTTCTCATGTCACTCAAATTATATGTTTTCCTTTTCTCCAAAAAGCATTCATTATGTATCCTTAAAGATAAGATGTTAGATTACATACCTTAAGGGAAGGTGATTGTTACTGAAGTTTTCTATTTTATTGTGATCTTGTACTGTTAAACACTTCAATTGTGAAGCTTAAAATTTTAATAAATGAACAAAAAGTTAACCGAAAGACCACAAGTTGAGTATTTTACGAATGATACAACCTACCTTTAAAATATGTTTCGACATTTCTATTGTCATCATTAGTAGTAAAATTAAATTACAAGCTCAATCGTGTACACAGTGTATATATACAAGAAGTTCATGAGTAATGGCCTTATTTCATGTTAAAATACGAAGGTTTAGACAAAGTAAGGTACGGTAAATGTAAACATAATTACAGTAGCAATAACACACATCAGCACATAAGAAGACAGAGACAAGAACATTAAAACAAAAACAAAAACAAATTTTATTCATACTTATATTAATGCAGGAGAATTTCTTGTGGCACTATTGATTGCGAGATTTATTTTATCAGGATTAATCCAACCCATATACAAACCTTACTTTAGGCCACCTATAATTAATCGTTCGTTCATAGTCATTTTTTATGCAAAAATCTCGATGCGGAATGCGGTGATTATTTGATTATTTTTCATTTTTATTTTTTTTATTTTTTATTTTTATTTACTTTTTATATGTTCACATTTCACATGAAAAAGTATTTACGAAAAGATCTAGAACATATTGATTTATAGGAACAGGGTATTCCATTGCTCCTTTTAAAAACTTGTTATTTATAAAATACAGAACATAAACTAATGGGTTTTTCAAGGGCACTTTGCATTCTGTAAACAAATTTGACATTCCGTAAGTAAACAAAAGTTTTATAAACACGTGATAAAATTCGGAACAGAAGCTCATTGGTATTGAAGCTTATCAACAATTTTTGGTTATGTATATAGTTAATGAACGTTTATAACGTTTATCGATTTTACCTCTCCAAGATTATATTGGTTACTTCGCAACAATAAAAGAAGAAAAATCCTATTTTTTCATGATTAAATAATCAAACTCGATGTGCAATTATTGAATTTTAATTCTGAATGCATGCGGAAGTCTATGAACGAATGATTAATTATAGGTGGCCTTAACTTTAGGTGCATTTTGTTAGGTTCCACTTACTCTATAAAATACTAACATTTTCATTAGTATGGAAGCAACCTTTATTGAAGCTGAGTGTTCTCTTAGCAAGACAGTTTGCTTAATTCTGCCTTGTGAAATTTTGTGAAACAAAACATGCTGTGAAAACTGTTGTGTAATAAGTTGGAATTGTTTGTATACTTATGGATGCCTTTGCCCAAATTCTTTTAACTGCGTGTGTAGTGAACTAGCTACCAGAGATACTTAACGTTGGTCTTTTGTTGTTAGCGATGATCAGCAATCTTCCTAATTCTGAATGCGAAAAGATGTTGGTCAATGAGCAGACACATCCATACTCATTAGTGGAAATGGCTTTTAGTTTCATTGACAGTATAGGACATGCAGTGTTTTTAATTTGCGACAGTTGGATTTGATTTGTGTTCAGAATTAGAAAAATTGACAGCACATCATCTATTTGTTGTCATTTTCAACGTTTTTGTGCCATTATGAAAGATATTTGAAAATCAGACAAAATACAATTTATTTCAGATTTCCTTTTAACCAGAGGAAAAGAAAAATTTATATTGAATTTCCATGTACTGAATTTTACCTTTTGTAGGAATGACAAATTTAGAGTTTTATTGACCATCACTGACTCACCTGCCACCATGAAATAGAGAAATTCAGTAACTATTTTCCCTTCAGGTATGAATTAGAGTTGAAATTACGATGCTGTAATTCAAGTTTCTATAAGGTCTGAATTTTGTTAAATGGAATTAATTAGATTGAATTGGTGCGTTGTACTGTACAGCTATACATAACGTTGTACTCTTTTTATTTAGTAATCAGCAACTGCTTGGCATTAGATCTTCATTTAAGCTCGTCTGAGGACCACTTAGTTGGTAGAAACGAAAATTCATCTTCGTAATTAACCGAACACGTGAAAACTGGAAAGTCCAACTTGTAAAACTCAAATTTGAGGCTTAAATAAAATCGATTAAAGTATCAAAGTTGTAGTTGTTCTTGCCCATATGATTTCTGTTGATGCTTATCGTATTACCGTATGTAGTTTATATGCTGCCACAAAAATCTTCGAACTAATAAGGAAAAGGATTTAGTTGACTGTTGCGGAAGCGCACGTTTACCTTGATATTGAGTTAAGGCAACTTCTGTTTTATGAATCCATTAGAAAAAAAATGTGCATGTTATAGGTTATATGGCTAAGCAAATTTGTGTTTTTGGTGTCGATGAGATGTATTTAGATCGGATATTAAATAATTAGAGGTACGGTATGCAATGTCAGGCTTCTTCGGTTATTATTCATTCAACGACTTCGTGAAAAAAATTCAAGGGTCCTTTTTATCACGAGAGGTTTTTAATATGTCTTTCTTTAGGGCGAATGGATTTACATTTACGATTAGCATATTCATCAACCGAATACAGGCTTACCAGATGTTACTCAAACTGTATTTTGGAATACTTACTAGTCATTTATTGTGAATTAATTGCAGTTTGCGCTGACCTTAAGGCCTATGGGCCTCTTGTTTGAATATTGGAAAGCAATACTGCATTTTTCCCTGCTAAAATAAAGAATTTCGAGTCTGAAACCAGTGTTTGCTGCCATTTCTATTTTGGGAAATTCAACAACCTGGGTTTGAGGTTGACATGCTTTGAACACTGTGTGACCTTCTTTGTAGGTTTTTTAAGAATGTCCAATAATTGCAGAGGGAACTATAGATTTCATGTGATTTTACCGCCTCATTGCGCAAAGATGTTTGATCAGTTATTTTCTTGTTCTTCTTTCAAAAGCAAGTTTATTATAGATCGTTTATGAAAATTTCTTCCACTTACATTCACTTACATTAAATACTTACATTAAATTTACTATCAAATTTCAACGGTTTTTTTCAGTGACAACTGTTATACACGCTTTTTTATAAGCAACACATTTATAAGCTACACTAGTAAATTTTCTCAAAAAGTTAAGCAACAGTACTACCAGAATCTTAGATAAATTAGCAACATAAAATTTTGAAATAATGCAGCACAAGTATTGCAACAGCATATTTCTTAAAATTGTTACACTAGGCTACACTTTGTACTTAGATACTTAAACGTACACAAAGGTTTTCAAGACTGGAAATACATATTTTTTCAATTAATGGTTAGCAAGAAATTAAGCAACATTACTATTAAAAATGGTAATTTTTTAAGCAACATTACTACTAATGTCTGACCTTGGTTGCTTATAAAACAAAACATCAGATCTCAACTTGTTCTACTTACGTCATTGCGTTTTTACGGCTACTAACGATCAATAGCATAATGGCTGCAGGATAATTGACATCGTTTATAACAGTTCTACAGTAGACTCTCTGTAACTCGAACCTCGAAGGGGAAAACAAAATCGTTCGAATTACGGAGAGTTCGTGTAATGAAAAGTCGAATTATAGAGAGTCCACTGTATTATCAAAACACAATTAAAAGACTGTGTCATGTCATAGCTCATACCCAGTACTTTTGCTGTTCCGGCTTTTGGTTCTCTACGGGGTCCAGTGGGTCCAATCACATACGTTGGCCTTGAAAAAGTCCATCGACTGAAACAAAATTGAGTTTTCCGATAACACAAATTCTTTGAATTTACTTCACTTTCAAGGCCAGTTTAAATTTTTTTAATTACTGTCGCGAGATTTACTTAATAGAAATCTGTTAAGTGTTGGAAAATCAATAAGAAGTAGTGAACTCTTGTAGAAATATACTTTTGAACATCAATGTGCTTCATCACAGTGACTTTATTTTCAAAAACGTCATTATAATTCTATTGGAATCAATGAACACTGCTCTGATGTTATGTAAAAATTAAGAGTATTAAGCAAACTTTACGTAAAGAAAACGTAATAATAACTTTATTTTTTAAGCGCTGGTCAAACGAACGCAACATTTCATGTAACATTCGATGCAGCATTTGCAAAAATGTTGCAATCGTTTGAGGGGGTGATTATTTTCTTGCAACGTTGTCTAAAGCAATTCATTTTCAGAAACAAATAAAACAAAGTCTTTTCAAAATAGATGCTAACCATTCGATTTGGCGTTGATTTAACGTTTGAAATTCAAAATGCTTTAAGAAATGTTGATTGATATATCAAATAAATGCAACATCATAAAAAGATTTACAACAGTGTTACAACACGTTGTAACAAGGTTGCGTCAATTTTTGCATTCGTTTGACACAAATGTTGTCTAAAGCGCTGGTCAAACGAACGCAACATTTCATGTAACACTTGATGCAGCATTTGCAAAAATGTTGCAATTGTTTGAGGGGGTGATTATTTTATTGCAACATTGTCTAAAACATGCTATTTTTGGTAACAAATAAAATCCTTTCAAAATAGATACCATCATACTAACCATTCGATTTGACCTTCAATAAAGTAAGTGATGCTGACAGACATTTTTGATGTTGTAGCTGAGGAGGAAACTGAGCTGAGCTATATGAATCCAGAGCTTTAAAAATCCCACGCATAAAAAATGAAGATGCTGAAACTAAATCTGATAACTTCGCGAAATCATTTTAACAATGTTATGGTACAGGGGAAAATTAATGCAGCCATTCGGTTGTTGTCCAAGTCGTTAACGAAGGAAGCAATGCAAGAACTTCATTTAAATCAACCAGATTCAAAACCAAAATATGAACAGTTTTTACTAGAGGGACCTGAAAAGTATACGAATCTCGTAACATTCGATGGCTTGGATGATGATGCGATCAAAAAAGCAGCTCTGCAAGTAAATGGTGCTTGCGGTATTTCATCCTTAGAAGCAGGAGATTGGAAGAGAATCCTGGGGAGTAATTTGTATGGTAACTCTGCAATCGATCTGCGAAAATCAGTTGCTGCGCTGACAAAACAATTATGCTCAACAGAAATCGAAGATTTAGAATCTATCCAGCCTTTGATGGCGTGCAGATTGATTCCTTTGGACAAAGGCCCAGGAGTACGACCAATCGGTATTGGGGAAGTGTTACGAAGAATAATCGGTAAAACTGTAAGGTCAACCTTACGAAATGATAAAATTACAACATCTGGTAATTTACAGTTATGCGCAAGTCAAACATCTATTCATTCGATAGTCGACTTATTCAATGATCAAAATAACCATGGTCTTCTTCAAATCGATGCGGCCAATGCGTTTAACTCCATCAACAAAAACGTGTTAGTACACAATATGAAGATTTTATGTCCAGAGTTTGCAACATATGTACGGAATTGCTACTTCAAACCCACCGCCATGGCGATGTATGTACTTGAAATTCTACCACTGCTGCTTTTAGATAACGAAATGCTTTGCGAAGAGACTGCCAAATTAATGGCTTTCGCAGATTATTTCACTGGAGTTGGTACAATACCACAACTACGAACTTGGTGGGACAACATATGCGAACTTGGCCCTTAAATTGGTTTCTTTCTGAAACCTTCAAAAAGCATCTTAATCGTAAAAGAAGCTACATCAACGAAGCAAATATGTTATTTTCTGACACCAAACAACACAAGGTAACAAACACCTTGGGGTGATGATTGGAAAAACGAATATGTGAACAACAAAGTTACAGAATGGGTCAATGGAATCTATAACTTGACTGATATCACTAAAAACCATCCACACGCAGCTTATTTTGCTTTTATTCATTGTCTGAAGCACGAGTATACTTATGTAATGAAAACGATAGCAACCATCTCAAATAACCACCAACCTTTAGAAGATGGTATCCCTGCTATATTAAACGGGTACATATGTAACGATATAGAGAGAAAATTGTTTTCTCTTCCAGAAAAACTTGTTGAATTAGGAATTGCCATACCAGATCGCCATTCTTCAAGTCAAATCATAGCAGCGAAATCGACATTGAATTATCGATAAACGAATCGAAGTCAAAAGATTTGACTCTTTCAAAAACATACCAAACATAAGACATAAGACATACCAGATATATCGTGGAAGTATGTTGTATGAATATCTTGTAATGTAAAAAAAAAAATTTGGATTGAAATTTAAATGCCTATTTGTATGTAAAAATAACTTTTACCAGTTTTGCATAAAAAAAAATCGACTTTCGATTTAGCGTTCAAAATGCAAAATGTTTTAAGAAAACGTTGCTTTGATATGTCAAATGAATACAACATCATAAAAAGGGTTGCAACATTATTACAACTCGTTACTCGCTGTTAAGTCATGCCACACTGTTGTATGGCCGTTTAACATCAGACAACATTCGTGTCAAACGAATGCAACCATTAACGCAACAGTGTTGCATCGAATGTTGCATGAAATGTTAGGCTCGTTTGACCAGTGCTTAATGTTGCACAGTGTTGCATGAAATGTTGCGTTCATTTGATCAGCGCTTTATTTGAAGATGCGTTCTGAACTTCGATGTCTGCTGAAGAAGGCCTATAGAATCGCTATATTTGGAGCTATATTTAGAGCTTAGAATTTCTTCACTTATGGAAGACGAGTAGTATGAATAATTTCTAAATCAAAGAGAAAAGTTTGAAAAGGTCTATTTGCTGTATTTCACTGCATGGTAAGATTTCAACTCGGTTGAAAAACGAACGTCCCTTATTAGCTAGTTACTTATAACTTAATGATAATGGCCTTATTCGTAATGATTTTTTAATGGTCACTTTCGTAATGATTTTGTTTGTTAGATCATTAAATTCCTAATAAAATGGATTATTTCTTGATCAAAGCAAATTTTGTTTTACGACTTCAAGAAGGTTGAAGTTGGCGTTACTTGTATTAAGTCATGTGGTTATTCAAATACTGTCTTCAGAAAGTGTGTATTTAAATGTAAAACCCCTCGTTCTTTTCACTTGAAAGCATATTCGAAATTAACATTTTTAAAATGACAGTTGAACAAGCCAAGAAAGAATTATTTAAACAAATATTAACTCCAAATCAACCCTTTTGTTGTTATGTCGAATTTTTATGGTGGTGCATACGAATTGTCCAAGGTCAGGCTTTCAAGCACAAAGTTCTTATTGTAAAGTATTTTATGCCAAGTCAGTTAAAGTTTACTCTAATAATTACGAAAAGGAAAACATGGTGACACATACATTTTCATTACATTGGGAGAAAATCTATTTTCCCATGAATCAAAACGAGAAAATTTGAAAATAAACTTCATAGAAAAAGCTTTGGCGTATGCTCATAATTACATCGCATTTAATCTAAAAGTAGGATGATAATAAAGAAACCCAAACCTGATTTATCATAAGATTTTGAAGTTCCTTTATTTAAGATGAAGGAAGGAACTAAAACTTCTTTCAGGAAGCCAAAGCGTTATAGGTTTTTTACAATGACATCGTTTAATAAAATTGAAAATGCATATAAATAAAAAATAAAAAAAAAGAAATGCTTACATGGCCCGAATAACGAGGTATCCAAACATGATTTATTTCAGCGTACTTGAAGATTTTAAAAATATTTCTCTGTTTTTAATGAAGTAGGAAGCGAAACATTTGTTAGAAAGCCAAAAATTGATAGTTTCATAAAACGAAATTGCAACATCTACGTCTGGTGTTCACTAACAACGAATCCATGAAGAGCAATCATGAACTTTTTAACTTGCTCTTGTCAATTTCAACGATCCATTTTAACAAAAATGAAAAATTCAATAGTTTGGCATTTACCTCAAAAGACTTTTAAATTTCATTTGAAGTGATATCAGCCCAAAGCAACTTGTCTTAAATTTCTCTAATGTAAACTAAGCCTTTATGAAACCATGGTTAAAGCGATTTTGCTTCCAAGGCAACGGTATTTCTTTCGTCAATACTAATAAGGCATGCATTCAAGGAGCGACAAACAATTTTCGATAAGCACAACACGCGAAGACGAACTTAAAAACATCTTCTGACGACTAGTGTATTACTTATCTACTGGCAATCAACTTCAAACCCAGGGTTTCTTGCCTTATTAACATGGAAAGCGCTCTTTGCAGAACCTCATTCCGATGGCGGAACTAACGTCGAGTTTCCGACTCCGAGATCAAAAGGACGAGTCAGACTCTGCGAGTGCTGAATATTGTCGTTCAGAAAAAGAACGTTCTGAGAGTAAAAATGATACCTTATAGGAAGAATCCGGTTTTTTTTGTCTTCCCGAAATGTTTTGGAAGGGTATCACAAGAATGAGAAAATAATGACCTATGATTAATGACACAAATTTTAAGTTGACACTGTATGACTCATTTTTTAATAAACCAACTGCAGTTCTACTTTACAATAATGCCACATTAATTAGACCTAACATCACAGTTTAGACGGACTCGCATGAAGATTATACAAGTGCAATCACTATACTTACATTTCCACTGATCAGTTTTTGTCGCCTGTGAAACCAAATCCTGATCATTTTGTATTTCTAAGAAGTAAGCATCAGCATCCAATAATTACGTAACTGTGTAATTACAAATAAGAAACTGAATGAAGTGTAAACCGGCCAATAAAGCGCTATTTCCACGACCACTTTTGATCGAAATATTTCGACGGAGAAAAAAATTGAGCATGCGCATCTAATATTTTCTGGTTTTCGAGCGAAAAATTTCTTTTCTCTACTGTGCGAATGTGAGTTAAAATAATTTCAGTGTATTATAAATTGGACGAAAGAATGACAATCCTGTCGAAAAAAGAAAAACAAAAAAGAAATTATAGAAGTATAGCAGACGGTTTCTACTTGCGGTTGCTCTTTCGAATTAACTTCTGCATATTCGATCTCCTACTGAATATGAAAACCAGCTAAAAGTTCAATTTTTTTATTTGGAATTTATGATCGAAATATTTCTAGCAGAAATTGTTTTCTTCTAAAATTTTCACTCGAAAAATTTCGATCAAACGTGGCCGTGGAAATAGCGCTTAAGTATTCTTAAAATACTTCATGCGGAAAAGTGTCTTTTATTCGATTGAAAAAGATTTGCGTGTAAAGCTTTTGTTTTCGTATGGTTTGACCTAGCGTATTGAACACAAACGATTCAACATAAAAGAAAATGTGAAATCAATGTCTCAATATAATTTGAAAAAATACTTCTATATATTAATAGCCGATTCTCTGTCTGTCTGTCTGTCTGTCTGTCTGTTTGTTTGTTTGTTTGTTTGTAAGTCACGCAAAATGGTAGATTGAGGATCTATTCTATAACTACAGACGAGTTTGTAGACGAGACACAGACGAGTGTAGACGACTACAGACGAGTCACAGACGAGTGTAGACGACTACAGACGAGTCACAGACGAGTGTAGACGAGCCACAGACGAGTCACAGACGAGTGTAGACGAGTCACAGACAAGTGTAGACGACTCATAGACGAGTGTAGACGAGTCAAAAATGATTGTAGGCCAGTCAAAAATGATCGTAGACGAGTCAGAGATTAATGTAGGCCAGATACAAACGTATAAAAATGAAGGAATGGATGACGTCCTATGAAATACGATTGTTACATCATTACATGCTAGCATTTCATGTGTGGTCCGCTGGAGGTAACAATCATTCCACGATATAGATTTTCTCAACACGAATGTGAGCATAATTTTTTAAAGCCTGAGCATTATTCTTTTATGCTGTTTTCATTGTTCCATTATTCCATTGTTATATATATATATAGACACACACTGCACTCCTCCACACAACTTATTTCACGATCCTTTTTCTCAAATAAACTTCTTTACCGCTCCGTCTTAACCGAAACATGAAGAAGATGTTACGCACACGTACATATTTTATTTTATTTTATACTAGCCGCCAAGGCGGCGTCGCTCGCCGCCCATGTCCACCTTCAGCCTGAGTTGGGTTCACAAAAAATAAAATTAAGGATTTGGCAATAGTAAGTGTAGCCATGTTGTAGAGCTCGAAAAACTGATCAAAAAAATGTATGGGATCGTTTTCCTACGATCAACCGTTTCGGAGATATCGTCGATCAAAATTTTGGTGACGTCATAGACCCGTCCCCCAAAAAAGTTAGACCCAAATTTTTCGTCACTCTATCGCCTGCATCGCGGACCCCAAAAAACGTCAGTTATCCCTATTGATTACCGAGATAATTTTCCCTAAACGTCTCATTCGATTAGGGTCTCAATACAATGGTTTCACACTGACGTCGCACAAAATAAAATAAAATAATCACTCTCACAACTCAATCTACCATTTTGCGTGACTTACAAACAAACAAACGCACAAACAAACAAACAAACAAACAAACAGAGAATCGGCTATTAATATATAGACTAGCCGCCAAGGCGGCGGCGCTCGCCGCCCATGTGCACCTGCTCTGTGTCACCCCGGAAACACCAGTAAACCTCCTTGAAAAACGGCTCGTACAACCTGTGTTCAGCCAGAGGCAGATTCGAAATCAAATATCAAATATCAGTTTAAACAATGGTTCCAAAAGAAACCAAATTTCATGATGTGTTACTTATTTATTTTTGAAAACAATCGTTGATCAGTACAACAATACATTCAAAACGTAGGGAGAAAAAACTTCAACTTTTTATTAGGTTTTGTTTTAAAAAAGTTACGCGCTCTAACATGGGTGCTATCAAACAGGGGAAAATGGTTTCTCTTCTTAAAAAGATCACACGGGAGGAGAGAAAAAAAGCACGTGCCAAATGAATAAATAGAATAAAAAAACGTTCGATCAGAACGCTTAACAATTAAAAGAAGAAATTAATTTATTAAAAGAAAAGCAAAAAAAAAAAACATTTTGTTTTGCTATGATACTCTTTTTTTACCTATCGGTTTTTAAACATTTTGATTGCTCAAAAAAAAAGTTTACCCGTCTCAGACAGTCAGGCAAGAGTTAGTGGCAAACCGAACATATGCTGCCACGTTCTGCCACTGCTGCTTTTTGTCCAAAATATTTAATCAGTTAGTGACTTTGTATTTAGTTGATGTATTGTTTTCAAAGCCAAGTCAACGTCGAATATAAAACTAACAATAATGATAAAAACAAAACGTTATTCCTATTAGTTCATCAGCTAAAAAAAGTCACGTTCGATTGGGGTTGCAATGTATTTGCTTCGAACTCACGTCGCACACAAAAAAAGAAATAATTTCGCTCACAACTCAATCTACCATTTTGCGTGACTTACAAACAAACAAACAAACAAACAAACAGACAGACAGACGGAGAATCGGGTATTAATTGCCCCCGCAGCGAGCGTAAGCGAGCGAGGAGGCATAGTAGTTTCACGAGATAGACGAATGTCAGTTTCCGATTTTGTTCATCATCATCATCATCCTCCAACTTTCGTGTTGACGTTACACGGTGGAATACAATTATTAGCTGACTTTGCGTTTTTCCCGTTTCAAAGCATGGTACTGTAAGTGGGAGGGGAGACAGAATGTTTTTTGTATCTCTTTCCTAATTTATTATTATGATATATTATGTTATTTAAAAAGTTCGTATGCTAAAATTAATTAAACATTTTTTATATTACTTTTGCGTTTTTTTAGTGAAGTGAACAACAAGGATTTTGAAGCACAGCTTGAAATCTGAAATTTTGCCAAGCATACATTTTATGTTTGTATATGTTGTTTTAGCTCTAAATCTTTCGTTCAATAAATTTTATTCACTGATTTTTGGTGGATCTTGCCATTTTAATTGGATTTCTGTGTATGCAAAAAAGCCATATTACAAATCCTTGTTTTCTTCTTCTTTAACTGTCCTCCACTCATGATCAATAAAACCTTTTTATATCTTTTTCTTGCTATTTTATGTAAACGTTGGCTATTTTTTGTTTTGAACTAAAGTTTGAAACGCAGATTTATAATGGAATTTTCGCTTTAATATTTTTTTTGAAACAGTGTTTTTTTTCTTTTGGCTCTTACATAATTTCTTTAACAAATTTTACTTTGATTATAAAATACGTATCCATGTTTCAGTTCACACATTTCTTTTGTTTGTAGCAAATACTTTCTGATATTACTTGTTAAGCCTTATTTACACTTTTTGAAGGGTATATTAGCATCAGTGTGACATAGGCCTAAGAGATAAAAAGTAGCAAAGTTTTGTTTGTTTTTGTTTCCGTTGTATAGGCTTGCAATGTATAGCTTGCTGTGTGTATAAATTGGAATGCTTGAGCGCGGGGGCATTTTTAGCTAAAGCTACATGCTAGTATATAGATTTACTCGTAAATTTTCCTACCAATGAAATGATTTTAACCGACAAACCGTTTTTGGTTCATGTCGCCATACTCTCTGTCTCTTCAAAAGCGAAGGAGAGCTAGCTGATCTTTCACTTTCGAATGTGTTACTTTAATCGGAGAAACTTTCGCGAGAGAAACTTTCGCGAATTTCGCGAATTTGACCCTTTTTCACGAAAGTTTATCCCGCGAAAAATTTAAAATCACTCATTCGCGAAAGTTTATCTCGCGAAATTTTGCTCTTATTTCCAAATCACGAAAGTTTATCCAGTAAAATTTCGATTTTTTTTTTTGCAATTTTTTAAATTTTAAAGCTACCAAAATGCCGGAGATCTATTTCAAAACCTATGTATATAATAAGGCAGGAAAGACTTGCCAATTTGATCTTCTTGAAAACATTTTTTTTTCTTGTAACAAATCAGTCATATTTTGATACACAGATATAATAGACGCTGTAAAATATTATTTGTGTAAAAAATGTTTTTCAGTCGTCGATAATGACAATATCAGTTGATTCCTTTCCCTGCAGTATATTATCTCCGATACGCGGTTTCTTTAGCATGAGTATGACAACGGCGGCGACGATGAGGAGTGGGGACCAGAAGGTGCTAGAAATGTATTTGATGACGTTTTCAACGAATTTGACGACGAACAATCTTTGTAGTTTTTGAACTAATTTTATCTTCATTTTATTTGTAGTAAATGAAAACTACAGAGTCGAATGCATGCATTTTGTCAATTTTCTGCATAGATCCTTAGTTTTCTAAAAACTGTCCTAAATTATTTCAAAAAATTCCTTCATTCGCGAAAATTTATCTCGCGAAAATTTATCATTTCTTCATTCGCGAAAGTTTATCTCGCGAAGTTTTGCGACTTTTCCAATTCGCGAAAGTTTATCCAAAACATTTCGCGATTTTTTGACCTCGCGAAAGTTTCTCTCGCGAAAGTTTCTCCGATTAAAGTAACAAAATGTTGAAAGGTGTAACACGATTTGTGAAAGAGGTGTAGCTTGCAAACAAAATAAACGATAAAATAATGGAGAAAAAACGACAGGATATAACCCCGAAAAAGATGGACGAAGGCCCCAAAAAAAGGGTTGCCACAAAAGTTAAATTTCAGGGTATGCTTATTTTTTATTTATTTATATATGTTGTTATTTTTTTTCTGTTGGAAAATTTATTTTGCCTTTGAGCATTTCGGGAAAAGATTCGTGTAAATGAATCATGTTTCTGGTGACGAGACAAAAAACTATAATTCCTACCACTACACCCCCTTCTCACTTATTTAGGTTTTGGTAGTGATGAAGCGAAGCAAGAAGCGATGGAAATCAGTAGCGACGACGATGATTGTGTGATAACAGGAGGTAAATTCACTGCCTTTTTTGCATACCATAATGATTCGAATAAGCGCCCAGGGTGAAAATCAAAAGTTTGATAAGCACCCAGGGTGCTTATTCGAGTTTTACACCTGTGTTGCTTTACAACAATATTGCTTATGAAAAAAGTGTGTAACGAAAACAGGGCACTGGGGACAAGCGAATCACGTCCTCTCTCTTTTAAATACTGATCCTGCTGAGTAGCCTCAATTTCAGCGCCTCTATTCGTTTTCTGACAGCCTAGATGAGCGGAGAGCGTTGAGAATGAGCTGTCTTCCTGTCAGAAATGAGAAGAAGTCCTGGGTTCGAGGTTGCTTGAGGAGACATTGTTATTATAGTATGTTATGAGTACTATAACCATTTCACACCATTCAGAGTTAAGAAGCAGATCTTCAAATATTTTTTATACATACTGTAAATCCTCTTTTTAAGATCTGGGACGTTTATTTAATGGACCTTTTGTCCGATACGGCTGCAATTATTAATCACAATGTATTATGGGTAGCTCTGGGTTAAAAATGTAAACAAACACGGCATAACGAGAGAACCCAGAGGTACCCATAATACATTGTTTTTACGGTGGGCCATGGTTGCCGTTATATCAGGCAAAAGTTCTATTTTCAGGATTTTAGAAGAAGTGTTTATTGCAGTGAGGCGTTAATAAGAGGGAGGCGTTAATATAACAAATCAGAATATGTTATAAGTATTACTCTCCACCACCAAAAAATGTAGGGATTTCTGCTGCAATCCTGTTTAATCTTAATACGCTTCTGCTGGCGTCATTTTGTTTACTGTTCTTTATTTAAAAAAGGAGAGCTAGCTATCTATGCAAGGAAGTGTTTCAGGATGGGATGGATAAACCTGGGTTCTACGCAGCAAGCATTTCAGAACTAATTGTACCAAACTCTTCTTCCATGCTAGTTAACGTTCTTTTTTTTTGCTCTTGACTGTTCTTAGTTTGTTCTAGCTTGTTCTTAGGTTGTTCCAGTGTGCAATAACTTCATAGACATGTTGAATGTTTGAAGAGCAATGAAGTTTTAATTTTTCTTTTTCTTGAAAAGTTGTGTTTATTCTCATAATAGAAGTTGTGTTACATAGTACAAAGCAATCGTTTTCATTATTACCCAAGTCAATAGTTGTCTTTCCTTTATGTACTTTACAACCCAAAAAATTATTTCCTCTGCTTTATATAATTTGCAACAAAATTATTTGGTAAATCAAACCTCAAAGTCATTCTTAACTTGTTTAAACTTATTTGCTACTGGTCTACAATCATTTTTGACTCGTCTACACTCGTCTGTAACTCGTCTACACTTGTCTGTGACTCGTCTACACTCGTCTGTGGCTCGTCTGTGACTCGTCTGTGACTCGTCTGTGGCTCGTCTGTGACTCGTCTGTGACTCGTCTGTAGTCGTCTACACTCGTCTGTGACTCGTCTGTAGTCGTCTACACTCGTCTGTGACTCGTCTACAAACTCGTCTGTAGTTATAGAATAGACCTAGATTGAGTTGTGAGCGAAATTATTTCTTTTTTTGTGTGCGACGTGAGTTCGAAGCAAATACATTGCAACCCCAATCGAACGTGACTTTTTTTGGCTGATGAACTAATAGGAATAACGTTTTGTTTTTATCATTATTGTAAGTTTTATATTCCACATTGACTTGGCTTTGAAAACAGTACATCAACTAAATACAAAGTCACTAACTGATTAAATATTTTGGACAAAAAGCAGCAGTGGCAGAACGTGGCAGCATATGTTCGGTTTGCCACTAACTCTTGCCTGACTGTCTGAGACGGGTGAACTTTTTTTTTTAACAATCAAAATGTTTAAAAACCGATAGGTAAAAAAAGAGTATCATATCAAAACAAAATGTTTTTTTTTTTTTTGCGTTCTGATCGAACGTTTTTTTATTCTATTTATTCATTTAGCACGTGCCTTTTTTCTCTCCTCCGTGTGAACTTTTTAAGAAGAGAAACCATTTTCCCCCTGTTTGATAGCACCCATGTTAGAGCGCGTAACGTTTTTAAAACAAAAGCTAATAAAAAGTTTTTTTCTCTCTACGTTTTGAGTGCATTGTTGTACTGATCAACGATTGTTTTAAAAAATAAATAACACATGAAAATTGGGTTTTTTTGGAACCATTGTTTAAACTGATATTTGGATTTCTGCGTAAGCAAGAAATACTTTACGATCGTCTTTCTCCTGTATTTTCATCTTACTGTCCAAACCTACGCATTTTTGTTTCTTAAATTTCATTGGTTCATAAAAAAGCCGTCTTAATTGTCATTGGTGCATAATGCCCGATTTCTACGAAAGGGTGCTAATTTAGCCACCTCCACTAAAATAGCGATAGTATATTGGCTGATTTTCGCCATGCCATGTGATCGTCCTCAAAACGTTTTAAAAATGGCAGCGAAAGAACGTTTGCTAAAAGTTTCTTTGATGGAAATATGGCTTTAAAAGAAGTTAATACAGCTTATAATTTTATATAAAGAATTGCATTACTGTTGGGAACTTATCATGTTCACAAAATTAAATTACAGTGTGGTTATTCTGTTTTTTGAAAGAAGTTTTCTTGAAGTTTAAAATATGAAAACAGTGCCAATACATGGTGTGTGGAAGAAAAGGTATTTCTTGTTTTATTTTTGCTCCAAGCCTTTTTAAATATGAAAGACCTTCGTGTATTTTGTATGTGTATGCATGTTTGAAGTCAATTTTTAGAAGCTTTTGGATATTTAAAGCTCAGCTTAGCTTCCTTTCAGCTCCTCCCCAACATCACCAACATATGCACTTTATACAGCTATTTATACTATATTTAGTAGCAATTTTTGGATGTATTCTGGTTATATCAGCTTATCTCTTTTCTCCCTACGTATGTTGTATTTTTTTTAACTTTTAGATTAGATATGAGCTTTAATTTCTAAGTAATTATTATTGTGATATTTATATTTTTCATTCTGAGGAGATCAATAGAAACTTTGTGCTGCCCAAACGATATGTTGGTTACCGCCAGTACACACAATCTTTTTATAGGATTCGTTATATTTAATGTGGTTAAATTAAAGTTTCGTATTGTGTCGATGCACTTTTTTGGAGTACGTGGGTGGCAAATATCCAGTAACAATCATTCAGCTTATTCGTACAAAAAAACAGATCTTCATAAATGATCTCCGCGATAGCATAAAGAAAAGCCCCTTTTTTATGTTATGGTAGGCTGAATTTCTTGACGAACATTGTCAGTCGCATCAATATTTTTGTTTATTTAATGCTGATGCTTCTCGAGCTGAATGATGTGACTGTCTTAGTTTTGCAGGACTAGTGTGCTAGTGTTGCATTTTTGTGGCATTTTCAGCAGCAAAGCTTGCAGAAATCCTTCTGCCCGGTAGGGCATCTTGTTGATATTTGATTTCGAATCTGCCTCTAGGATAACTGACGTTTTTTCGGGTCCGCGATACAGGCGATGGAGTGACAAAAAATTTGGGTCTAATTCTTTTTGGGAGGGGTCTGTGACGTCATCAAAATCTTTGAAGAATGATATCTCTGTAACGGTTGATCGTAGCGGAACGATCCCATACATTTTTTTAATCAGTTTTTCGAGCTCTACAACATGGTAACACTTTCGGTTGCCAATTCCTTAATTTTATTTTTCGTGAAGTCAACGCATGCTGAACATGGGCGGCTAGTTTTCTTTTAATAGCCAAACATTACGTCGGTTTTGAAATGTAAATATCTTATCGAAATTCCAATTAAAATCGATATAATTATACTCGGAATAAGGTTTTGCCAATAGTGGGTGATTGCAAGAAGCAACTCTTTGCAGAACTTTATTCCGAGGTTTCTTTGCGTTGGTATTGGTATGTTAAAAATCAAAAAATTAAATAATATTTTCATTGGCTATAAAGTTTGTTCGAACATCATCATCGCCAAAAAAGTGTAATAACAAATGTAATTAGGAAATAGAAGATAGTTTTTCTTCAATTTTTTTCAATTTCTCCATCATCACATTGATGACTACTTTGTTCTTGTTGTTGTTCTTCTTCTTTTTGTTCTTCTTTTTCTTCACTTCCCATCGTCTTTTAGCAGCAAGAACAAAATTAGAAAAATTATCTAGGTTTACTTTAGATTTATTTAGGTTTTATGAGTTTGTTTTATGTTTTTGTTGCCTGATCTCACACTCGTCTCACTTCTCACACTTATTTCGCCATCTTTTTCAATTTCCCGCGCGCATCACGTGGGATGCAGTGAAGAATACTCGTCTTGAGCAAGCACTCGACACACACTACAAATCAAACTCGACGTTAGTTCCGCCATCGGAATGAGGTTCTGCAAAGAGCGCTTTCCTATTAACATATGGTGGTTTGATCGTAGCCAAAATCTGATCAACGCCAAGCCTTAAAATTTCAACCTCAAACTGAGTTTTTCACGAGCATTTTATTTTTCACACGCATGTAGAATATTTCTTTATGTTCCTTCACTGTGTGTGTGCTGACGTCACACATCAAGACGTTCATAAATAACTTGTAGCAAGTAGCAGTAACATAATAAATCTTTTTAACTTCCATAAGACGATTTTAAAGAATAGTATGTTTTATGCATATACAAACTGCAACCGTAAGAAATGCTTTATAAAATCTCTGTTACTATATATAATGACCTCATAAAATTCTGTAAATTTGTAACAAGTACCCAGGCGCGTGTTACACGTAATACATTTTATATATGAAATGGGGACTGTCAGTTACACAAGCTACATAAGTGCAAACAATGATACTTAAATCTTCGTACCTTTATATGCACTAAAATTCCAAAGGTTTATGATTTTCTATTGGATTTCTTACCACCTTTTAAAATAACGTTTAAATTGTTTTCATGGCCTGAATGTCTCCCTCCTTTTTTTCTACTCCAAATTATGAACGATGTTGATAGGACTACTAAAAATTTCGAAAGTTTTTCCATTTTCTTTCCATTTTACACAAAGAACAATTGAATTGTAAAATCAGTCAAGTAAAATGTGTATATGACCCGTATATGATTTGCGAAGAAATTTTATAACACTGTCATAAAATTGCTCATGAATTTAACTGATTTTCATTGTAAAATAGAGGGGATTTAAATTTCAAATTCAATTTCAATTTTAACTACCAAATCTAAAAGTAAATCAGGATGTTGCATCCCTAACATTCCAAAATATTTTATCATTCATGTCAGAAAGCCGGCATAGTCTTAGTAGTTGTTAAAGAGTTTTCATTTAGGATGCATTAACAGAGTCCAAAAGTCCAGCTGAAAGCGTGTTGACTACTCAAACTTCGTATTTAGGTGGCTTCATGCTAATATCAAACGAGCTTGGTCGTTTGTTTTCTGCATTGTGTATTCTAAGTTGGTCGAGTTTACGTCTTCCAAGGCGGTAGATTCCGGACACTTTCCATCTTTATTAAGGACTTGATTTTGCACTGGTGGTAAGGATGGTTGCTCCACTATAGCGACATTTGGTGTTGCTTGAGTGGCGGTCTGTCGTTCACCTGTTTGTTGTCGATCAACTATAACACAGGAAACATTTCTAAAATTATATCGAACTGCAACACCATTTCCAAAAGTCCTTATAGACATTTCCTCTTTCTTTAGTCAAGTGTGTAGTATCAGACTCATTTAAGGTAATTATCTATAAAATAAATATTCTAATTGGGACCATGTTATGAGAATTTGTCCATAACAATGTGAACAGAATGGTTACATGTCCATGTTTGATGTTTTTCGATGTTCATATTGCATTTTTTAAATCTAGTGTATCTTTTGACAAGAGAATTCGTATAAAATTAGTGATACAAGAATGTAGCATCGTGCAGGATTACGATACCATTCAAGGGGTGTAACAAGCTTATATTACGTGTATGATAAACTGTACGTTTGTAATGTGATTCTTAATTAAGAAATAAAGACTTCATACCACAGTTGAAATATCCGCAATAGCCTGCTGTAATCAATGCAAGACAAAATTCCACTCCCGTCATGACCAAAAGCATTATGTCGTAACTGTTTCTGAAATAATAAATAGCACGGATGATTTTGCTGCCCCATCAGGCGCAAACGGCTAACCAATACACTTTTTCAGAATTTCCGCTTATATATATTTTTGCCTTAAGCCTGAAATACATTATACATTTACATGGATCAGTTTCAATGGATCAGTCAAATTTTTATAATGTGTACGCTAAAAACTGACAAGTTTTCACCTGCCATCAGTTTTTCTATCCATTTTAACTGATCCATTCAAACGGATCCATTTAAATGGATAATGTATTCCAGGCTTTATTTAGTTCATCTAACATCGTTTGGGATATTATGTTGTTTCATCGTTACATTGTTACTTACAGTTTATTGTATTTTATTAAAACTTTTATAATTATACTGAAAATGAAAAAGAATCCTGAAGACTACTCAAAAGATATGATTGTGAGTCAAAACGGCAAAAAAATTGAAAATAATTAAACATTTAATTGTTACCAAATATTTCTTTTACAGACAGATATTATAAGCCATATGCCATCATGGCCATGCAATGCACATTGTTATCCAACCACGTTATTTTCAAAAGATTCCTTTGTTATTGATGTGCAAGTGCTTACTAGATGTCAAGATTAAAATAACAAAAAATATCTATTATCAATTTCCACTCACCGTTCCAATCTGAAGAATCCAAAACCCATCACGGCCAAACCAATGATTGCGAAGATATGGAATAGCCTTGTCAAAAGCATAAGGCCACCATTACTTATCTTGAACGAATATGCCAATGTTATACAACCACATATAGCAATACCGCAACCAGTTATTATGCCACTGCCCAAAATGGGTACCTCTTCCTTGGCAAATGAAAACGATCCGATCACAATGAAAGCACCAGACACGATAAACTGTAGAACACCTACGTCAAAAATAAATGCATGGTTTTGTGTGGTCTTTAATGAATTTATGCCTGAGCAAGTCATTTGAAACCAATCCACAATTTTTGAAGTTCAGTTTATATGCCAATATTTTGTGGAACTATCAAACTCAGCTTCGTTTTGATGTGTTATATGGTAAACGCTATCTAGTTGATTAACAGTTTTCTTTCACTGTAAATCGTTACTCGACCATTTTTATTGAAATAGTGTATATATCTACAGAAATGGACTTCCTCGCAGCGACTTTGTGCTAGGAAGTCAATTGATATATGTGGAACTTTTGTTTTCAATATAAACCCTTTCACCTGGTAGTTGTAATGGAAACTATGGATTAAATTAATAAATGGTGTAAGAAAATATGACGAAGTATTCAAGATAAAAAGGAATTCGGATGTACATATGTTCTTTGAAGATAATGTGCTATTTTCTGCGAGAGAATTTCTATGACAGAGCCAATTATTTTTTTAGTCTCTTTCTGCTCACCATTTTCATATCGGTATGCTAGTTCAAGATCAGTTTCCAATTGCTCTGCGTGAGAGATATCGCTGCTGTGGTCTGCATAAGCAGCAGGATTGTGGGTCTCATTATCTTTGGAGTGGCGTTTGGAAAGGGCTTATTTTATTAACATTATGGTAAAGAGCACTGTACTGAAAAGAAAACATACCTAGTATTCTCACTGTTACAGGATGTGGTACTCTGTGCATTCCATTAACGTTGCTTCTGTCAGGTGAGCTGCACCAAGAAACTAACTTACTAAAAATATTAGAATAATCAACAATTTGAGTCATGCTATAAATCGTCTAAGTTTATATAAACTATAGTTTCTAGCTATATTTCACTATTACTTGTCTGATAAATTGTATGATATATTGTATGATAAATTGTCCGTACAATTTATTATCTCTTTATTTATCTCTTCACAAGGTGAGTACAACAGCAATAATGTACGGAAGCCCATAGGGGACATAGACAATTCTACTCCTGTTACTTTCGTAACTGAAGTCATCCAACTGCATTCTTTGTTGGACGACTTGTGTTTGTTGAAGTGAAGTCGTCCAACGCAATATTGAAACTGTTGGACGACTTGTGTTCAAAATGTTCTACCTGCGGGATTATTAATAAATGTTCTGCAAAATACTCTGGTACTAGAATGAGTGTAATGATGGCGAAACCAATGCCAGGATCGAATGCGGTGGTAAGAAAGTTGTTCATATGTTTTGTTTCTTTCCTCATAAATGTACAGCGACTAACAAGTTAATAGTAAGAAGTGGCGATAGCTGTATACTACCATTGTTTATTGGTAGTAGGTAAACAATTGGTAACAATTGTATACCACTTACTCCGAAGAGCTGCCATTATATTAGTCATGTAACGTGCAATAATGTCGATATTTCGCAGAATATCCATGAAATTGTCCCGCAGAAGAATTTGGCGTTCGCAGAAGTCGTCCAACAGTTTCAATGTTGCGTTGGACGACTTCACTTCAACAAACACAAGTCGTCCAACCAAAGAATGCAGTTGGATGGCTTCACTTAGAAACATAAGTGAAGTGAAATTATTCGAAATGCTTTGGATGACTTCAGTTACGAAAGTAACAGGAGTAGAATTGTCCATGTCCCCTATGGGCTTCCGTAATAATGCAATGCCTTAATATTATGAAGGTTTCAAAAACAAAACAGATATTCTCACAACTACTCACACCAGTTGCTCAAAGCAATTGTAAAGCAATTGATTATGGCTGACAGAACTTAATTATATTTTTATAAATCGGTCAATATATCAGGCGGATATCCACGAAAATCTGTGGGCGAAAATTGATATTTGCTGATGGAATCGACCTGACAATAGAAGTAACTTGGCAATTCTGATAAACTTGAGGCGAACCAATCCATATCTAGAGTTTATCTCGACCTTCAAATCCAGGAAAAACTAAAATGTTTAGTATCGATTCGCTGGGATTTGGTTTTCATGATTCTTACTCTGCATTTACATCGAGGTATACTCGAAGTAGCCCCGTGATGTTAAAAAAATCCCAAAATTTCCTTGCTCAACATAATCCGTTTGTCATATTTACAATGTATATAGCGTAGCGTTACAACGTTGTCCTCTGTTAACGAACATTCTTGAATTCGTATAAAAATTAACAGGAAGTATTTCTGCTTTCAATACTATCAGGCGGCAGTGTTATTCCTGATCGAATCAAATTGAGTCCTTGTTCTCAAGCACTTATAGGCTGCTCACCAAACTCTCTTTGATACATGCGATTGGACTAGACTATCCAGATTATTTAAAAACCACCAGATAGCAACATTAGTCTTCTCCAGAAAATGTTATCCGTGTAAGGTGATTAGATCACTTAATTGTCATTGATTTTGTTGTTATAAATTTGTGTATTGGGTTATAATTTTTTTTACTTAGTGTCGTTAGAAATGACTCCGGCTGCATTCCCAAACTTTTTTGACTTTCGAAATTTTTTGCTGGTTACCAATGCCTTTCGTAACATCATCACCTCTTTCCTTGATAATATATCGTCGAGAAAAATGATCACCAAGCTTTGAATACAATTAGGTTATTTGAAAACCACTGATAATAATTAAAAGCTGTGATATGAAGATCAATGGATATAGAGACTATTTTAAAAAAGTTCTTTGTCCACAAGACAAGGGCCTTACATTGTGTTGGTGCACAGCAGCAGTTTATTTTACGTAAGCAGAGAGCATCATCCAATATTGACTCAGCACTATTGATCACAATGGATTATTTTCTTATTTGGTAGTTGACCGTCTGATCAGTACTTGTTTGGGGAGCTACTTGTCATTGTTTTTGTAAACACTTTTATTTGTGTATTTACTTTAACATCATAATCAATAGTCGCGACGTGGCGACTCATGACAACATATTTGAAAACAGCAACAGTATGAAACATTCGTCAAATAATTTCATTCAATAATGACATTATGGTGGTTGTTGCAACCGACGACGTATGACATTAATAAACTTTTGTCACGGTCCTTTAATATAACATTACCTTACGTTATTTAAGCAGCAAGGACTTCATATTGACATGGTCGATTTGCAATGCAAAGTGACTTACAAGAAAATATATCAAACTCTATCTATTCGAAGATATCAACAGGCTTGTCTACAGTAAACGATATTCTTGACGAATGGCAAAAATGAACTGAGACACTAATAAAATGATGTGTTAAACGTTGCACTTGCTGGTGGTGCAGTGGCAAAAGCGATCAAGTCTGCATATCCCAAGGGTAAAGTTTGCAAAAAGTCACCGCGACAAAGAGCGTTTTCAAATAATTCGTATATTTCTATAGAACTATAGTTCTATAGAAATATATATAGATACTCTTCGCAGTTATTAACTTGTCTGCTGGGTAGTAACTGAACTGGAAATTTTCCAGATTTTTCGTACATATTTAACATAGAGTTTTGTACACTGTTAACATAACAAATAAATCTCATACAACCATCGATAAGGTAACACAGTTTGAAGAAATGGTTTCATTACCTCAAAGTAATTCTGATTATAGCAAGAAAAGCAACGGAAACATTTCCAGTGCACTGCGTGAGATGTAGTTTTGTGCAAGTTACTATGGTTGCATGGTAACTAGCATCTTAACTTGTTATTGGTTTGTTGTTTGTAGTGACTATCACGTCTATAACAGATACTTCCGGAATCATATTGAGATTAGGAATAGTGATTTAGAATGCTAGATAACAAGTTTTTTGCATAAATCGTTTGTGCATTAATATTTCGTCAAATATTTCGTTTCCAAAGTTTAATTCCAAAATTCTAATTCTGCTGGGAAATACGTAATGATACAGTCCCAAAGACTTGCGACTCTCTAATGTTCATATATTGATATTGCTGCTGTTCTATACGCAAATACCTACCTTCAACTTCGCAAGGAAACTCAACAATAGCTGCACTGTTGACATTGTCTACATAATTGCATGTAAATGGAGTGTCATTATATTTCAAACGAACCTTGATATGAATATTGTTTAATCTATCTGAGCAACAATCCATTCTGTTGTAAATTATCACTCTGTGTAATTTGAAAATCTTGAGAAAATCGACTTCCCACCAAGCCGGTTGATCAGGGTTCGTGTGAATGATTGTGTCAAGAGATCCATCGTTTCCAAAACTAGCCGGTAAACTATAAGTTGATGAAGACTGTGATGCAGGCTTACCTTGCGATATTAAGGTCCCTGCTCCTGAAAAAGG
This sequence comes from Turritopsis dohrnii, assembly GCA_027922465.2. NCBI lineage: Eukaryota > Metazoa > Cnidaria > Hydrozoa > Anthoathecata > Oceaniidae > Turritopsis > Turritopsis dohrnii. Next base: position 227,822 of record BQMF02000312.1, read on the forward strand.
AAATAAATATCACAGCTGAGAATAAAATAAGCAAAGATTTATCAAAATCCTTGATTTAATTTTGCGATATCTGTTGGAAAGACTTTCGCATAAGTCTGGTTCTTGGAAAAACGGTATATGTTTACATGTTTTCATTCCACATCTTCACAAATCCCTATGTGGAATAAAGTGCCTGAACATAATTTACATTCCTGATAAGAATTAAGTGGAACACCAAGTTTAAAGGAAATGAGTGAATGCTGTCGATCAAAACATCAAATTAGCTTTATCAGGAAGAGAGATAACAAACATATAAAAAATATAAGGAATAATATTTAATCATGTAATATTTTTCTTACTCCTTGTCTTCATGACTGCGAATTTCATTCTGATGGATAAGCTCCAAGTGATCCCACTTGGATGACTGTTCAAGTACGCGCCTGTCATGTACGCCCAGTGACAGTTGTTGAACCACCAACCACCACCTCCAAGATCATTGGAACAACTTCCAGCTGCAAGATCATTATCTTGGTCTATTGTTGAAAACTGCATATTATTGTGGTAAGACAGCATGTCTTCAGGGGAATCGCAAAATTCACAATATTTGTTAATTGATAACCTGTATTTGTCCTCCTCAGACGCGACTTGAAATTCAAAATAACGAGCAGTATAGAAGACTTCATCCCAGCCTATGAATTCCACAAGAAGTTCGTTCATACAGTGACCAGTTAGTTCATTGATTCTGTCATTACCCAACCATAACGATCCAGGGTTAGAACCGAATCCGTTTTTATACTCATCCCAATTTTTGTCGAAGTCTAGTCCGTCATCAGTACGACGAAGTATGACTGTCCATCCACCACCATTAGTCTCCATATCACACCAGACTAGAAATGTATTTATCCTGTTAGGAGAAATTCTATAGATGCCACTCTTTCGGATGCCATCAGCATACAACGATAAGCAATCTGTTTTTCTCCTTCGGTAGATAAACTTAAAATTTGCTCTTGCCACAAATCCATACTGGTGAAGATTTACGAAAACACATGAATCAAAGATGAACAAGTGGCAAAGGACATATTCCAAAAGCGTTTCAATGTTCACTCCTTCACAACCTTCCTTGTAGAAACAGTCGATCATACATTGATGCTCTGAAACTCTTCTCGTTACCGACGTCGTTGTTAGATTCAATGCCAATCCAACTTCATTCCGAAGAAACATCATTTCATCCATAGAGAGCATTAGATATGCTTTTGTGATAATTAATACCGTAAATGTTGTTTGAACACACGATTTGTGAAAGGTACACATGATTTTTGCTGTTTTTTTCTTTTATCCGATTTTTTTTTTAGTTTTTTACGAAAACCATCATTTATGAAAAGGCATTCATATATAGAAAAAAAATCATTTTGAAAATAAAAATGTCCCGATTACGTTAAGCAGAATTGAAACAATAAGATATTGATATTTTAAAATCGCCTTGGTTTTGAACATGGTTGTTGATTGGTTTCAAAATCAATCTGCTTATATCTAAAATGTCCCCATTGGTTACAATTCAAGTTTGACCTTGTTTTAAAAATCACAAAAGTTATTCCGCTGAACAAAATATACAATGGAAATCTAATGTTGTCATTGCATTTGGCATTCTGTTGTTGTGTTATCAAGGAACCTTTACTTTTCTAAAAGTAGAACATGCAAATGTGTTATATTTAAAAATTTCAAGTAAGCATGTACTTCACGGATTAGTTGCGAGGAGATTGTGAGTTTGGTGGAAGGGGAGCAATGGATGCCAATGTCAGTTCAGTGACTTTTAAGAAAAACTTTTGAAAATCAATTCGGCATTTCTCATATGTTTGAAAACATTATAAATCTACATCCAATAAAATCTGTCTTGTGCAAATGTTATAACTAAATATGGACTCCGAGCACAGGAGCTCATTTAATATTGGTGTTAAGCCTTTGTATGTAAAATTAAGCTTACGAACTTCGAAGTGTATTGCTAAAGAAAACAGTCTATTTAAAAGTGGGTACCTTTGAAATGGTCGGTCGTAGATGTAAATGTGTCAACATAAGATAAACTATGCTGCATTTTTGTAAACGTCAAGGTGAAAGTCCCTTTTCCAAAAGGTAGCTGATATAGGTTTTGTAAATTGTTATGGATATAGTAATAAGAGGTAATTGGAAGGTCGGATAGTATTCAGCTTCTAATGGGGATTTACAACTTAGCATTCGCCCGAAGTTGCACATGCTTTAAAAGGTTTCTTCATATTTTTTTACCATGAAAGTATAACATATTTCATGTATAATATCGGTGCTGTGAAATTTAAAGAGAAACAAATTCAAAAAGAGAATATGAATTCTTCTTGTCGTGAAGTCATTTTATTTTGACTTTTAACCAAAAGATTTCTGTTATTTTTAAGGAAAAACTAACACGTGCTTCATTTTTAGATGTTTATTCTTAATTCGATTTTTGTACCATTCGTCGACCATCCATAAAATTCAAAGTATGTAAGTTATAAATTTCACTCTTCATTGCGGACAGAGTTCCTTGAATGGAATCAAACTGATAGATTATGGTTGATCTTTCAAGGCTGCTCCGTCTCAAATTCTCTCTAACCACGATCTACTTTTAGAAAATGTTTTTTAGATTTTCCTCGCCATCTATTTCCATATTTGGAAATAAAGATATCGCGAGGTCAGTTTAAACGTCAATATATTGACGAACTATGTAACCCCTACTCTTTTCCGATTATGTTAAATACAATGAACTGATCATAAGGTCGAGAAAAAAGTGATTGATCATTAGTAAAAATGCCTGAAAACAATTTTTAATCTTTTAAACGATATTCCTATATCGGGGAAAAAAGTCGGGGAAAAGTGACCAATTTTTTTGGTGGGTGACTAAAATTTTCCCCGACCAAATTTTCCCCCGACTTTTCTGCACCAGACCAAAAACTTTCCCCGACTTATTTCCCCAATAAGGTATACAATAAATCAGACGTTATTGTAGTATCTTGATAATTTTCATCTTATATTGAAAATAACAAGTCAGGGAAAAGAATAGGGGAAATTTCAAAAATTGGTCTGGGAAAAATGAATAAAATTTCCCTAGGTGACTAAAATTTTCCTCCACTACAATTTTCCCCTACTAAATTTTTTACCGACTTTTTTTTTTCTATGATAAGGTAATACGCGTATAACGTTATTGAATGCGAGGAAAGAACATCAGATCTTAATCCTTAAACTTAAACTTAAGAAATGACTTTCATTGTAGGGTAAAGAGCAACGATATGTGAAAGGATATATTTAAAGCTGAATACCCGTGTGTTTCCAAACTGCAACTTTCAAGTTTCACAGCGTTTTGTTAATATAAATAGTGTTGCAATGGCATTTAAATTTATGTACAACTGTTGAATGTAGAGGTGGCCTTCAAACGTCAAAGGTCACCAGGTCCTGATTTAAAACCAAAAATAGTACAAGACGTTTGCGTTGATCAAGCGATATATTCCTTAAAACAGTGGCACCATAAGTAAGTCTTGTTGAGGCACTGTTGAGAAAGTCTTTTTAACTTGAAACAATATGTTTAGTTATCGACTTAATAAAGCGATCAATCAAAACTTCATGAGTAACCACTTTTCAACAGTATTTGACACAAAGATTTGCATTTCAGCATAAAATCGTTTTCGTGGAGGAACCAATATATTGACGCTTCGGTGATGGAATTTTTGAACATGTGTTTGTTAACTTTCCCTGTATATTTGTCTGACTTTTCTGACGTGTCTCCTTGAAACTTATTAATGTGTGTTGATGCTTGATACTTGTGTAAAGTTTCACACTTCTATCATAAAAGGTACAATCCTACTATTTTCAAAGACATTTTAAAGTTCTTACTAGAACATAAATATCAACTAACGATTGCTTGTGTTTATAAGTTTATAAGAAACCTACATGTAAAATCTGAAAAAATTATGAAACTTTTACAAATACATTGTTATGACTATATTTTGACTATATTTTATAAACTAGCATGTAGCTTTAGCTAAAAATGCCCCCGCGCTCAAGCATTCCAATTTATACAGACAGCAAGCTATACATTAACAGCGGAAACGAAAACAAGTTTTTGGCCGAAAAAAAAATGTTTGGGTTGATTTGGGACCTGATATGAGGCATATATGCTTAAATATTTCGACAAAATCAGTTTTTGGCATTTCAAAACCAACTTGCAATATGCAAGCCAAATAGATCTACACTTAAACAGATGAAAATATGCACAAAACTTTGTTACTTTTTGTTATCTCTTAGGTCTAAGTTACACTGATGCTAATATACCTTTCAAAAAGTGTAAATAAGGCTCAACAAGTAATATTAGAAAGTATTTGCTACAAACAAGAGAAATGTGTGAATTGAAACCATGGATACATATTTTATAATTTTTATAATTAAAATAAGATTTGTTAAAAACATTCTGTAAGAGCCAAAAAAAAAAACTTTTTCAAAAAAAAAAATTAAAGTGAAAAATCCATTGCGTTTCAAACTTTGATTTAAAACAAAAAATAGCCAAAGTTTACATAAAGAAACAAGAAAAAAATATATAGGTTTTATTGATCATGATCACACTAGGTTTGGAAGACAGTCAAAGAAGAAAAACACGAAGAACGACAATTTGTAATATGGCTTTCTTGTATACACAGAAATTTAATTAAAATCTTTTGAAGGCAAGATCCGCCAAAAATCAGTGCATTAAACAAAATTATTGAAAGAAAAATTTAGAGTTATATACAAAAATAAAATGCGTGGTTGGCAAAATTTCGGATATCAAGCTGTGCTTCAAAATCCTTGTTGTTCACTTCACTAAAACAACACAAAAGTTACACGAAAAATGTCTAAGCAATTTTAGCATACGATCTCCCTAAATAACATAGTATAATATAATAATAAATAAGGAAAGAGAAAAACATTCTGTCTCCCACTTACAGTACCATGCTTTGAAACGGGAAAAAAGCAAAGTCAGCTAATAATTGTATTCCACCGTGTAACGTCAACACGAAAGTTGGAGGATGAAGATGATGATGATGATGATGATGATGATGAAGAACAAAATCGGAAACTGACATTCGCCTATCTCGTGAAACTACTATGCCTCCTCGCTCGCTTACGCTCGCTGCGGGGGCAATAAGAAACTTTTAGCGATAAGTGTGTTTGATTTTGGAGACTCTTGCTTGCTGGAGAAAAAAATAAATAGCATTAGCTAGCTAAACATTAGTAATCACTTTGACGATCTAATTGGATTTCTGCGAAAGCAAGAAATACATTAAAACCGGCTTTGGTTTTTTTTTCTGCTGTCCAAACCTAGCGGTTTTTTGAAATTTCGTGCGTGCGCCTACATGGATTCATTACATCTATGCGTAAAGCCATTTTTTCGTAGCACGAAGTTTCTTCCACGAGAAACTTCTGGCGACTGGTTGTAATTGCGGTAATACAGAAATCGAAAACTTTCTTTTCTAACATCGGTATTTGAAACTTCTATCTTTTGGTAAGCTTTCTTCTTAGTGCTTTTTTATCTTCCCATTTGCTTAATTGTAGGCTTATATCTGGGTACATCGGAGTAAAAGTGAGGTCTGTGTGAGGTTTGTCAGCAAGCCTCTAGCTGATCCTAGCTGATCCTATCTTACCCTAGCTTCCTAGCCTATCCTAGCTTATCCTAGATAATCCTAGCTGACCAAGCAAAGCTTTGAGGCAAACTTGAGAAATACAAAAATTCATCGAAGTGGCTCATAGTTAAACTTTTAAAAGGTAAAAATTTTAAATGCTTCGTAGCTAGCTTAGGTAGATACGTAGTTACTTTAAAACATAGTATTTCCGACAAATTTTTTAATTTGTTTCTTATATTTTTTTCGAAAAAGTTTGTGTTTTTTTTCTTTCGTTCTTATACATACATTCTTTTTTTAAAAAACTGTCATATAAATCGCGTATCCATGGTTACGATTCGCACCTTTCTTTTCTTTGTATGTAATAGCTTATGTTGTTTTTAGTTAAGCCCTATTCACACTTTTTAAAAGTATTTTTGTCTTATCTATTTTTGATCTACAGTATATAATATGTTTGTTTTCAAGAAAAAACTACTTTCATTTTGATACTTAAGGCGGATTCACACGGGACGAATTCGCCAGCGAAGTCGCCGCGAAGTGGATTTGAGCATGCGCATATTTGTTTGTTTGGAAAAGTTGAGGCGAATTCTTTCGCCGCGAAGAAGTAGAAGCCGTTTCTACTTTTTCTCGGCGAAATAACTCGTCATAAAGAATTACCCAATCAGAGATAAACTATTTATGCTGTGTGTGCAAAAATTGCAAAAATTGTTGTGTGTGCAAAAATTGCAAAACACATTTTGCGTTCAAGATGGCGTTTTTTTTTATTTTAATTTGTTTTGATTTGTCAGCTAATATGTTTTCATATGTAAATTTGCCGGCGAATTCGTATGCTCAAATCTACTTCGCGGCGACTTCGTTGGCGAATTCGTCCCGTGTGAATCCGCCTTTAGAGTTTCATTCATTGAGCAATCGTCTCTCCATAACCATAAAAGTATTATAAAATCTTGTTAACGTTTGTGTGTAAAGTGTTCAAAATGCTCAACAGGAAAAAGGAGCTTTAATATTTTTTGGATCTATAGTATGTATCATTGATGCCTTCATAGATTTCTAGGGTTTCATGCTTCAGCTGGTTTTGCAGAAATCCTTATGCCTGCAAGGGCATCTTGTCTTGTATTTGCATTGGATGTAAATGGAAATATTACACATATGAGTCTGAGACATTTTATTTGTTTTGTAAGTGTTGCTTTTGTTGTTGTTGTAAGTTTGAGTTTAAGTATATATTAATTACATTCGCATGATGTTTTTATTGACATAAGAAACGATGAGAAAATTGACATTGAGAAGTGTCTAACACGACACTAATTCTTAAGCAATACATCAAATTTTATGAAGTATAGTATAGCATAGTAAAAGCAGTAAAATCTTTTCAGGTTGCAATATTCATCAAAAGGTTGAGTTGTTAATTTTAATCAGAACAAAAATATTAGATATCTGCAGGGGCGGATCCAGGGTTAGGCAACTTAGGCAAATGCCTAACCCAAAATCAGTTAAATAATGTTTTTCATAAAATTGTATGAAAAAGGTATTGTATTATAATAATCAGAAAATAATCGAAAGTATCAAGAGACTCCCGCATCCAATCCGCCCGATGCTTTCTTTCCCAAAATAGGATTATTATTCTCCCGGCGAGGCGCGGCGCGCGCCATGATGTTAAAAATTAATGTTTTTTACAGCTTGAGTTTATAGGTAGTGATCCCTGCCCCGAAAACGACTTCTCATAGTCACATTGACAAGACAGACTAGTGCCTAACGCTCACCTTAGGCGAAGAAAATTTGCCTAAGGAGCCCCGGGTTTACACACTTTAATGAATGAACTGGAAGAAAATTTGCCTAAGGAGCCATGGGTTTACACACTTTAAATGAATGAACCAGAAGAAAATTTGCCTAAGGTACAACCATGGGTTTACACACTTTATTGAATGAATGGTCAACAAATCTGCACAAAACGACCGTGGGGGACCTTCGAATTAGACCCAGTTCAACATGGATTCGCTAGAAAACATCGTTGCAGCTTTTGATAGCAATAATGAAGTATTAATTAGGAAATTTTGAATTCACTTAATACATCAAAGTCTAGGAAAAGCATTTTTTTTCGAGTTATGTCTCTTCTTTTGCTTTTGCAAAATGAAAACATTGTGGCTGATGAAAGCAATAGTCAGGTCGCTACCGACTAAAATTTTAGATTTTAAAACATTTTTGCGGATTATTCAAAACCTTAAAAAATGATAATGTTAATCCATTCCCATCAAGAAAATGTTTACTGGCACCGTTAATTCCGCCAAATGAACGTGTACAGAGTAAATTTATGCCACAAGTAAATCCCTCGATTATTTTTCACATCGACGCCATTTTTTCTGTTCATTTTTTAACTTTCACGTGCTTACTTAATTGTCGGACGGGGGTAACATCCACAACAGTTTCGCTATTGACGACAATCCTATTGATAAACTGGTCCCAACTTGATGTATTTTTTGTACTTAAGATTTTGGTACATTAGAAAATATAAGAAAATCGTTTCGTTAAAATACTTCATTTAAATGTTCCATAAAAGAGCTTTATTAATATATTTATGACCTCCGTCATAGTGATCGAACGTTTCAGCGTTCGATCTGTTTCGAACGAAATAAAGCCAAAACGGAAACCGTTTTATAAACTGTGTTGCAGTGATGGCGAGGTAAATTTACCATTTTGGAATTCCTTCTTGGTTTGAAGATTACTTAGCTACGTTATGACCAACTACTTTTCGCTACAAACGATAACTGAATACTTATTTTACTTTCCACGATAGGTGGTTTGCGTCGAAGAAACCTCCCTTAGAAATAATCAAGAAGAGGCTGATACGAAGGTGTTTCTTTGCTCTCTTCATGCCATCACTAACCATGAAGCAAGGAATATCTGTATTCATACAGTCGATAGCGACATAGCCATTTATTCGCTATATTTCAGCCAAAAGATCGAGGTAGAATTCTTTGTCAAAATCGGAGTCAAAGAACGAACCCGTGTACTTGGCATAAGTAACATTACTCTTGAACTTGGTCAAGAATGCTGCCTGGCACTCCCGTCATTGCATGCCTTTTCCGGAAATGACTACACGAGTTCATTTCATGGTATTGAAAAAGCCAAAGCTTTAAAAATAATGAGTTCATGAATGTTTCATGAATGTTTTCACACGGCTAGGAGAAAACACAACATTCGACACATCATTGTTCGCGGTGTTACAAAAATATGTATGTAAACTATATACAGTTTAACTCATGTATTTCGAATCTCCACGAGGATTCAAAATTTGTTCGATTTACATGATTATTTGAATTATAGGAGTTTTCTTTATAAGGGTAAACTCGGACGGGACCGAAGACTTTGTTCGATTTACCGTGGTTTCTCCAATTTAACGCGTGGCAATAAATAATTATTTTGGACGCTACGCGTTAAAATTAGAGAAAGATTAATTACAAGATTTCGGCGTTCGAAGTACGCGTTAATAATTAGGGGGAAATAAATTAGAGACAAAATCCCAACTCCCACGCGTCAACAAATGGTTGATTGGGTTAAGGCGGCATATGAGAATCTTTCCTCCAATGTCATCATGGTTGGGAAGTCGTTTGAGGTGTGCGGGATCACCACATCCGATCCCCAAAAAGTTAGGTGTAATGATTTTTATCAGAAGTGCATGGGAAATGCACTTTCCAGTTTAGAGGAAGAATCGGATGACGAAGATCCCTTTGATTTGTAATGTAATCTAAATTTGAGTGTCATTTGAAAAAATAAAAATTAAAAAAAAGAATTAATTGTCTTTGTTTGTCTAAGGCTTGACTACGCGTAATAATTGGAGGGAAATTAATTACTTAGAATTCCTGCCACGCGTTAATAATTAGAGTAAAATTAATTACGATTTTTCGAAAAAATCAGGCCACGCGTTAAATTAGAGTACGCATTAAATTGGAGAAACCACGGTACATGATTATTCGAATTACAGGAGTTCGAATTACACGAGTTAAACTGTAGCTTGAAATGTGAAAACGTCAATGAAGCCAGATACTTAAAGTTTACATCAGCAACGATCACACCACCTCCGCAAAAGCTTCCTCCCACCAGAGATGCGTTGCTCTGTCACTGCAAGCGTGTTTCCTTTGTTACCTCTATGGTTCGAAATGCTTTAAATGCAAGTTTTGTCATCCCCTCGCCAGATGGGCACGGTTGGAAAATAATTATTGATGGGGCCCTTTCCATACAGTGGATGATTTTGCCACCAGTGATCCAGATGATGTGTTACAACTGATTTCATGCAACTGCAAGAAATCAGCTTGTCAAAAAGGAAACTGTGCCTGTTCCCATGGTCTCCCGTGTACAGATTTACGTGGATGCCACGAATGCGCTAACAAGAAATCCCCTGACACTGGTAGAGACAATGCTGATTCTGACAGCGAGACAGAAGAAGAAGATGATGAACACTGACATATGGAATGGTTAAACTGAACGTGTTTATGTCTCTGTTTTCTTGATAGGATAAGATGATGTTTGTTTGTTTCTTGCTGTCCGTTGAACTTGTAAAAGTCAAACATTATTTAGAAGCAGCTTCTTTTATTTATTAATATTTTATGTATCCAGTGTCCAGTGGAATGTCACGTGATGTCATAATTCTTTAATCGCTCATTACACTGCTTTTCGATGACGTCATAGCACTTTCAAGAGGCTGTAACTTTTGATGTAGACAAAATTACGTTAGTGTTTATATATGTTTTTTACTTAGAATTTCAAACTCTTTCAGTTGACATCAATGATATTTGAAAAATTCGAAAAAAATCTTTTCCTTACCACTTGACCTGTGACGTCATATGGAAAAAACGTATTTTGGTCCTGGCAAGCCCATTTTGGTGACTAGAAACTGGCCAGTAAACATTTTCGTAACAAGAGGATGGTATTTGAGCTTTCTAAACCATTTATGATTAATCCGCATCCCGCCACCTTTTTTTTGACGGTAGCGTCGTGACTACAAGTGTTTTATTATTTTATGTAATATAAATGATTAGCATGGATTATTAGCACCATAATTCATTGATCATAAGTATGACGACAATTAATTATTAGCTCAGCTATGTATAATAAGTTTGTTTGTGTCAACTGAACCAAAGCCTATTCTTCATTTAATGATGTATATAAATATTTTTGGTATCTGTTTCTGTTAACCGAAAATGCATCTGTAAATGCTATGGAGTTACGTTTGAATGACTGAGTTTATAATACACAAAGTCATTGTTATTTTTCTGAGTTGTTTTGCGTAGGCAGCTGCATGGCTTTTTTAGCACCAGTATCTCTACCTGGTAACTTATTTGTACAGTTGGCAGTATAATTTTTCTTGGTTCGAGATGACTGTCTGGTGTTGAATTTAAGAACTTTAAAAGGATCCTGTGTCTAAAATGATATGAACCAATATGATAGAGATCAAAAAGCCTCTTGTTAGTATTACTTACTTCAAGTTTCTGATGTATGTATTTAATTTTCGAAATCTTACATTCACTTTATGCAATGCATATTTTATGATGTATATAACAGTGGCGGATCTAGAGGTATGTCGAAATTTGTGTAGAGCATTAACATAATTTGTGAATTCAATTTATATTACCAATGGGATTATTTGAACGCTTTTGTTTTATGGTTAGATTGCTAACACTCTCCTACACAAATTTCAACATACCTCTAGATCCGCCACTGTATAATAAGGTAGTATATAGGTTAAACTTCTCATCGCAAGTTATCATTAATACTATATCTTTTTAATTTACTATAGAGAGAAAGGGCTTTCACTCTGAGTGAGTGATAAGAAAGTGGAGTTATAATATATTGAGAGTTTATACACATAAACAAAGAATAAAAATCTTATTCTTATACATAATTATACATCATAATTATGTATTGTATGATTTTATGATTTTTAAATCAAAATATCTGCCCAAGGAAACAGAATTTCCAAAAACTAAGACTTCTGAAACAACTCAAAACATCATTTTGGATGCAGGAACACTTTAACATCTTTGGAGTTATTCTTTCATTTGACAAAAACCTATGTTATGTCTTCTTTTGAAAAAGGTAATTACATAATGTTTTAGTTTGACTTCTTGTTTCCTATGCTACATTAAATTCTGGAAAAAATGTTGTAGCTCTTATTAAAGAGGAAGCATAATTTATCTGTTGTTGTGTAGTTTTAAGGTTCTTGGACTTGTCACAGGGATTTCTGGAAACAGCGTCTTTTACTATATTGTGGTTGACATTATTTAACCATGGATAATTTTTAGGGTAGGGTATACTATTTGATTTGATGAATGCCTAGTGCAGAAATCTGTTTTTATTTTGCTGCCGGATAATGATCAAGGAGCTTGTCTCTAACTTTGATTTTGGTCATTTTACTCTATTTCTTAACATAATTTCTTTTCTTTTCTTTCTATCTGACCATCTTGACCAGTACATAGATGAAATATGTATTTATCTGAGTGCTCCAATCTATCATGGTATAGGTGATTGAAAATTTATTTATTTGATTCATTACAAGTATGTTTTCATTTGATGGATTCTTCCTGTTCATGTACAAGCAATCAAGAAAATGAAGAAGATAACAGATGAAGTAATTTATTGGTTATTTACTTATATATATAACCTCCAATCTGGCAGAAAATATTATTTTGGCCTACATAAAGTAGTTCAATACATTCCATTCATACTCAATTAGTTTTCTTTTGTTTATTTCCCTTATTCCATTAGTGCAACAATACAGGCTTGCATTATAACACTCCTTATGTTAGGACGAATGAATTCGAGTTAATATTTTTTACATTTCGAAAAGTATGTATTAGATTGGGCGTAAACTGGCGTAAATTTCATCGATTGCGCCCTTATGTGTGTTTGGCAAAAAAATTTGCCTAACCCTTAAAAAATCCTAGATCCGCCCCTGATCTGACAGAACTCAAAAAATCCATATTTTACTCTGTGCACAATGCGATAACTACGCGTAAAGTAAACTCGCATTGCTCGCATATAACGTTACGGCGAGGCTTTTTAAAAAAACTAGTTTCGGGTTTTGAAATCCGTCTTCGGGGGAAGAAAGCACATCGCGCCTTCTTTCGTCCGTACGGCCCTATCTAGATGAAAGCAATATTACCCTCCTGATTAATCGGGGCATGTCACAAAACTTGGTATTATCTTTGAAAAACTTGATATTAATTTTTTTGAAAGTTATTATAATAAAAAAGTTGGTATTGAAATAAAGTTGGTATTAAAAAGCCTTTTGGCGCGCCATACTATCATTCATTGGATATACAGTTTAACTCATGTAATTCGAACTCCTATAATTCGAATAATCATGTAAATCGAACAAATTTTGAATCCCCGTGGAGATTCGAATTACATGAGTTAAACTGTATACATTTTTAACAAAAAAAATAAGAAACCGAATAAGAAACTTTTAAAACTAGACCCTTCACTAAGGGGCTGTTCATATGGAGGTGAGCTGGCCCGGTTAACCGGGCTGGCTCACTTGAATGAGATGAATTTCACCCAGCGTTCATATGGCTTTTTTTCATCCCACTTAACCGGGCTGGAGAATGTTTTTTAAACGTAAACAATAATTCGAATTTCGACGCGTGCGCACTTGTCTAAAATCTATCCCACTAAGCCGGGCTGGTCTGTTCATATGAACAAATTTCATCTCACCTAGGTGAGATCCCGGTCAAATGAAATGAGATCTCACTTAAGTGAGCCAGCCCGCTTTTCATATGAACACAATTTATTTTTATAAAGATTTCTTAATAACAGTGAGATCTCTGCTAAGTGAGCTAGCCCGGCTAACCGGGCCAGCTCACCTCCATATGAACAGCCCCTAAGTTTCTTATACAAAAAAAAAAGTGTATCAGTTATAATTCACATAACAATTAAAAATCAGGCTTATACAACAGATCAAATTCAAACGTGACATGTTTTGAAAACAACACTTGAAATGCATCTCAGCTAAACAGTAAAATAGAAGTAGAAATACACTTACAAGATGTAAAGGCACAATGTTATCAAACCCATTATTTTCTCTAGAATATCCAGTAAAAACTTTCATAAGTTGATTACTAATAAACATTAAGTCTTTAAGTTATTTGATTTCAATGTTGAAATTGTTCGTACAGCTAAGTTTACATTTGGCGAAACTCTATGTTTCCTTTCCGGAAATGAAGTTGATTTTTTAAAAATGTTTTTACAAAGTATTCAGGGAAAGAAAACATAAAATTGATCCTACTTTTTCACGGAAATAACAGTTGCTGGTTTAACGAAAACGGAACATTCCGCCTAGTGTGAACCAGCCTTACTTATCAGATTACAGATTAATAAACATTGAGACATTTCTGCAACGAAATATAAAACCCATGGAATGAACGCGAGTCGATTCGAGTGAAAAAGTCTGAAACCATGTCTGATGTCGCGATTTTCAAAATGGCGGATGCAATCGCAAAAAATGAGGTTTTTCTAGAAGAGATAATAACCCTAACCCCCCCCCCCCCCCCCCCCCCCCCCCCCCCCCATCCCCCCATTTTTTAATCAAAGTACCTACACAACGAAATAATACCAAGGTATGCCTTATGTTTTTTTAAAGTAATATTACAACAAAATATTTGTTTGCAATGCTATTTTTTGGTAATTCATTGCAGAAGATGACAGAACTTCATTTGAAATGACCTTGTTTTGACATAACTTGTGATAATATACAAACTTTGCACGGAATACTAGACAAAAACCATTAAAACCCGAGGTTTGTGGAGTGAGTTTCCTTGTTAGCTACTTAGGGCTGATTTTGTGTTTTGTGTTATTAAATTGGTCAGGAAGGAAATATGAGAGCTCTGCTACCTCCACGCCAAAAGGGCCTATATACATTATTATGATGCATTACCTATGTATTCATTACATATGTTGATGTTATTTTTTGTCTGTTATATAGTTACATCCGTCAATTTAGTTAAAAGAGTTTTCATCAAATGTGGTGTGTGTGTGTAGAAATTTATAGTCATATGGGCCGCGGAAGCTTTTTTGTTTTAGGGGGGCTGAAGATATAGTATCCCCCGCAGGCCCCACCATGGTTGAGGCGAAGAGTCTGAAAAGACTATTCTTCTAGCTTAATCGACCATTAAAAATTTAATTACATTTTTCCAAGACATTTTCCTTATTTTTTCAAAAACCATTTTTTCATTATTCACAAAAACATACTAGCCGCAAGAGCTTGAAAATGGCTTTCCATTGATGTAAAAATTATTTTGAAATTTGGTGTATTCATTTAAAAAAACAGCTTAAAATTTCCATTTCCAACATTACGAAACACACTGTATAAGTTAGTTTAGAGAAAACCATACATTAAAGTCTTTTTTATATAACATTAATTTTAAATATTTAGGTTTATACAAATAAGGCATTAATAAATATTTGAGTGAATGCTTCGTATCTTTAATTTCTTTGGTAAACATTTTATTGTAATGATGTAATGATGCTGGTATATGCATTCAATTTTGAGAGGGTGCCTGTCTGGGATCAAAAAATATAATAATGATCTCCCCGCTGATGTTCGCAAAGCTGAATCTTATAAAGATTTTTGCAGGAAGGAGAATAACCATTTTGTGTGAACTGTGACGATAAATCCTTGATGCCAAGTTTCTTTTTTTTTGTGTGTGTATGTTCATATTCTTGTCTTTGTCAGTGTGTGTGTCCAACAATGTTTCTCACAATTATCATTCTAGTATTCTGGTGTATTCGTATTCGTTTCGTATGCTTGCTTTCTTTTCTGATTTAAAGGCCCTACTTTTTTTCTTTTTTCTAACGCATGACTCATATTGATAACAGCATTTATTTGGTGAAATGACAATCCTGTAAATAAATATTGGTTTAATAATAAAATAAACAAGATTCGCAAAAATGCGACTATATATTTCCCCAAAGTTGCAAACATTTTATCAATTTGTGTGTACATTGATAACAAGAAAAATGTATCATTATAATTACAGTGGTATATCTAATATCAAGCTGATGTTCAGATAAAAACGCTGTCCATACTAATCAGGGTTAATACTACAAAACGACTTATGAAATGAAGATGTACATGGTCAAATGATAAGATTTCTCTCAATGTTTGCCAAGGAGTTAAAAAGTGACTTAGAATTTACTATGGACATAGCAAAAACGACCTAACTGCGACTAATATTTCCCCTTAAACAACTAGAATAGTCTTTTTTTCTATAAGGCAATTTCGTCATAATAAACATAAGATCATTATTTATGCTGAAGACAAGCTTCATATCCTTTTAACCATAAAATCACAGATCAGATGTAATTCAACAGAACACTTGCTTAAACTCAGATGAAACCATCTTACAAAATTATAAAATCAAATTTTTATAAAGGTTAACAAAAGAAGAAAAGAAAATTGTCAAAACTTTGGGGGTAGGCATTTTAGCAAATAACTATCAAAAGCAATCAAAAGCCAATTTTTACTAAAAATTATTATGTGTAGCATTTCAAATTTAGGAAGAAAAAATCACAATTTATAAAATTACATTCAAGTATATATTCAAAATAAACATCTCTGATTCAAAAAAATATATTCACATACTATCATGTCATATATATTATATTAATGTAACTGACTTTCGTAAATCCCAAATGAAAAAAAAGATATTTTGGTAGTGAAAATATACACTCACTGCATATCTGGAAGTAGAAGTTTTTGTTTCGGCTTGATTTAAATTATACCTTAAAAGAAGAAATTGTTTGCGGAAGAAATTTTTGCGGAATATGTTTTTGCCGATAAATGACCAAAAAATGCAATTTTTTGCGGATAACGTCTAATTAAGAGATTTTGCAGAATTAATTTTTGCGGATGCAAGAAATTTTTAATAAATTCCTAATTCAGTGCCTGGGTGTATTGTATATACAATCTTTAGTTGGAATGGAAATAGCAGAATTATGGAATAACATCTATTTCTCACCAGCTATAATACCAAAACAGAATACTAAACTGTAACAAACAGATAATGTTGCTGGGTCTTATCTTTGTTCAGGGAAGGTTAATCAGTCTAGGTCTACTTTCCATAAAGGTAAAGTGCAAATAACAATAAAAACTGTGATACCTCCGCAGACATTGTTTCTCAAAGTAAAGGCAACAGTACGAAGCACGAAACCTGTTGCAAGTGCAGATGCTGATTCTATTGTTATTGACAAAGAGTAATAAATAAGTCCTTAGATGTTAAATAACCTTGACTTCTTTCCTTTATCATTTTCCAAACTTTTGTAAACACGAGACTTTCATTTATATACAAAGTGAAACGTGTAAAACCAATTCTTTACGGGTAAAAAAATTTGAGCATTTTGCAGGGTAAATCTTTGCAGATGAAAAATTTTCGAAAGTTTTGCGGAATACCAATTTATTCATTTTTGCGGATTTGAGCAAAATCCGCAAAAATAAATTCCACAACAAAAAGTTCCGTACAAATTTCTACCGCAAACAATTTCTTCCTTTTAAGGTACAGACTGTTATGTTGGAATGTGTTGGAATGTGTTTTGATTTGTTCTTGTAAGGAAAATTGACATTATATATACGAAATAAAATATCATATACAATATCAAAACAGTATACGTGATCATGGAATTGAATGAATATTGTTGGATTACATGACTATCCCAGGAGGCACATTCAACCAGATTCTTTCTATAAATGTCTCAATCCTGTGTGTATTTAATATTTTACATATTAATTGGTTTCCTGAACTTCTTTTTGCAAATACAACATCACGTTTTTACTTGCAATTCTTGTAATGTACTCCTCGAATTAACAACTGGTCGTTGTTCACCACATGTAAAAAGGGTTTCCTTCATATGGTTGTACCTCTATATACGTGTTTTCAGTTGTTGGGCTACGTTATATCAGGATGTAAAATACAAATAAGTCTTCAGCTTGGTTTTTAATTATGAACTTTCAAATTTGCACTGAAATCACAGATTAATGCTCTACTGTTCCAAGCATCTAATTACCATCCATCATACATATCAACAAAAAAAAACGTCCGTAACATACTCCCTTATTTTTCTCTTTTACTTGCGTTCATTCAAAAGTGTTAACAAAACTTCTAGAAAAACATTGAATTAAAACGTTTTTATTTCCATCATTTAACCTTTGAATCTCTTGAATCATCTTAAAAGCTGGGAGACAATATGAAAACTCTTCCACTGCCCAACTGCACTGACTGAAAAAATGGCGCACTACTTCCCTGAAGACTAGCCTCTATTCTTATCTATCTTGATTAGGCCTAAGTTCAATACTGAACCGAGGCTATAAAAGTGAACGGAGAAGATGGAGAAGGAAACTGCCAGTTTTAACATATATTTCGCCCTATGGGGAAATATATAATTAACTGGAATGTGTTATTCTCTGAATCGCTTCCCCTATATTGACCTTCCTGCTGCAAAAATATTTTTCAATTTTCTTCATAGTTCAACATTTTTCAACGTTGCTGAAATCACTAACTTTTAGGCCACATGTCCTATTGTTTCTATAATTAGTTTTATGTGTAGACATTATGGTGCATTCATAAGTATATATTTGATTGAATGTGTTGTATATTTTTTATTGTTTTGAATTAAATTAAATTTACTATAATGATATACACTGCTTGATGAACTCAATATCTGTTTCAGATTTGAACTGGGGTTTCTTATTCGCTGTCATACTAGTTGTATCTCAAAAATTCCTATTTCGAGCTTCATGGTGATCGGTACGAACAACATAGAAAATCTATGTCAAGTTATTTTGATTTTAGGGTAATGGCTGCCAAATCTATTGTTCTTTTCACTCGATTTTAACTCGCGGACATCAGACATGGTTTCAGACTTTTTCACTCGAACGGGCTCGTGGTCATTTCATGGGTTTTATATTTCGTTGATTTCTGGAACTATAAACGCTGTAGTTGGACTGTATTATTCACATTGTTCAAACAAAAATAAGAGCCTTATCTCGTTTCAAGACATGGAGGGTCAACTGACAAAAACAAATCTTTAGTGTGTCATCTTCAGTTTCGTAAGTATATTTACAGTTCTCATATTTCAACAATTTATGAATTATATTATCATTCAAATACTGATCCGTGTAAATTACCGCACAACAACCATAAACAATGATTTACTTAAGTGCCATCCTTGTGTACCTCGAAATCTTTACATGATATTTATCTGAAAAAAAACCTTCAAAAATATGTATTTTTGGTAATACAAATGAATGTCTTCCTCTCAAAAATATAATGATACGCTTTAGCCTACTTAGCCTATCCTGAGTGTTGTTATGAAAACAAAAGAATGTAAATTGAATAGAAAGTGAAACAGCCCGTTTTGTGCAACAGCCGCTATCATCATCAGAACGGCATAAAGAATATTTCATATGATATTATCAGTTATGCTTTCAGGAAGTTCTAGGGAGTGTGTGATTAAAATTGTAATGTGGTATTGGAGAAGTATTTCAAGCCTCATATTTCAAGAATGTCATAAAGTCGTTTTTCATACTTCAGCTGATTTTGCAGAAATCCTTTTGCCTGTCTGGGCATCTTACTATTCATCATTATGAGGAAGTGAAGGTAGCTATCATTAATCCGTAAGATAAACAAATATTTAAACTTAGTAACGAATGGTGATTTAGCTAAACTGGTGAGTAACCACCTAAGGGGACGCTTTGAAGAGAGGCGTTTGAGGCTATGGCCTCTATATTTATCGGGAGATGAGAGGCTAGAAATATTAGCTCGTCGTTCCGATTTCACTCATTGAGGATTATGTCCAGGGCGCGCGTAGCTCCCGATTATCTCAAAAGTGTACGACATGACGATCAAGATAACTGCATACCCTGCCTCCATCCTAGGAGGATAGAAAAGAGAAGGAGAAACAACTCAAATTTAAAGCCTATTCAAACTATTCAAATTTTGCATTGTTTTTAAATTGAATAGAAACGTAAGCGCGATGCGCTCGTCCCAGTTTTTTCCGCGCAAAAATGATGAAATTCTATTTTCTCCTAATTGAAGCCTATATCAAAAATATACTAATTTATCCCCTGGTGGCTATTAAGCTTTTATCTATTGAAAATAGACCGATATGTCCCTCACTGTGTGTTTCAAAACATTCGGCGTCAAAAACCCGAGAGGAAATTTATAAAAATCGCCATTTTGAGCTTCAACAGGAAGGTGCATGTGCTCTCACTGATCATGTTTTTTTTTGAAGAAATACTTGTGCGTGTGTTTTGCGTGATTTATGTAATCTTTCTTGTGAATTTATCTGTCAGTTTCTTTTTATTTGAACAGTTTTGATTCAGGATTACGTAAGTTATAAGGATTTGTTTCACAGTGATTTACTGTCGTTTTCTTAATATATTTTGCATAAATTAACTTTCAAAAATTTTACTCAGTCAGCATTATGTTTTTACTTACAGCTCTGCCTCTCTGTTATTACTTTTGATTAATACTGTTTCTGTTCTCCAGGAATTCTTTCGAGAAATATTTGTTGTATATAGTTAAAAAATAAAAAATTGGCTTAATTTTAAACTTGTTGTTTGTTATTTTCTTTATCTAAAAAGTTGGTTGCTCATGGATTTGTCACTTTTAGGTATTTCACTCTCTTGCTTGGTTAAATTCTTTGACTTTTGAACATAGTGTGTTGTTGCTAGCCACTGGCAACTTGGTATATTGTAAATGCATATTTTTCCCTTTTCTAGAGCATATAATCTAGAATTGATATTGTCAAAAATTATTAAAAAAGAAGAAAAAAACAACCATATAGGAGTGTTTTAGTAGTTGAACATGAAGAACCAAATGTGTACCCTCAGTAACCTCTGTAGTAGTTAGTGGCTTCGCAAGAAGAGTTCAAAGGATTGAATCACAACAACCTAAGTATGCTCCTGAATTTTCAATACATGATGATTCGTGTGATATCTGTTTTGTGCCTGCTAAAAAAACATCATTAAGATTAAGTGAGAATTAGTAAACAAACATAGCATTTCTACAAGAACTGCAAGACCACGGAACTGGTGATTTTAAAATTGACTCAGAGGAAGAAATAACAATAGAGCTCCTGGATGAGTTTAACGAATTCGAAGAATTTAAGATAAAAGTCTGGACGATATTTTAGTGGAAGATTTCCAAGAGTAAAATCTGCTAACCCTGAAATCACATTTATTGACGAAAAATATCGTGAAGTAGCTGGACTACAAAACATAGTCACAACTGAGCTTGTGTGTCAATTGTGTGTCAAATGTTTTTAAGAAGAAGTTGTTCTTCGAAAAACATATTTGATATGTGCTAAACTATTTTATATATTATTTTTTTGCTAGCTACCTAGTGTATCACTTATTATTTTATCAAATGTTGAACAATATTGGATAAATTTCACTTCTTCAAAAGTTTTTATTCATGTAAAAAAGTTCTTCATTCAGCTAGGTGACCTTATAGTGTTTTAGTTTGTTAATGATGAGATCTCAAACTATGACTGTTTCAACCTTTCTTATATTTTACTGGTTCATCTATATAAATGTTTAACTCCCTACTAAGGTTTTGCTTTCAACTGTATGTATGCATGCTTAAAGGTGTACAGATTTTATATGTCCTGATGATGAGTTAGAAATCGAAAATTCGACGTTTTTATTTAAATCTTATTATCTTATTTTACTTTGAATTTTAAAGTTTCCAAGATGCATAAATTCGGAATTGATTTCTTGTTTATGTTTTGAAACTATGATTTCCATGATTATTTTAATAATATATTCCCCTTACTGCTAGGAGAAACAGTTTGTGATCAAAAACTATTACATCATGAGTTGGTGTAAGCCAATAACATTTCGCCCGGATTGTTTTTTGAAAAACCAATCACATTGCTACTGCTTAAATTATGTTAAATTATTTCTTTGTTCAAAGAAAGATTATGCAGTTAACCGCTAATTTTAAAATTTAGATTTGAATAGAGCCACACGCTAGCGCATCGAGCTTATTACAATGGAAAAACTAGAGTTGTTTCTCCTTCTCTTTTTCTATCCTCCTAGCTCCATCGAAAGCAAACAGAACTCCAGTTCCATCATGGCACCGTAACAATGCTGCTGGAAAGTTAGAACCCAGCGGGCACAAAGACGTCGTAAAGACGTCGAAGAGACGTCTTTCCAAGACGTCCCTAAGACGTCGCAAAATGGTCGTGAAGTGGGAATCTCAAAAGACGTCCCAATTACATCCTCACTGAGACGTCCCGATGACATCCCAACGACATCGTAACGACGTCGCAGGATTACGAAATTTAAGTTGTAGAGACGTCGTAAAGACGTCGTGAAGACGCCTTTCCAAGACGTCCCTAAGACGTCGCAAAATGGTCGTGAAGTGGGAATCTCAAAAGACGTCCCAATTACATCCTCACTGAGACGTCCCGATGACATCCCAACGACATCGTAACGACGTCGCAGGATTATGAAACTTAAGTCCTAGAGACGTCGCAAAGACGTCGTAGAGACGCCTTTCCAAGACGTCCCTAAGACGTCGCAAAATGGTCGTGAAGTGGGAATCTCAAAAGACGTCCCAATTACATTTTCACTGAGACGTCCCGATGACATCCCAACGACATCGTAACGACGTCGCAGGATTACGAAATTTAAGTCGTAGAGAAGCCTTTCCAAGACGTCCCTAAGACGTCGCAAAAAGGTCGTGAAGTGGGAATCTCAAAAGACGTCCCAATTACGTCTTCACTGAGACATCCCGATGACATCCCAACGACGTCACAGGATTATGAAATTTACGTCGTAGAGACGTTGCGAAATGGTCGCAAAGTGGGAGTCTCAAAAGACATCCCAATCACATCTTCACTGAGACATCTCGATGACACCCAACGACATCGCAACGACGTCGCAGGATTTGTCTTCGTAAAGTCGTCGTAGAGACGTCTTTCCAAGACGTCCCTGAGACGTCGCTCAATGGTCGCGAAGTGGGATCCTCAGAAAACATCTCAATCACATCTTCACTGAGACGTCTCGATGACAGGATATCGCAACGACTTCAATCTCTGGCCGTAACGACATCGTAGAGACGTTCGATTAACAACCTCCTTTTCCTGGGATCATAGGCCATCTATGTTGGGATCATCAAAACAACAAAACATACAAATTCAATGGATGTCTCCTTTTTAATTCTTTTTAAAAGTTTACAACGCAACAATTTACAATTCAACATATACTAGCTAATTTGCCATCAAGTTATAAAATTTTAAATCACATGTATTTCCACATTTAAGACTCCCTTCGGCTAGCCTCTTTGAAATTTCGCCAACCTCATTATCGATCAGGAGATCTTTGAGCATCATCTACAGTGCTTTTCTGATGCTGGAATGCTGAAACTAAGTTCAACAAGAATGTATAAATATGTATAAATATACCCACCGAATGGATTCAGAAAACAGAAACTCACCGTTAATTTCATCGTTTCCTGTATCTTTTCAAGGTGTTTTTACATTTACACCTCGCCAGTTTACCTTTGACAAAACGCCATGTTTAATCAATTCTTCTAAGTTTTATCTAAACGTCTTTTATCGAAACTTATGTTACATGTATCATTATTAACAGTATTAACCTTTTCTTACAAGAAAGTCTTTGCTTTTGAAACTTTCTATATCACATGTGAATTTTATAACCCGGGAATTTCTCTTTGTCTTACGTATTTGTGATTGGTCTATTTTAAACTCTTTAAATCATGCAACTGTAGTAAAACCTATTAGATGAATCTTTGTTGACTAATCGCTTTTGAAAATTTATAATTCTTTCGAAGGTCGTAATTTGATCTGTGTAAAGACGTCCTAAAAACGTCGTGAAAGCATCCCTTACCAAGAAAAAGAATCGGTACGAATGTAAATTCCATATGGAGTATGCTGTTGTTACTCAAAGTTTGCTGTTTAATGACTGCCGAATGAAATTTGAAAATTTTTATCAGGTCCCAAATTGATCGTAAAAGGATCTCAATTGCGACGTCCCATTTTCAGACGTCTCTACGACGTCGCAAAATGATCCTAAATTAATAATTGTTTCGAAGGTCGTTATTTGATCTGTATAAAGACGTCCCAAAAACGTCGTAAAATCATCCCTCACACGACCAATAAACGGAATTCGATACGAATGTAAATTCTGTATAAGCATGTTAGTATTACTCGATTTATACTGTTTAATGACTGCAGAATGAAATTTGAAAATTTTTATCAGGTCCCAAATTGATCGTAAAAGGATCCCAATTGCGACGTCCCATTTTCAGACGTCTCTACGACGTCGCAAAATGATCCTAAATTAATAATTGTTTCGAAGGTCGTTATTTAATCTGTATAAAGACGTCCCAAAACGTCGTAAAACCGTCCCTCACACGACCAATAAACAGACTTCGACACGAATGTAAATTCTATATAAACATGTTAGTATTACTCGATTTATACTGTTTAATGACTGCAGAATGAAATTTGAAAAATTTTATCTGGTCCCAAATTGATCGTAAAAGGATCCCAATTGCGACGTCCCATTCTCAGACGTCTCTAAGACGTCGCAAAATGATCCTAAATTAATAATTGTTTCGAAGGTCGTTATTTAATCTGTATAAAGACGTCCCAAAACGTCGTAAAATCATCCCTCACACGACCAATAAACGGAATTCGATACGAATGTAAATTCTGTATAAGCATGTTAGTATTACTCGATTTATACTGTTTAATGACTGCAGAATAAAATTTGAAAATTTTTATCAGGTCCCAAATTGATCGTAAACGGATCCCAATTGCGACGTCCCATTTTCAGACGTCCCTACGACGTCGCAAAATGATCTCATAACCAAACGACCATTTTACGATTAAATTGAGACGTCTCAAAGACGTCTTGTGCCCGCTGGGAAGGAGACTAGTTGTTCAATGGACGTTTTGCGTTATAATTCTTGCTTTGGGAATTTAATATTAATATGGTTATAATATTAATATTAATATTTATTTAATATTAATATACCTATAATATGAAACTCTTATCATTTTTATTTATTAATTACTTCCAAATTTTACATAGTCTTCACTTGTATTTGTTATTCATTTTATACGTTTATGCTGAAAGATATTATGTATGCAGAACCTTATGTTATTGTGAAATATTTCAAAATGATATATAATAAGTAAATGGTTTTGTATTTGATTTTTATTTGTTTGGTTTTTTCAAAGACAAGAAAGAAATGTTATATGCGATAAATTTTCTCTTGTAAACTTATGTACAAAGCATAATCAAAATTATGTGGAAAACAGCTAAAATTCTTTTTATTGTCAAAGGTAACATAAAGCATAAAAACATGATAAACAATTCATCTAACATAACATAACACTTTAATTTCATCTTTCTTACTCAATATTGTCTCATGGTCTCCTTTCTTTAATTGCTATGGCTTCTTTAAATAAACGTTTCATATGATTACATACCTTCTTTATGTAAAATTTTCACTTGGTCCCAGTCTATTTGTAATTTGTGTGTCCTTCATGTGTTTTGATAGTCCAGATAAGTTTTTATTTTCCTAAATGGCATCCATTTTATGCTCATTCAATCTGATCAATAATTGTCTGCCTGTTTCTCCAATGTATTTGTTGTTGCAATTTTGACACTGTACTTCATACACTACTCCTTGCTCCGTTTGCTTCGTCTGTTGGGAGTTCTCTCTCTGCCCTATTTCGTTCTTCAACTTCCCTATAGTATGTCTGACTGTTGAATTGTACTTTCTGCTTATTCTCGAGATTGATATAACTTTTTCATATGGTAAATAAAATATTATAGCATTTTCTTCAGTTTTATCAATCACCTTCTTTTCTTTTGGTTCTAACGCTTTTTAAAACTGTTTTCTGTACTAACCATTTTGGGAAATCATTCAATTCCATGGTTTTCATGATTATAGTTAATTTGTCTTTTGAAATCAGATTCTGTGGTTCAAATGTCCTTTGCTCTCTTTGTCAATTTCCTAATTGTGCACAATTTTACTGATTTTGGTTGACAAGACTTGTAATTTATGTACTGTCCCAATGGGGTGTTCTTTCCTATACACACTTGATAGTTTCATTGTTTTCTGTTCGTGTTATCAAGCAGTCCAGAAAAGCAATCTTTCCATCATTTTCATTTTCTGCTGTAAATGTTATGTTTCCATTAATATTATTTAGTTCTTGTAGCGTATCATTAGTATCATATTTCGTTATTGTAAATGTATCATCCACTTTTTTTTGTGGTGCATGTACCATGTTGTATTTACTAGCTTCCTCAAGCCTTTGCACATAAATTTCAGCAAAGGATGGTGATGAAGGATATCCTATAAACCTTCCGCTTGTTCATAAAAGTTTCCACTCATTTGAAAATCATGAACCCAATGACAATATGGCTAGTTTTATCAGTGCTGTCTTGTTTACAATGACAAGGTTAAAGCATTCATTGTTAATTCGCATTTCAACTTCTCTTTATCACGTCTTCTTTTGGTAGTGAAGGGTACATATCTTGTATGTCAAAACTGACTAACCTTTCCTCCTCCCTTAATTTCACATCTTTTATTTTGTTAACAAAATCCTTTGAATCTTTTATAAATGCTTTTCCCGAAGTTGTCAGTGGTTAAAATTCTCTACTGACAAATTTTGCAAGATGCTGCACTGGGTATTTAAAATAGGTCTAACTTTCAACAGATTTTTGTGCGACTTTAATGTTGGTCTATCAAATATGGTTCTTGGCGTGATTTGTTTAAGATTTTTAAATAATTCCACAGTTATCAAGTTTTCTTTCCTAAGCAATGCCAATTCCTCATTCACTTTTTCAATATTATTCTTTGCTATAGGTATATAGCAAGTTCATTTTTAATTAACTCTTCCTTCATCTTTTTGTAAATAATACATGTCGCTCTACCTTATTGTTTTCCATTAAAACTAAATCGTTTTCTTTCAACTACTCCTATAGTCCATTGCGTAACTGTTCAGTTATATTTACATCTTTTTTTCCTTCCATTTTTAATGTTTCTCTTACATTCAAATCTATACTTATTCACCATTGCAGGTGAACAAAAACTTTTAACAACCTTTCCAATGCCGCAAATCATGTCAATGACTGGTAGTTTTTTTTGGTGCAATCTTATACTCTGGCCCTTTGGACCAATGACGTAACGAGGTGGGTTTGTAAACAGATGTTTTCATTGTTTGTTTTCCTTTGTTTAAATTCAGGGTTTGCACAGTCAAGGAAAGACCAAATGAAAAGTGGATTTTTTTATTAAGTCAGTGAAAGTCAGGAAATGTTAGAGAATTTTTTTAAAAGTCAGGTAAGCATAAAAGAAATATGTATAATATGCTTTTTATCTATATTTTATCTGTTTTTACTCATTAAATGAATAATGAAAAAACTTATTTTCAAGATAGTTGGCTTCTAGATAAAACATTTGTAATTTTGTAACTGTTTTATCAGTTTATAGACTACTGAACTGCCTGTCAGGGCATTGTAATATCTAGTTCATTAGTCAGATTATACTGTTGGTTGTTTCTGATCCTGCTTTTGGTCCCAGTTGGTTTGAAAATGATCAAATTCATTTTGTTTATTTTTTGAGTAACTTTTTGTATTTGCTATTGCTTCAGCAGTTGTTAGCCTAAATTCAGGAAAGAATAATATGCATGTAAGAAAGAGTCAGGAAAAAACACATCATTTTCAGGATTTTTCTCAGGGAAAATAGTATACTTTCCAGGAAAAGTCAGGGAATTTCTTCGGTTGAGGGCTGTACGAACCCTGAAATTGGTTATATATATAATTTTAATTTTTGCAATGGTTTTTTAGCTTCTTTACAATCATGATTTATTTTTTGTTGAACTTGATTTTTTTTTTAAAAAAAAAGATTATTATATGGAAACTAGCAATTCAAAACTTTAAATGTCTATACAAACAAACTTTCTTAGTACTGTGGTGGTGATTTTCAAAACCAAAATTCCTTGATTCAGGAGTACTCACAGTACGGTGGTGATTCTGGGACTGTAAAGAGATCCCTTTTGTGTAACATCTAATAACAAATAATGAATGAATATCAAAATTGCAAACTTCCAAACATTCAAATTTCCTAATTAAAAACTGCTGACTTATGTTTCCCACAACCTTTATAACAGTTCATTATATTAAAGTATTTAAAGATACTGTATTCTCTCTATTTACTGCCCCTCTCTAATAGGAGCCCCCTCTAGTCAAAAATATTTTTATAAGTGCCCCTCAAGTGCCCGGGATTATTAGAGTGACTTGGCAATAACTCAGAAATTAATAAGCACCAAGGCGGTAATTAGAACTTTGAACAAAAAGCGAAAGTTCTGTAATAGAAACGGAAGACTACATTTTTGTGATGTCTAAATGTAAGTTAGAAGTACAAAATCTTAATAAATAATAGTTAAAACTATTCTTAACTACAAAATCTTATGAAATGAAAAATACAGTTGTTTTTATTCTTTTATGACAAAAAGCAATGCCTTGTTCACAGTTAGCATGGCCAATCCAAAAATATTTTATAAGCGACCCTCTCCAATTACAACCCTCTCTAATGAGCGGCTCACTTATTTCCAAAAAAATTTATAAGCACATGGGCGCTTATTAGAGAGAATACGGTATATTGTCTTTTTGTTCTTTCAATTCATATTTATCATTTTGTCACAAAGCAGACAAACACCCTTTTTTCAAGTGTCTGTTTTACTAATAGTGTCTTTAACTGCTTCTAAGAAAGTAGGAGTTGAGCCCTTATCATTAGTTTTTATACTGGTGACTGCACAATATCTAAATGTGTTGCACACATATATTTGTCACATAATATATTTGACATATATTTGTGTCTATTTGTTAGATCACATGCTGTCTTATGCACAATATATTATGCATTTATTCAGAAATAAAACAGGTTCTGTACTGCTCCAATGATTGACAGGCAGTCAGATCCTTTGAATTTTTTTTTTTTGAGAAATGGTCTCCATTTTTTTCTGGTGGCCCTCCCTGACTATTGGTGTGGTCTCCTTCCATGTTAATATTTTATATAATCCAATCAAATTGTGTATTATTTAACCATGGTAAATCAATGGTTAATTACTTACTTACTTACTCAATTACTAATTATTGAGGTGTTCGGTATTTCATAACTACTTTAAGAAAAGAAACAACAACAACTTTCTTAGACGCTCTTCTTCAATTTATCCTTGAAAGTGGAAATTGCATAAAAATGCACGTAGTAGATTATTCAGCAGCCATTGTCTTAAAAACAATAGCTGCCTCACTCAGCATGTTAAGAAAATAAAGCTTTATTCTGTACTACTTTCGCGAATTTGGGTCATTTTCGCGAAAGTTAAATCCGTGAAAAAAAACTAGAATCTAGCATTTGCGAAAGTTTATTCTCACTAAAAAGACTAGAAAAATTGAATAAAACAGTTAAAACGGTTAAAAACACTTATGTAGTTGGAATTATTGTTGATATTCTGGTTTCTTTTAGTTGAAAAGAGAAAATAGCATTTTTTTCTTATCACATTAACCCGCCTTTAGCAATTCAATGACTTTGCTATCAGCCAAAAAGTTTAAAATTTACTATTTTTCTTTGATTTTCGCAAGTTCATTCCCGCGAAATTCACTAATTTTCGGTCATTCGCGAAAGTTTATTCCCTAAATTTCGCAAATTTTGCTGCTCGCGAAAGTTTCTTCCGCAAAAGTTTCTTATCTTAAAGCATAATACATATATTTGAAATTAAAAATTTAATTCAGTCCTTGTTAATGCTGATGACCAACCTTAATCTCAGTTTTGCATCAGTTTTAAAAAATCTTAAATCCGCCCCAAATGCGTTCCTGCATTAGAATTTACATTCGGTTATTAGTGAAGTCTCACAGTCTCTAAATCGCAGACTAATTGCCATTTCGGCCGGAGTAGTAGGAGTCCAAATGTGTTTTAATATGGTATTCGCTTCCACTGCTACAGTAATAAAATTAAAATCATTGAGCTCTGATTTCACTTTTTTAATAAGTCAACAAATGTTGTTGCATTACTAAGAGCTCCCGTCCTCTAACGCTTCGTATCTCCGCCTGGTTTACTTGAAAGCGGGTAGGCTGACGCCCACTAGAGTTAAGTGTATTGTAATGTCATCCCGGGGCTGTTTGTCCTTTAACTTCTATAATTATCATAACTGTTATACATTTTCACCAGTATGCGTGATTTTATTTTTACGAAAATCATTTCAAAGCTTAAGTATCGAATCAAGCTAATTCATATTATTTCATATTTACATTACTAGTAGAGCCCTTTGGTTTTGTCTTGTAACAGTTAATCTGTCAGTCGAAGAACATGTGATTGTTGACATTACATATGTATTGTTTCTAGTGTGCACCAACTACCATCCTTTTGTGAGCTGTTCACAACTTACAACTTATTCACAGTCTTATTATTGTAGTTGAAAGATCATTAGATTGTCTTGTCGTCCTTATGGCGGAAGTTAAAAATGCAATAGACGAGTTAGAATGTTCAGTTTGTATGGACAGACTGGTCACTTCTCAAGTTCTACCATGTCATCATTCATATTGCAAAGAATGTCTAGAAAGCTTCCTTCAATTCGATGACAAAGGATGTGCTAAATTGTGTTGCCCTAATCAATGTCAAGAAGTCACAAATCTGAAGAAAGATCAGACTTTGAATGATGTTCTGAAAAAATTGTTTGCCTTGGAATCCTTTTTCAAAAAAATCAACAGTGAAATACATTTGTAAGTAGAAGGCTTCCGTTAAATGCTATGTGTGTTAGACCTAAAATTAAATTAACAGTCACTCTTCACATCGTTTAAACGGTAACCTTATGAAATTAAAACATTTCTATTACAGGACAACAAAATAATATCCTTAGCCATACTTTTCGTATATTCTAGGGAAATGGCCAACTGCCAACAGAAACATGAGCATAATATCTTATGTTCTCGTTACTGTCAAAGCTGTCGTAAAACTTTGTGTAAGTCATGTTTTGAAGAACATGCGTGTGAAGGAAACAACTATATCAAGATTGCTTATGATGGCCAAAAGGAATCATTCCAACCTATTTGTGAAGAGCATCAATCGCATGCAAAGCACATTTGCCGAGAATGCAACAATCAATTCATTTGTGTATATTGTAAACACAGAAGACATAGAAATCATGATTTCATTGACCTCGATTCCTATGTTGAAAAGGTGAAAGAAAATTTAACTGCTAATTACCAGAAGGCAAGAGAATCTATTACACAATTAAAACAGCCTAAAGAAGAGTTGGTGAAACAGTTCCAAATGTTTAGAGAGAAGCTGAGTGAGGAACTGCTTGTCAGAAGATTCATCCGCGTAAACAGATACATCACCCATCTGTATGAGGAAGAATCAAAGATATTGCAGCAGTTCGATGATCGTACGAATTCATTCATCCAACAAAGAGCAAGCAAGCTGGGAGCACTTACTGAAGTTAAGGGTTTGATGGACAACAAGACCAACATCCATACTCTTGTTATGATCTCAGAACAAGAAGTTTTACTGCAGAAATTACAAGACATTGTGAAGGAGCTTTCTTTGAAATTTGTTCTTACTGATTTAACACCTGATAACAGTTTGGGAGAACTTCGCTTCGAAGAATCCAATAGTCATGCATTCCAAAATTCTTTTGCCAAGGACAATGTACTTGGTAAGTTTCAAATTCATCTTCATCATCTAAGTGGCTCTGGTAAATCAATAGATACATCAACTACTAACACGAAAATAATTTTCATATTTTTAGAAATGATTTTGTCAACCGATCTTAGGTAGCTATGCGTTTTTCACCATTCTCTTTGGATCCATTTGTAAGAATTTTAACAAACCAATCACAGTTTCCGAAAACACTTCTACCGGGTAAGTCCAAAAGGGAACCGGTGTTTCACAAAAAATATGTTTCGATTTAATAACTATGAAAGATAGTTATTATTATTTCTGAATAGAAGAATCCTTTACCTATATTTTGCTGTACCACTTTTCTAATTTGGTTCAGCAGAAAAAAAGTTATGGACAAAAAACTGGAAGCGGTCCTTGTAAAAATCTTTGAAAAATGGAAAAAAAAAGCCAAGCAAAATGTCTCAAAACATGATTTATGATTTTATTTCAGACCAGAAGGGAACATACACAAATAAATGTACTAAAACTTATTTTTCTTATTCCCAATAATTAAGTTAAGAAAAAAGTTCAAACTTTTTTCAAAATTTTCTTAAAACTTTATTCACTACAAAACTTTATGAAGACTGTCTTATATATACGGTGGCCCAGAAGTGCACAAAATAAATCTTTAAATGCAAAAAATAAATCTTTAAATGAACAAAATAAATCTTTAAATGCACAAAATAAATCTTTAAATGTACAAAATAAATCTTTAAATGTACAAAATAAATCTTTAAATGTATAAAATAAATTTTTATATGTACAAAATAAATCTTTAGAATAAGTCTTTAAAAGTCTTTAAAAGTACTGCGGTGGCTGCGATGATTCCCACCAAAAGCAGTCAATCGATTCATGATGTAAAGCGGTTCTATCAGAGCAAGTGAGGCCACGATTTCGGCAAATGTTTGGATGAATCAATTATATAAGCATAACGGCTTAAAAGAACACACCTTTCCGAGTTCGTTTTTATGTCGTATTCTGGCTGTAATGTCAACACGAGCCTCGTTTTGATGTGTTCTTTTGTTATTTGGCAATTATGAGGTTACAAATTTTGCTCATTTTCAAATCGCAGTGGGAAAACTTTCGGTAATCATCAAGACAGAGACGAGGCCCGTACTAACATTACAGCCAGGTTACGACATATAAAAACAAACGGGAAAGGTCTATATATAGGTTTCCACACATCAACCATATGCCAAAGCTGTAGTGCATTTAAGTAAGATAATCTCACTTCTTCTCAACAGATCAACCCATCACTTACAGGGAAATGGCTACCAAAATTGCTTCGTTAGAGAGCACGCGATTAAGTGAAGGTTGACCTTCACAACTGGTTTTCAGTTATCATCATTTCAATATCATTCGCCTGGTAGCTCATATCATTTGAACTACTGAGCGAATAAAAAAGCAGTCCACTCTATCACACGACCACAGGAAACAAAATGGAAACTCGCCAAAAAATCGAGAAAAATGTTTCGGCGGATAAATGTTATGTCATCTGGTTTGCTTGAATTCGCAGCTAGTAAGATTCGTAGATAGCAAGAAAATAAAAACCCATTTCTATTTTTCGCTGCAGCGATCAAATTTACTTTATCTGGCGAATGAAATAAATAAATTTGTGGGGATTTTTCAACTAACGACTTGTTAAATCCATGTAACAACACGTAAAAAGGAAAAAGAAAAACGGATATTAAATTAAATTATCTTTGGACAAACCTGACGAAATAAAATTTGAAAGTCTTATTTGTAATTTCCTGACCTTGAGGCTTATTTCCAAGATTATTTTGCATGTGACAATAAATATAGAAAGTCATTACGAGCATCTTCGAACGTTGTACTTGGTGTTATATTAAGTTCTTCAGATAGATACTCAAAGTATTCTTGCAAGAGTACCTGGTTATCATCCTCAACCAGCGAGTCGTCATCTAAATGACTCTTGATAACACGAAAATCAATATTCGTAATTGGATAGGCACTGTCAATAAAACCGTTCGGTGGAGAAACGAATAGTAACTCCGGTCTTCCATGAACAATACTATACTTGGAACGTCGAATGTAATGGCTATTCCAAGCTTCTTTTAATTCATCCAGCTCTTCCTGTATCAAGGTTGAGAAACAATGCCAAGCACACGCTTTCTCAACATCATCATCTGGATTGTACTCTCCAGTATGTATTATATCACGGAAGAATCTGATGATGAAACCACTTTTGCAACGTCGTAGTTGAGACCACCACGCTTCAATCCGTTGATTAGTGTGAGATGACCCATATAAATGGGAGTTTTCAGCAGATAATGAATCACTGTCATTTCTGCGAAAGAAACATTGAGCTGCAGCTGCAATTACGATTTCAGAACCGCAGTTCGTTCGCAACCTTTTAGGAACACCACCTACATCAGCAAAACAGTTGAGGTATAAATTTCCCACGACACTCGGATTGTTGTTCGATTTAACAAGTTTTAACCACAATATTCAACGGCTGAAGCCGTCTATGCAGCCATGAATCGGGAAACCGTAAGGTTAAAATTTCTACTACAACATAATGAATAATGAGAAATATTATAAAACAATATATCAATTTATCATACAGCCATATGCTGTAGAACAACACCCTAAAGAATCACAACAACCCTACACACACAGCATAAATTATTGCTGATTGAAACACCAGACAGGCAGTTTAATGGTGGTTAGTTGGGAGTCACTTTCTACTCTATAAAGAAGAAGAGAGAGTGCCTTTGGCCTCTCCAGCAGATCAAGAACACAATTACAAGTACCCAAACTACAGCTATACACAACCTCCACAAAGGAGTACACATTTGTGAATAACTATTACATTACACAAACAAATAAACCCACACGCGGTTCCTCTCAAGGTGCTTTCGTTTATCTGCAGCATGCATCATGACGCCTGTCTTTTGCAGCAGTATGGCGCTCTGGGAACAAAGAAGATATTATTGGACATTTATTTTACACATTTACTACAGATTTATTTTATACATTTAAAGATTTATTTTATACATTTAAAGATTTATTTTATGCACTTCTGGGCCACCGTATATATAGAATATTGAGAAATGCCGCAACTCCATGCAAGAAAGAGTTTGGGTATACATCCAGTTTGCTAGGGTAAACATTATTAAAGAGGTGATTAGACAAATTATGTCTTTTCTTTCAATCCCCATAGCCTTTTCATCAACATTATCGAATTTAATCAAAGAATCTCGCAGGAATATTTTGTTCGGCTTTTTTGTCAATTTTTCAATTTATGCATCGACTTTAATTGAACTTTCAACTAACAAGTACAGCAGCATATAGAACATTTTTGAAACAAAAATTATACATCAGGGTCAGAAATGTTTTTCAATTTACTATCCTCTACCATTATCTTCTTTGATATTCCTCATCATTTTCATTATAGAAACGTTCAGAGTTTTCACGAAGAAGCATCGTCACAAATGACGAAAAAGTATAAAAACTATTCTTCGGCAGGTATAATGGATATCTCTCAATTTTAACTCACATGCAATTATAATACACTTTTCATCTTTCTACATTGCAACGTAAGATTGGCCAAGAATAAAAATTTCGTATCATATTTAAACTCCAAGAAGTTTAGAATATCATGTAAAGATTTTATTTTCCTCTCTTTCTGCCCTTCTTCCACCACCATCTTTCATCTCGCCGCTTTGTTTGTTTTGCTCGCCCCAGACTTTCATGGAACTGTGATGTTATATACAAGTATAGTTCAATTTAGCTATATTGCCGAATATAGATTTGTGAGAAGAATTGAGTAGAAAATAAGTGAATTGATAGTGTCCTTTGGAACATGTCCAAAAGGTTCTTCCTTATCTTCTTCGACAGTAAAAACTTGAGATTTTTACCTTACGTATTGAGCTCCTTCGTTTTTTTGAAGATTCGGATGATTGGACTAACTGTAGCATGAGCAGGTTCGTGTTAGTTAAAAAGTAAGGTATCATGGAAAAACGAACACGCAATAAAGTAAGTGAGCTGCAGGGGTGAAATATATCTAAGACCGTAAAGTACAAAGGATGTTTGATAGATGTTTGCCCCTAAACTTCGCGTTCAATTGGGGATGTATTTTTTTGTGACACATGCGTTGTATTCTATCACCCTATATGGTGTATTGACGAAGTTAAGAACACGTCACACTGTACACATTTTTAATCGCCAGATGTAGATACGTCGCTTAATCACGTCGTTAATATAACGGTTTTTTTGTTTTTTTGTTGTTTTTTTTAAAACAAGAGAGTAGTAAAAAAGATATTGATATTGACGATAATATATGGAACCTGTGTGGATACACCTTCAAAGGAAACCACTTATCTGAAAGCTGAAAATTGATCTTCAGTTCTTTCTTCGTTTCAGAAATCAAAGATATTAAAGAACTTGCAGATTTAAAAATGGCAATAGTGTTTGAACTTGGGATTGATGCATTTGAGTATCTCATGGCTGCTGTAGATGAAAACGAATCAAAAAAGCTAAAAGTGATTTTGGAATGTACAAATTTACCGTTGGAAGATGCAGTTATTCGTGCATGCAACCTAGGACATGTCGAATGTCTGAAATTACTATTGGAACATAACTGTAACATCAACTTTAACACTTGGTATGAAAACGCTCCACTTATATGTGCATCTTGTGAAGGACATAGTGAATGTGTCAAATTACTACTTGAACATAATTGCGATGTCGACCTTAAGAATCACTATGGAAGCACTGCACTTATTTTTGCATCTGGTCGTGGACATATCGAATGCGTGAAACTACTGTTAGAACATAACTGTAATGTCAACATTAAGAATAGCTATGGAAACACTGCACTTATTCGTGCATCTAATTGTGGACACATCGAATGCGTGAAACTACTATTAGAGCATAACTGTAATATCCACATTAAGAATCAGGATGGAGACACTGCATTGACCTGCGCGTCTAAAAATGGACACGTTGATTGTGTGGCTATGCTAAAGCGTGCTTCACACCGGGTGTATAAAAATATACACCAGATTTAAATTTATACACCGCGTATAACCTTATAATAACGCGCACGTTTATTTTTCTGGGCGAAAGTGCGTTGTGTTCACACCAAATTTTTAAATAAAACGCAAAAATATACACAGAAAATAACGATAGAGATGAAAACAAAATCAAGATGTCTGACAGTGAAACAGACGATATTTTGGCTTATTCAGCTTTGCTTATGTTTGGAGATGAGAATCAGACGGAAGATAATAAAACACGTCGTACCACAATGGGTGAAAGATATTTTCAAAGGAAGAAAGATTTTCGGTCAATTTCATACATTGTAAAATGAGAACTGCTGATAGAGAAAGTTTTTTTCAGGTCAGTTCAAATAAATGTATCATTCGTTTTTCCTTTTCTCAACCACCCTGTAATCTGTTACCAAAAACAATGAAGTTATGTATTACTGCATTTTTAGATATTCGAGAATGTCACCTGATCGTTTTGATCATCTCTTGAGTTGAAAGTTTCAAAATTTTTTTTCTATTGAAAACACGTGTTTTTAATGTCAAACAATAGATTTCACTTTAAAATTTAAAGACACCATGCGGTAAGTCTCTGAACTTCAAAAACGCAGTGTATATGAGCGGTGTAGCTTTTTTTTTTTATTATTATTATTATTATTTTCTTACATCTTTTGTCTTCCCTCAGGTTCCAACATCCTAGTCCCTGTGATGATTTTCTTTCCGATATTTTCCAATATCAAGTCTATTGATCAATTGGAATCATGCCAACACCAGTTATTCAGCCCTGGCAACATCAGCGAGTCTATTTCTTGTCTGACTTCTTATGTAGTTTATTTTAACGATGAATACCAATTTTAACTAACTATATTGTATTGTATTGTATTTATTGTATTTATCTATTGTTATATTTTTTATTGGGTGAAAAGCCATTTTATGGATCCCTGAAATACATTTAATAATAATAATAATAGTAGCTATGTATCAAAACGATTTGATATATACACCGCTCTTATACACTGCGCTTATTTGAAAGAATGCTCAAAGTGTTTTTTGTTTATTTTGTTCACACAGCGCTTAAATTATACACCACTTTATACACGGCATTCATCAGTAGTGTATATCATTATACACCCGGTGTGAACCTCGCTTAAAAGAAGTTTCGAAATCTTAAAGAAAACTTAATGTAATTATGTAGTCAGGACGCTACCGTCAAAAAAAGGTGGCGGGATGCAGATTAATCATAAATGGTTAGAAAGCTCAAATACCATCCTCTTGTTACGAAAATGTTTACTGGCCAGTTTCTAGTCACCAAAATGGGCTTGCCAGGACCAAAATACCTTTTTTTCCATATGACGTCACAGGTCAAGTCGTAAGGAAAAGATTTTTTTCGAATTTTTCAAATATCATTGATGTCAACTAAAAGAGTTTGAAATTCTAAGTAAAAAACATATATAAACGCTAACCTAATTTTGTCTACATCAAAAGTTAGAGCCTCTTGAAAGTGCTATGACGTCACCGAAAAGCAGTATAAAAATGAGCGATTTAAGAATGATGATATCACGTGACATTCCACTGGACACTAGATACATAAAATATTAATAAATAAAAGAAGCTGCTTCTAGTTAATGTTTGACTTTTACAAGTTCAACAGACAGCAAGAAACAAACAAACATCATCTTATCCTATCAAGAAAACAGAGACATAAACACGTTCAGTTTAACCATTCCATATTTTAGTGCTCATCATCTTCTTCTTCTGCCTCGCTGTCAGAATCAGCATTGTCTGTACCAGTGTCAAGGGATTTCTTGTTACCGCATTCGTAGCATCCACATAAATCTGTACACGGGAGACCATGTGATAAACAGATACAGTTTCCTTTTTGACAAGCTGATTTCTTGCAATTGCATGAAATCAGTTGCAACACATCATCTGGAGCTGGTGGCAAAATCATCCACTGTATGGAAAGGGCCCCATCAATAATTTTCCAACCGTGGCCATCTGGCGAGGGGATGACAAAACTTATATTTAAAGCATTTCGAACCATAGAGGTAACAAAGGAAACACGCTTGCAGTGACAGAGCAACTAATCTCTGGTGGGAGGAAGCTTTTGCGGAGGTGGTGTGATCTTTGCTGATGTAAACTTTAAGTATCTGGCTTCATTGACGTTTTCACATTTCAAGCCATATAGTTTACATACATATTTTTGTAACACCGCGAACAATGGTGTGTCGAATGTTGTGTTTTCTCCAAGCCGTGTGAAAACATTCATGAACTCTGGGGAGTCCTGCATTATTTTTAAAGCTTTGGCTTTTCCAATACCATGAAATGAACTCGTGTAGTCATTTCCGGAAAAGGCATGCAATGACGGGAGTGCCAGGCAGCATTCTTGACCAAGTTCAAGAGCAATGTTACTTATGCCAAGTTCGTTCTTTGACTCCGATTTTGACAAAAAATTCATAACTGTTTCATCCTTCCGAACAGTGCTTGAAAGTAACAAAAAAACGCAGTTTTTTTAATTAAACGATAACATATAAATATATATAAAAAACAAAGTATGAAAACATGACAAGCGAAGGAAAAGAATAATAGTAGAATAAAAATAATAAAAATCAACTTACCTTGCATGCTTCAACTTAGCCAGCGATTTTTCTGTTAAGTTTCGCAGAGGTGACTTATCTGGGTAAAATTTATTATGAATGAAGCAAATGCTTTTTGCCTGATCGTTATTTAATGAAAGTTTTATCCTCTTATTCGTTGATGACATTATCGTTTGTCTATCGCTTCACACACTCTACACGTTTGTTTACATTTTGTTTGATTTCCGTTTTGGCTTTATTTCGTTCGAAACAGATCGAACGCTGAAACGTTTGATCACTAAGACGGAGGTCATAAATATATTAATAAAGCTCATTTATTGAACATTTAAATGAAGTATTTTAACGAAACGATTTTCATATATTTTCTTATGTACCAAAATCTTAAGTACAAAAAACACATCAAGCTGGGACCAGTTTATCAATAGGATTGTCGTCAGTAGCGAAACTGTTGTGGATGTTACCCCCGTCCGACAATTAAGTAAGCGCGTGCAACTTAAAAAATGAACAGAAAAAATGGCGTCGATGTGAAAAATAATCGAGGGATTTATTTGTGGCATAAATTCACTCTGTACACGTTTATTTGGCGGAATTAAAGGTGCCAGTAAACATTTTCTTGATGGGAAAGGATTAACATTATCAGTGATACAAGGTTTCGCTCCTTCATAGTATGAAAGGAAGGTAACCGATCGTTCTATTAGTTACACAGACCCAGTTCGAAGGAAAACTCCGAACTAGGCGGGATTTGAACCCACGACCTAGGAATTCTAGTCCTATCGCTCTACCAACTGAGCTACCGGTTCATGGTATTCAATCCTCATTATCGATATGTAACTAGTGTTGCAGAGAAATCCATCTCCGACGTGATGTTACTGATTCGATGCTCGTATGCTCCAAGTTATCTCGTGATCGTAGTAGTTGGTGGATTCCAACACGAATCACAATAACATCACGTCGGAGATGGATTTCTCTGCAACACTAGTTACATATCGATAATGAGGATTGAATACCATGAACCGGTAGCTCAGTTGGTAGAGCGATAGGACTAGAATTCCTAGGTCGTGGGTTCAAATCCCGCCTAGTTCGGAGTTTTCCTTCGAACTGGGTCTGTGTAACTAATAGAACGAGCGGTTACCTTCCTTTCATATTAACATTATCATTTTTTATGGTTTTGAATAATCCGCAAAAATGTTTTATAATCGAAAATTTTAGTCGGTAGCGACCTGACTAATGCTCTTAAACAATGTAGTTGCTGTTTCCTTAATAGTTTTTTATCTAAATTTACAATCAAGTGTTCTGTCCTTAGAGTTTCCAGCTAAAACCTATCGTCGAAACAGTTCCCCATTCAATAACCTCCATAATATACCCATCATGCAATAATCTCTTACTGTGAGATTTGCTTCATTGAGAATATCTGTTTTCGTTTTCCACCAATATATGCAAATATATACGCTTTCCTATGTTTATGTTTATCACGTGACGATAATTACTCAAAGTGACTCATTAACTGCTCATCCGGTCAATTCGGGAATACTGACCAAGATTATTAAGCCATTCAAGCAATTAATGTATGCTATTTTAGCACCTGCCCAAGCCATTCGTAAGGGTCGGTTACCACTACACGATAACAGTCTTCCATTAAGATTAATAGAAAAAGTTGGAATAAGGTAATCAGTCCAACAGTTCAACAAAACATTCTTCCATAAGATAAAGCAGAGCTTGATTTGTCGAAAGTGGATGTCATTTAATTCTATACCTTGATATCAATAATTCAACCCAAAAGCAAGTAACTATAATATTGTGGTAGTCGTAGTAGTGATACCTGAATAATGGCCAATTATCGCGCGGATTAATTTTTTTTCTTCAATAGCATACGTCATAATTATATGAGTTCCAAATGAGTTACGTAATGTGGTACAATCAATGAGGCGAGTCTTTCGCCGCTAAAGATTCGAAAGAAATATTCTCTGCGTTTGAATTCACCTGCAGACATAGCTGGCTAACCTTGCTGTAGGAAGAACGACTTTTCCTATGTCTTCTGCGTTTCTAAAATCACATTGTTTAAAATATAAATATTTTAATAGCCTTAATTTCTGCGTAATCTCTATTCAATACACGGGTCGTTAAATTGAAGTTGACACGAGTTATCGCGATTTGTCGCGCAATGAGAAACGATCCAAAGAGCAGTCACGTGTAAAAACGGTTGTAGATGTCTCATTGTAGACATTTTCAGCATGAAGTTATTGATCATCGCCGTAAGGTAGCTGATCGTTGAGTTTTTCTTCGATACTTTTCGAAGAACAAATATTTTGGCAAACATTTTATATTATCGAATAGAGCATGAAAAGCTCTTTCTTGTGATGTAAAATTCACAATATTTTATCAGACATATAATGAAATATACGCCTTGAAAGTTGGTGGATAAGACATTTTGATACACACTGTATAATCGTCACATTTAAAATCAGCTTCATGGTTGGTCAATTTTAAGTGCTGTGATGACCCCGAGATTTGTTTTTCATCCTTGTTGCAATGCTTCGACCCGTTTCCCCAATGTAGTATTTTTGACAGTTTTTGCACGACACTTTGTATACGACTTTGTGTTGCTTTCCAACATCTACATTTTTTATCAATTTCTTATTGTTTTCAATGTTTTTAAGACTCTTTCCTTTGGTGTGGACAAGTTGGACATTGTAATTAAGTTAACAAAATCTGGTCCACCTGGAAGAAAACTTCGCTCGGAAATTCAACACAATTATAAATCGACATGACTGACGCTTTTGAGGGTTCCTTTGCCAAACAAGGTAGTGGTTGTTTTAATGACCCTTCGAACAACTTGAAAAACATTGAAAAATTTGAAACGTTCCCGGACAAATGTTTTTCCTATTTTACTGATAAATCCGTTGCTTGGGTTTACTCAAA
Source organism: Turritopsis dohrnii (assembly GCA_027922465.2). Classification (NCBI taxonomy): domain Eukaryota; kingdom Metazoa; phylum Cnidaria; class Hydrozoa; order Anthoathecata; family Oceaniidae; genus Turritopsis; species Turritopsis dohrnii. Next base: position 269,719 of record BQMF02000312.1, read on the forward strand.
TCAATAACATATTTTTAATTCTAATTATATTTTTACTTAATCTTCATTGCCCCTGCAGCGAGCGTAAGCGAGCCAGGAGGCATAGTAGTTTCACGAGATAGGCGAATGTCAGTTTCCGATTTTGTTCTTCATCATCATCTTCTTCATCCTCCAACTTTCGTGTTGACGTTACACGGTGGAATACAATTATTAGCTGACTTTGCTTTTTCCCGTTTCAAAGCATGGTACTGTAAGTGGGAGACAGAATGTTTTTCTCTTTCCTAATTTATTATTATATTATACTATGTTATTTAGGAAGATCGTATGCTAAAATTGCTTAGACATTTTTCGTGTTACTTTTGTGTTGTTTTAGTGAAGTGAACGACAAGGATTTTGAAGCACAGCTTGATATCCGAAATTTTGCCAACCATACATTTTATTTTTGTATATATTTTAACTCTAAATTTTTCTTTCAATAATTTTGTTTAATGCACTGATTTTTGGCGGATCTTGCCTTCAAAAGATTTTAATTGGATTTCTGTGTATACAAGAAAGCCATATCACAAATTGTCGTTCTTCGTGTTTTTCTTCTTTGACTGTCTTCCAAACCTAGTGTGATCATGATCAATAAAACCTATATATTTTTTCTTGTTTTTTTTTATGTAAACTTTGGCTATTTTTTGTTTTAAATCAAAGTTTGAAACGCAATGGATTTTTCGCTTTAATTTGTTTTTTGAAAAAGTTTTTTTTTTTGGCTCTTACAGAATGTTTTTAACAAATCTTATTTTAATTATAAAAATTATAAAATATGTATCCATGGTTTCAATTCACACATTTCTCTTGTTTGTAGCAAATACTTTCTAATATTACTTGTTAAACCTTATTTACACTTTTTGAAAGGTATATTAACATCAGTGCAACTTAGACTTAAGAGATAACAAAAAGTAACAAAGTTTTGTGGATATTTTCATCTGTTTAAGTGTAGATCTATTTGGTTTGCATTTTGCAAGTTGGTTTTGAAATGCCAAAAACTGATTTTGTCGAAATATTTAAGCATATAACTTTGCCTCATATCAGGTCCCAAATCAACCCAAACATTTTTTTTTCGGCCAAAAACTTGTTTTTGTTTCCGCTGTTAATGTATAGCTTGCTGTCTGTATAAATTGGAATGCTTGAACGCGGGGGCATTTTTAGCTAAAGCTACATGCTAGTTATATTTTTATGTGTTAGTATTACTTTCTTTTATCGAGTCTTTCTCTATTCTATTGATGCGAATCATTTGTAACCTAAGTTACAATTATTTTACATAGCACTGATGATGATTTCATAATAAATCGAAAAGCTTTCGCTTATTTTATTTATGTTGTTTTTTCTACCTGGATTTAATTATGGCGAATAGTTTATCACTTTTAATTATTTGATATTCCAAGCTTACTGCGACATCCAATTAACCCTTCTACCTTCTTAATTACGGTAGCAGCGAAAGCGAATACCGTATCAAAACACCCGTGGACTCCTACTCCTCCTCCTACTACTACTCCGGCCGAAATGGCAATTAGTCTGCGATTTAGAGTCTGCGAGACTCTACTAATAACGCAATGTAAGTTCTAATAAAGGAACGCAGACTTCGAATTTTGGAAGCTTTTCTATATCAAACATTTAAAACTAGATTGCGTTTTGTTTTAAAAGTACATAATCTGATATTTTGTAGCTTAATCCATGAAAGAATGAATTCTTATCAAATAAGTCTACATAGAAATGGGACTTTTAGTTCATTACGTTAACTGAAAATACTTGATATGTTGCTTTTCTTGTTAGTAAAGCTTATCAGTTCAAAATTTCTTATTACCTCATTTGTTAGCCACTATACACTGTTTCTGTATTAAGACTTTCAAAGATCTAGTTCGAAAAGGCAGTTATTTGTTTGAATTCATTTTTGGTTTCATGAAATTATAATTAAAAACATTATATTTTTTTTTCGAAACGCGTGGTTTTTTCTACACATGGCCTTACAAAAAATTTTCTTATAAAAAATCATATACAGCTCACGCATGTATAATTCTTTTGTCTTTAATAAATTAATTTCTGGTGGTTTATGATTAGACGCTTTTTACACTAACTAATAATTTTGAAATATGCCTGTTTTCCACCAGTGAGATATAAAAAACACAAGCCTCAAAGAACTTTGTGGTAGTAACTTTTCATAACTTTAAGTACAATTGCTGCTACCGTTTTGCGCCATCTGGCTCTTGTTTAATGTAATTTAGTATAAGTTATGTCCGTAATATTTATCATTATACGTTTTTATACATTATACGTAACACCATGCATATATATTTTATCCTATACGCTTTCTATGTAAAAAGAAAACCATATTGATGGATGCAGGAAATATATCGATTAAAAAAAAAAAAAAAAAAAAAAAAAAATTACAAGCTTTTCTTGCTAACTTTTCTGGGACACTTCTTTCGTATGGGATATACATTTTAATCATATTTTCACTTTCGTTCTGCTTTTTCTTCGCGTTGTTTGGCTTCAGGGTCTCTTCAATAGCTTTTGTTACGATTTTTTCAGTGAATTCATTTAATTTCATTGTTCTTTCTCTATATATTCTAGTTCTTTCTGTAAGTCTTCTTCCTCGGTAGCTACATATCATTTTTGCTCTTCTCGTCAGGGTTTTTATTGTTGAAATTTTCACGTGAAGTGGTTGGTTACATTTGTAATTGATGTATTTGACCTGTGTGGGTTGGTTTTTTGTAAACTTTTGTTTTCAACCTGTTTTCTTTTGTCCTCGCCACCACACAGTCTAGGAAAGCGATTTCCCCATTTTTTCACTCTCGGCTGTAAAAGTGGTATTCTTGTTGATTTTGTTTGTTCAACTCTTTCAAAGTGTCCTCCGTGCTGAATGTTTAGCAATCATTCATTACAACTATTTTATCAGGGTGAAAGCGGCCTAGTTTGAAATACACCGAGGGTAGTTTGTGTTTTTAGGAATACTGTAAAAGCGAAGGAAACAGAGATCAATTTTGCAGTTTTTTCTACCAGAGAAGCAAAGAAATTCTTAACATTATGCCTGTATGTTATAAGTGATCATGTGATTATATGCTGCTGAGTTTCCCTGCTCATGATGGTATGTAGTGTGATCCTGTGATTATGCTGCATGTGTACAGCTAGCTGCTTTTGCGTTTAGTGTCGTGTAAGACTTTACTAGAGATATTAGAGCATCCAAGGGCCTATCTTATATTAGATATGAATATGTTATTTGTAATCTATTTACGTAATTTCATCTATCAATGCAGACGAGATTTCAATGTTAACCATGGTTACAAACTACTAAAAAAATTAAATAAATTGCACATAAAAATAGATGACAAATAAATGTACTCTATGTTATTTCTACCATAAAGAAGATCAGATTTTGTTTGCTCTCTCTGAAGCAACCGATTTTAAAGTCTCTAGGAGCAATGTGGTTTATAAAATTTCATGTTCTCGATGTACGTGAAGCTTTGTTGGTCAAACGACACGGCACTTGCTATGTCTCTTTTAAGAGCACAGACGCATTGGAACGCCCATATGAAATCACTTTCAAGCTAGTGGCTGTGAACTAACAATGAATGACGTCGAAATAATTGCGTCTTCGACTAAATCAGCATACCATTTAATGACACTGGAGGTGTTGCTGATTGATTGTATTAAGCCGAATTTGAACACAAAAGATGAGTATAGGAGCCGTACTCTATCAATAAAATAGATAACAAGAGCCAGATGGCGCAAAACGGTAGCAGCAATTGTACTTAAAGTTATGAAAAGTTACCACAAAGTTCTTTGAGGCTTGTGATTTTTTATATCTCACTGGTGAAAAACAGGCATAAACGATAAATTTGTTAAAATTATTAGTTAGTGTAAAAAGGGTCTAATCATAAACCACCAGAACTTAAAGACAAAAGAATTATACATGCGTGAGCTGTATATGATTTTTTTATAAGAAAATTTTTTGTAAGACTATGTGTAGAGAAAAAAAACACGCGTTTCGAAAAAAAAAAAAAAAAATAATGTTTTTAATTATAATTTCATGAAACCAAAAATGAATTCAAACAAATAACTGCCTTTTCGAACTAGATCTTTGAAAGCCTTAATACAGAAACATAGTGTATAGTTAGCTAACAACTGAGGTAATATGAAATTTTGAACTGATAAGCTTCACCGTCAAGAAAAGCAACATATCAAGTATTTTCAGTTAGCGTAATGAACTAAAAGTCCCATTTTTATGTAGGCCTATTTGATAAGAATTCATTCTTTCATGGATTAAGCTACAAAATATCAGATTATGTACTTTTGAAACAAAACGCAATCTACTTTTAAATGTTTGTTATAGAAAAGCTTCCAAAATTCGAAGGCTGCGTTCCTTCATTAGAACTTACATTGCGTTATAGTAGAGTCTCGCAGACTCTAAATCACAGACTAATTGCCATTTCGGCCGGAGTAGTAGGAGGAAGAGGAGGAGGAGGAGGAGTCCGCGGGTGTTTTAATACGGTATTCGCTATCGCTGCTACCGTAATAACAGTAATAATAATAGATTTTGAAAATACAAGGCTGGATGTTAATGTTTTTCATATCTTCCTATTGAATTTTTTGATTCCATGAATTCTTCTGAAACTTGGAGCAATTTCATTTGCACATGATGTTTGTTCATTTAACTAATGGCATCATACAGTCGTGAGTTGAATAAGATTTTGATGAATAAAAATGAATAAATAAATGAGCAATAACTTTAGAGTTTGAGAAATCCATTTTTCAATTGAATTCCTCGAAAGATTATTTGTCTTCATTTTGGTGACGTAACTACCTTCTGATTAAAACGACTTTACGACTAAAACGACAAAATGTTACAAAAGGTTAAAAGATCAGACGATAATGCAAATGTAATTGGAATTTATCGATAGTCAAAGGTAGTCATTTGAAATTTCTATGTGTTTGCTTGACATTGTTAGGACTTTACAGTGAAAAATACACCATGAGGCAAATGAAAGAAACTACAGTTCATTCGAATGATACCTTGATATCGCTGGAGTTGATGCGGAAACTGTCCAAGCCAAAACATAGCTATTACCAACTAACTTCTTGTTTATATACTTATGATTCAGCTCAAACTTTCTTTTAAAATAGTAAGTGGAAAATGCCAAAAATCAAATGAGAACTCACATAAGTTAATTTTTTTTTTAAATGGGTTGCTCCCGGCAAGGCCGAAGCCACTACTAGGCAGAGAGCTACAAGATGAGAAAAGGAAGAAGAGTTATAAAAACAGATGAGAGGGATGAGAAAAGGAAGAAGAGTTATAAAGACAGAGCAAGGTGGCGGTCAACCTTGGATTTAAAAGATTGCAGATCATACTCATACTCAGTACTTCAAATTTAATATTTATAAAAACACAATAACTTACATAATAAGTATTTATTATACTTACAATATTTTTAAATTTTCGGAGAGCGAATTGCCGTAGATTTGTATATATTTAGCTATAACATGCAAGAGACAAGGTCAAGAAAGAGGGGACTGAACTGGAATTTTGGAAGCAACTAAATCGTTTTGCAATGATTGACCATGAGTCTGATGAAGTAGGAAAGAAATTTTTACAAAGATTGCCTTGGCGAAAACCACGTTTTTCTAGATCAATAAAAGAATTGATGATGCTCTTGGAGTCGTTTGGACATACGACCTTCCTTTCGAAAGTGAACCAAAATAGTGTTTGCAATGATGAACAGCAGAAAACTTTTGAGGTGGAATATCATTGTGAAGCATTCTCCGCACAGTCTTCAGAGGCAGAGGAATAATCCCAGCCGCCAAAAAGGCGTCTAAAAGACGTCTAAAATGTTGTGAAATGTCCGCTTTTAAGACGCATTTTTCAAGACTTCTAAAAGACGTCTAAATGACAACTTCTCAAAAGATCTAGACGACGTCTTTAAGACGCATTTTATATACATCTTAAAAGCGGACAAATCAGATTATTTCCAGACGTCTTTTATACGTCTTACAAAGGGTTCTTGGAAATAGGGGAAAATAAAACATCTAAGTTGAATTAAAATGTTTATATTCTTTCGAATGAATAAGTATCCCAGCGGGCACAAAGACGTCGTAAAGACGTCGTAAAGACGTCTTTTCAAGACGTCCCTAAGACGTTGCAAAATGGTCGCGAAGTGGGAATCTCAAAAGACGTCCCAATTACATCTTCATTGAGACGTCTCGATGACATCCCAACGACATCGTAGCGACGTCGCAGGATTATGAAATTTACTCTTTCAAAAACTGTAATAGGCCACAGGCGGACCCGAACCTGGAACCTCTGGTGTGCCAGCCGAACTCGTAACCGTTATGCCACCGCTGCTTGTTGTCAAGACGTTTAAAAACATTTACAATAAATCATTCTATACAGACTGATTGCTTTTGAAAGTTTATAATTGTTTCGAAGATCGTTATTGAATCTGCACAGAGACGTCCCAAAAACGTCGTAAAAGGATCCCAATTGCGACGTCCCGTTTCAGACGTTCCTACGACGTCCCAAAATGATCTTAAGTTTATAATTTTTTCGAAGGTCGTTATTCAATCCGTATAAAGACGTCCCAAAAACGTCGTAAAAGGATCCCAATTGCGACGTCCCGTTTCAGACGTCCCTACGACGTCCCAAAATGATCTTAAGTTTATAATTGTTTTGAAGGTCGTTATTCAATCCATATAAGGACGTCCTAAAAACGTCGTAAAAGGATCGCAATTGTGACGTCCCGTTTCAGACGTCCCAACGACGTCCCAAAATGATCTTAAATTTACAATTGTTTCGAAGGTCGTTATTCAATCCGTATAAAGACGTCCCAAAAACGTCGTAAAAGGATCCCAATTGCGACGTCCCGTTTCAGACGTCCCTACGACGTCCCAAAATGATCTGGAAAGCAAACGACCATTTTACGATTAAAATAAGACGTCTCAAAGACGTCTTGTGCCCGCTGGGATCTTTTCATACATAATACAACAAAATAACAAAACAGAATATATGCAGAAAAAGACTTTAAAAATAGTTAAGGTTCTTGCTGAAACACATACCGTTTGAAAGACACTGTATTTCGCACACTTCAATTTAAAATCATATCTGTTATTATTTCTTCCATATCACATCATCCTGAAATGAAGTGAAGAAATACAAAAATAATGCAAGAAAGGCTTCTCTATAAAATAACATTTGCTAAACCAATACATTTACACGTTTTGCAAGAGACTTTTTTTCTCAAACATCCATAACAAAAGCATCGGGAGAGAATAAAATACTTACAAAAATCAAAATCAAAATTTTAAATCCAAATGATCAAGTACGCATATCTGTAAACATAATAAAGAATACACCCATCATTTAACATTTAAACTATAGCTTTTTGTCCACTCTAGCAAAATTTTAAAAGCAAAGCAACAAAATCGCTGAATATACATGTTACTACCCGAGCAAAACAACCAAATAGTTTACAAAATTTTACAATTTTTTGTAAACACCAGGAACAAGAACTTTTAGAAGGAACAACTGCTTAACAATTATTTCGGTTCAGATCCGATAATCAGGGGGTGGTAAATACGTTGCAGTATAATCATAACAAGATGCCCTTACGGGCAGAAAGATTTCTGCTTTACCAGTTGATAGTGTTTGTGATCAACAAGTTTTTGCTTGCAACCCTTATAACACAAAGTAGTATGAAAGAACGAGACAAAATCTGATCCTTACGTTTACAATGGATCAGTAATAGATGAACAGTTATTGGTATATAGCAGAGCGAATTAATGACCTGCAAATTGAACTGAACATGGCCAAAGTAAAAACTCCATTCAACCTCGTGTATTGCTGGATATTGCTGAAGCGCATAGCATGTTTTCCCCTCAAATAATAGACCTTTCCCGAATTCATGTTTAAACGATGCATTTTGGCTGAGTTGTCGTGTCTAACCTCGCTTTTAATATTCTAACTGCTTGTAGTTATTGGAATGGGAATTACGGATAATAGAGACTATCATTAAGTTACAAAATAATGAAATCAATGGAACAATGAATTGCATAAAAACGAGGTTAGATATGAAACTCGGTCACAATTCAGTGTTTAAACTGAAATTCGGGAAAGGTCTATTATTCAAACAAAAACGGCATTATGTAGCAGCGGATACGAAAAAACAACAAAGTAACAATTTGATGTCAATTTTTGATACAAATACAAATTAGTTCAGTTCTTCATGATTGACAGCATGATTTACTCCAAAATGCGAGAGACAAAACGAGTTGACGGTTTATATTGAAAAGATATCATCATTCGAATCGGATCTTTATTTGGAAATAATAATTTCCCGATTGTTGACACTACTTCCATAATAATTATATTGAATACAGCCATACAGGAATTTGAACCACTTCATCGATGTCTTCAAAGTTCCGTGTGTAACCAACAAACGAGCTCCACACAGCAGTATACATTCTTACATTAATATGCAGATATACACAGCACGGTCGATTATCTGTTTATCTGTGTCGGGGGATATATTTGGTACGCATGTTAAAACATCAAGCGAAAGTTAGATTCGCGCATCCAGAAAAATTCGCACGTGGAACGTCGTTAAATTTTGTTATTTTCAATTTCCGTGTTATCGTACACAACTAAAAAGATGAGGATGGACACCTAAAAGAGGAAAAATACCGTCAGTAAATATCGAAAGTATATGCAATAACAATCAAAGTTAATCTTTCACATACATTGTGACATCTTTTCTGGAATCCCCTTCGAATATCATATAGAACCATACAGCAGCTTTAATCAACGACAATATCATTTCATAATAAACGTCACATTTTGCTCTCACACAGTTCGTCAACATTTGCATACACACATCAGTTCTTCCAATTATACTTCACGGATTACAACTGCAACGAAGGCTTACATTCTCATCTCACAAAGACTTTAAATAATTTACAAATTCTTTTGAATAAATATTAAAATTGATTAGATTAGTTAAAATTAATTCCCTGTATTATCCAATAAAAATAGAGAGGGCCACACAATCACTAACTCACAATTTTTACAACACTAACAAACACTGAAGACAAAATGTAGATTTTCTGGAAGTGCATTTTAAATCTTTATGTATATTTAACTCTGATGATTACTTGCATTACTATCTTGTTCGGTAACCTCCTGTGGCGTCACATACATCTAAACCAACGCGAAAAGATCATCATTATTCAACAGTATAAAACTATTTCTTTTCTGTGTTGGCTATTGGGGCGTATGTTAGAAGAGAAATGATGATCGCATCACGTTAGTTAAGCATACAAGCACAATGTGATCATAAAATGCTAAAGTTTAAACAATGCGAAATTACAGAAAATAAGAATAGTAAGAAAAGTTAGGAAATTAATTGAAATTGATATTGATGTGTTGAATTTTATAAACGCTTTGTAGAAAGATCTCACATCATAAGAACCCTTGGTTTGAGTAAAATGGGGCATTTTATGACCACCACATACACAAACACTGACAGCCCTCTCAAAAAATATATCAACCAAAAAATATAATATTCAAATTCAGATACTTACAATTGATTTCCAACTTAAATTCATATTATAAATTTTAAAACACAAATTTTGACATCAATATTTACACGAATATAATAATTAAGCTGTAAGTGCATGAGTCCATTCAATCATAGAAATTGTGAGCTATAAGAAAGATTTCATTAAACATGATTTGGTACTGCCATCTTAGTAGATCTGAAAAGATAAGACAAAAAGTAATTTCAAATTTAATCATCTGAAAATAACCAAAATACTTCAAGAAAAATCAACAGCACAAAAATATTTGAAACAATCCAAAAGACAACTAAAACAACAGAGACAGATAAACATACTTAATGAGATCAAACAGACTCGACCTGCCCTTCATGCCACTTCATATATAATAGAACATGCATCTGTCTCAGTTGTACATAAATCTGTCCCTGCTGTAGACACATACATAAAACACACACATACCACACCCACACACATACCCACACAGCCACAGGATCTTGTCAATAGCATTCCATAGTTATGTGCAACCTCCATTATTTTATATAACTAAAGAGCTTCAATTAATTAAATAACAACCTTGAATGCAAATCAAACATTGCTTTGACAATATGCTTTACCTTCTTCGCTATTTGTGCATCAATAAAACAAGGCAATAGACTATAGAAAATGATTTGAATAACTTAAAATAAATTGGATAAATAATTTACATCAATTATATATGAATTATACAAAAAGTGCGAAAACATTGTTGAACATTAATCATTTTATTAGGATTCAAAACAAAACAAAATCAAATTGAAATTTTTACCTTGATTGCATCATGGTCTGAGAAAAAAATGCACTTTACCATTGTCTCTAACTTGAAATTTGCAAGGAAGCTCTTTTTGATATAAACATGATCAAGTAATGACCCATCAATATAAGTCGGCTCAGTTACAACCATCACGTAATCGCTAAGAATTTCTGAAAGAGTATCACTAGATGTGAAATAATCAATATTCAAATCACCAAGCAGAATGTCAATATCAAAAGAATTGATGTAATTAGATAACTTATCGTAAAAAAGTTGCAATGGTTCACCATGTTTCCTGTACAGTACCGCAATACCAACCAAATCACTGCAAAAACTGTGTTTTAAAACGTTAACATATAAAAAGCCAGATTCAGTTGAGTATGAATAAATGTCATGATTTTTTAATCCAATTGCCAGGCTCTGGTATTTATCATCTCCAACAGAAAATGTTAATTCAAAATCCAACAGCTCACATATTTCAGAACAATCATCATGTTGCGACATTTGTGTCTCAGTAAGACACAAAACATCACTCTCGACCAATTCGCTAACACAGGAGATATCTTTTGCATGCAATGACAGTGAACGTGTATTCAGCAAACTGATACTTAAAGAATTAGGACACAATGGTTGAAGCGTCACTAAACGTGGCAGTGGACAAGCTTGTCGCATCCGTTCATATTCCGTGAAAGCTCTTTTGTCGGCCTTTATGGCTTTTTGGTCATATTTCCCAGTAAAAAACAAGCCAGATAAACTAGTAACTCGGCTCATTGCAACGTACATTTGGCCAGGATTAAATCGCCTTTGTTTTTGTAATTCAAAACTAATAACAGCTTCAGGAACACTCAAACTCTGCACTTTATGAATACTAGTAGCCCAAGACAACACTAAGGGAAATTGTGTTCTTTTTATTACAGGTGATGTGGTTATTCTTTTGTTGATATTAATATCAGTCTCGGCACGTTCAATCGGAACACACTTATGGGTCACACCATATCTGTCAGATGTCATTTTAATAATTCCAGCATTTTCATCAAGAAATTTAACATAAATTTTTGAAACCCTACTACCACTTGTTGCCAAGTAATAAACCATGCCCATTTGGCCATTGATCAGTTTGTCTTCTATATCTATGTTTGATGTAAGCATCACTTTAGCCCCAATTTTTAAAACAAGCTTTGTCGGTAGACCACCGGTTTCAGTGTGTTTTCTATTGAGAGCATCAGTGATGAGTCGCTCAGGAACATCTTTCGGCAAGTCATCAATTGCATTTATCACGACTTCTGGATTTTCTAAATCTCTTAATTTTTTCTCGTTAAAGTCCACAGCAGGTTTATTTTCAGCAAATAGATGAAGGGCATCAGCTGGATACTCGGGAGAATTAGTACTGATGAATCGTGTTTTAAGGAGGTCTTCGTCATCAGCTGTTATATTGGCAACACGTACATTGTTTAATAAATCAATGAATACAGAATCTCCTTGTTGTCGCATCACTTCTGTTAACTCAGCAATTTTAAAAGTGTCCCATAATTTTAATAAATTCTCTACGAAACCATGAGATGAATAAACAGGTCTTCCCATTACTGGTGGTAGTTGAAAAAAGTCTCCTGTAGCAATGACAGTTTTACCTGCAAAAGGGATCTGAATACTTACACCAAATATCTCACATAATCGCATATGAACATTTTTCAAAAGTTCATCAGAAACCATGGATATTTCATCAATTATCACAGCAGACACTTCAGAAAGTTTATTACGCAGGGATGTCCTCATCTTGTCACTTAACGGTGCATAATTTTTACCATAAATACCAAGGCCGGAATGTATGGTAGTACCTCCAATGTTTACAGCAGCTACACCTGTAGGTGCTAGCAATAAGACTCTTGGTTTTGCTGGATCTGTGGCTTTGCGAAGTAGGACCTTTGATACAACATGATATATAGTTTTCAATAGATGTGATTTTCCGCAACCACCTTGACCTGTTAAGAAAATATGCAATGGCTCTAGATCTTTGAATTCCTTACAATTTCTCCTCTTGACAAGTTGCCGTGACCATGTTAACACAATATCAAAAATTTCTCTCTGCTTGATATTTAGTGATCGGATTTTGTCATTCAACACATTATCATCTAAAACATATTGCCTTTCAGGGATAATTCCCGATGTTGCACGTGGTGTATCTTGTATATCTTCCTCATCCGACATGTCATTGTTAGCATCCAAAATATCTTGGACAGCATCATTCTCTTGTTGTGCAAATGGATCGCAATTAACATCGAGGTCAGCTCTATAGTTTTGGAAAGCATCATTTACTAGTTCATCGTATGGTTCAATCTTTGATTTATTTTCATTTACTATGTCCAAAACACCAGGTTGACCAAGCTTTTCAACATACGTATTGTGTAATAGTTCTGCCTCGGATCGAAAAGGATAGTACATAAACAACAAATGATGAGCATATCTCTCCGGATATTTGTGCCTGTTCGGGATATGATACCTTAAAACTGCACGGATTTTCCTGCATTTTAATTTAGTTTTACTGTTCATCAACGGTACAACAGGGGGGTGTGGTGACTGGTGGTTTTCTTCCATTAGCAATCCGTTCAAAATGTCAGGCTGGTTATCATTTTTGTTGGTGTCATTGGGCTTACAATCCAAATAATAATATGCCAAAAACTCAGCAAAACACATGTCATTCAGAGTTGCAAACTTTCCATTTTTGAAAGAACTGTCAGGTCGGTCAAGGTAACGATCTAACATGTTTGTTTTGAAAATATCCGTACTTTCATCAGGAAGATTGTTTAACTCCTCTTCAGATCTGCAAATTCTAAATCTGTTTTCTGGAACATTGCTGTTGGCAAAAATGACTTTTGGGAATGTTTTACGCAACCACAATTCAGGCATTACATGATACACAGCTTCTTGCACAGAGCATTCTCTTTTACATGAATATGTTTTTGCAATAGTAAGCATTTGCTCAAATTTGTTCAAGTTATTGGACTTTGCCTCATCCAATGCTTGTTTCATTGCTCTGGAACAATCATCTTCTGTCTTTGAAAGATATTTGCACATGTATGTTATGGCTTTATAGTGATTGAAAACAGGCTGAATGTCCAAATTTGCTTCCCATGCAGTCAAACCTTCTGCAAAATAGTTATTTACAAAACAAGAATTTGGAGGACGTCTGAGGTGAATTTCAAAGTCATCATTTTTAGAAATTGAGAGCGCAGTGTAATATTCTTCTTCGGTTATGCCAAGTTTATCCAAAATTTCTGAAATAGTTCCAGGATCTTCATAATTATCTTTCAATGGATCAATAACATTATGCTTCTTGGGACATAAATATTCATCGATATAACTTTTCACTGTGTCCAACAGTGCTTTCCTACTTTCTAATATCGTTTCCTTGTCATCAGGGCTTACCTCAATAGGAAGTGGACATGAAATTATAGTACGATCTGTAAAAAAATGACCAAAATTGAATCTGCATGTACTATTTTTGTACTTGCGACAAGTTTTTGAGTGATTGTGTACCTGGTATGCTTTTACCAACTCAAACAGTTCTGGTTCTAATTTGGGATCAGGCATGTCAGCTCTCACGATACCATCAACAAATACAATATAATCATCCTTAGTAGCTTCTGTTAATACGGGTGGGTGTTCTATCCAAATGAATACATGAACATGTGGGCTTCCACGTACTTGAAATTCAACCCTTATTACGTAATATTCAACTTTTCCTAATGGACCAGCTAAGACAATTTCCTTGAAAAACGTTTCAACTCTATACTGAAAATGCCTTGCCAGAAAAACAGGATTCATGTTCAACATTTCACATCTTTCTTGGTACGTCATGTTTCGAATTTCATCATCCTGTAAATTCATTTTATACAATTTTGATAGTATAGAAGGCAACTCGAACCACCTCAGATCTGCACATGATAATGTCAAGAAGAATGTTGGAACACCAAGCTGTTTCACCATAGCTAACACTTCAAGCAAAAATCTTTTCCAATATGCTGGGGTGCCTTTAATTTGGTTCATGAAGTTAAATGCTTCATCATTAGCAATGAAAGTCCGAACAGTTTCGCTGAAACTTTCACTCAACATGCCAGCTGTTAAATTTCATCCTGATAATTTCTTCATTGCAATGTTTATCTTGCTATTTAAATTTGCCAACTGAAGGACATAATTAGCAAAAAATATATAATCAGAATCGGAAGAAAATTTTTGAGTGTAATTCAACAATCTTTGGTTCAAGTACTTTACAAGCGAAATTTTCATTTCCCGGTCAGTATTGTATCCAAATCTGCCAAAAGGGAACAGGTGTGGAAAAGCCATCTCTTCACAAAACTTAAATCTGCCAAAAGGAAACAGGTGTGGAAAAGCCATCTCTTCACAAAATTTATCTGCGTAAATTGGAATAGAAGTGACACCTTCACCTGGTGCAATAGTGACAGTGTCTTCATTGACATGAATAGGTACTTTGGAGGCCATGACTGTTTCATTAGTAGCAGTTCTGTCTGCGTCTAATAGATTATCATCCTCTTCATCCATTTCCAGTGAAAGGCTTGAGTTCATATCAATTTTCGCATTTTCACTCGTAAAGCTGATCAGTTCTTCAGAAAGACCATTCAAATCAACAATAACATTATTGTATATGGGTTGTGTTCTTTCAAAAAATTTAAAGATCTCACAATTAACTCAGGTCGAACAGGTTCAAAGTAGACATGTCCACGGTACATAAGCTTCCTTTTTAATTTCAACAAAAGTAAACCATTACTATCAGCTGGTCTTGGTAAAATATTACAGACATCTTCAGCCTCGATTGGTACATTACAAATGGCTCCTTTTACTTTTGGAAAATTGCCTTTCGGTAGAATTACAACTTTCTTGAAAAGAATTCGTTTTGCTATCAAAACTTTCTCCAATCGGTTGATGTCAGAAAGTTCAGACGGGAGATTATCAACTTCAAGATTGTTGCAAACAGCTTGAACAGGAATATTCTTTCTTTTTAACTTCTGATGACAAGTTTTGCAAATGTATTGGCAACCATTAAAGCTTTCCACAAATGAAAATTCAAAACTATTAGATATAATTGCATAATTGCATTCATTGAATAATACAACAGACCGTTTATATAAACAACGATTGCAAACAACACATATGTAATAAGGTCCTTGAATTATCATGTCTTTAAATGTCTTAACTCGTTTTGCAGCTTTCAAGGTAGATAGATTCATCATTGAATATTTTTCTCTTCTTTGTCGCAACCTTTCCAAATGTTCATGAGTTCCTATGCTTTTTATATATTTATCATGCATGATTTTCAATTTCTCAGCATGTTCGGCAGTTCCTTTACTTTCTTTATATCTAAGATGCATAGTTTTCAATTTCTCAGCATGTTCGGCAGTTCCTTTACTTTCTTTATATCTAAGATGCATAGTTTTCAATTTCTCAGCATGTTCGGCAGTTCCTTTACTTTCTTTATATCTACGACGCATAGTTTTCAATTTCTCAGCATGTTCAGGAGTTCCTTTAGTTTCAATGTATTTTTGTTGCATGGCTTTTAATTTCTCAAAATGTTCAGGAGTTTCTTTACTTTCCAAATAATTGTCCCGCATGGTTTTCAGTTTTTCAATATGTTCAGGAGTCCCTTTATTTTCCATATATTTATCATGCATGGCTTTCAATTTCTGTGCATGTTTAGGAGTTCCTCGACTTTCCATGTACTTTTTGTGTAATTTTTGAAGATGCTTTTTACCTTCTGGTGAACTCTTGTCTTCAACATATTTTTCTTTTAAATTTTTAAGCATATGAATATGTCGTTCTGACCCAATCAGATTTGAGTGTTCATCACGCCAACGTTTCAATGTTTGTTCATGGTTTTCCGGCTCAAGCATTTTTGTTAGATCACGTTTTCTCTTTTTTGCTGCACCACCTTTAGAAATTGTTGGAAATGTTTTTTCAATTTCTATCAAAACATACTGTATTTGACAAAACACATATCCATGGTCATGTAATTGTACTGCACTGATGTATTTTTGAAGTTGCGAGAGGCTAGATAACTTTATTAAAGTGCCAGTGCCATCTTCGATACTTATCCCTAAGTCATTTCGGCTATGTGAATCAAATAAATAGAACGATTTGGTATCCCAAGTTATACTGAACGTCATTTGGTTAACAAAGAACAAAATACCATTGGATCCAGCTGAATAGGTTTTGAAGGATTTCAGAAAGTCATATCTGCCTTTAACAATTTCTGCAGTAACATTCTCTCCATATTTCACAGCATACTTTATGTTTTCAATAGACACCTCAGGAGGTAAATCGTCAACTGACAGGTATCGTGACAAGTCAAGGTGTTGATATAATTCATTCCCCTTAATCATTACAAAATCCAGGTCAGTTGTTTTCCAGAAAGACATTTGTTTGAATTGTGACCAACACAAACTCAACAAAGCATTGCATGCACACTGCATACCAGCACTGTCACCAAACATAGGATTACCCTGATGGAAAGATGCCTTTGTCAATTTTACTATGTTATACGTTGGGCCAGGATTACTTTCAACATCACCATCAGCAAGAAGTTGAACATTTTTCAAAAAGGTTAAATCAATTATAACTCCGATGAAATAAATCAATCGTAATGTAACAATACAAAAGTTATGCATAATTAACAATAACAGTTCAAAGTGGTTTACATACACACTGTCTGTACGTACTTTACAATAAAAAATGCCACATGCTGCACGCCATTGGTCAACAGTAATCATGATAATAATATGTATAATCCGGAAAAAAGTACTGTAATATTAGCTAAGTATTATCTCTAGGTAAACAATGTTGCACTGTGTGTACTCTATGTTTAATCAGTTTTGTTGCTGTATGTAGTCAGTTAAAACTGACAAGACAAAAATGTCTACAACAGGTTAATCAATATAAGTGTTGTCGCTGTATGTAGTCAGTTAAATCTGACAGAAATGTCCACAGCAGGTGTTTAATCAATAGTATGCTTGGTATATGGCAATATACCTTAAATTTCGATAGTTTGTTTGGTATTTCTCAATATATGTATTCAAGTTTGCTTCAATGCTTTGCAATGGTCAGCTAGGGGCTTGCTGACAAACCTCACAGAAACTTCACTTTTATTTCGATACCCCTGGATATAAGCCTCCAAGAAAGCAAATGGAGGATAAAAGAGCACTAAGGAAAGCCTACCAAAATATAGAAGCTTCAAATTCCAAAGTTAGAGAAGAGAATTTATTCAAGATAATAATTTTTACCGCAGTCAGAACCGTTCGCTAGAATTTCTCTTGGAAGAGACCTCGTGAAACGAAAAGATAAGCTTAATACGCATGCACGCATAGGTTTCATGTAAATAAACGCACGAAATATTGAAAACCCGCTAGGTTTGGACAGTAAGAAAAAAAAGAAGAAGAACAAGATGCCCTACCGGGCAGAAGGATTTCTGCAAGCTTTGCTGCTGAAAATGCCACAAAAATGCAACACTAGCACACTAGTCCTGCAAAACTAAGACAGTCACATCATTCAGCTCGAGAAGCATCAGCATTAAATAAACAAAAATATTGATGCGACTGACAATGTTTTCGTCAAGAAAGTCAGCCTACCATAACATAAAAAAGGGGCTTTTCTTTATGCTATCGCGGAGATCATTTATGAAGATCTGTTTTTTTGTACGAATAAGCTGAATGATTGTTACTGGATATTTGCCACCCACGTACTCCAAAAAAGTGCATCGACACAATACGAAACTTTAATTTAACCACATTAAATATAACGAATCCTATAAAAAGATTGTGTATACTGGCGGTAACCAACATATCGTTTGGGCAGCACAAACTAATATATAAAGTTTCTATATTGATCTCTCCTTAGAATGAAAAATATAAATATCACAATAATAATTACTTAGAAATTAAAGCTCATATCTAATCTAAAAGTTAAAAAAATACAACATACGTAGAGAGAAAAGAGATAAGCTGATATAGCCAGAATACATCCAAAAATTGCTACTAAATATAGTATAAATAGCTGTATATATAAAGTGCATATGTTGGTGATGTTGGGGAGGAGCTGAAAGGAAGCTAAGCTGAGCTTTAAAAATCCAAAAGCTTCTAAAAATTGACTTCAAACATGCATA
Organism: Turritopsis dohrnii; assembly: GCA_027922465.2. Taxonomy (NCBI): domain Eukaryota; kingdom Metazoa; phylum Cnidaria; class Hydrozoa; order Anthoathecata; family Oceaniidae; genus Turritopsis; species Turritopsis dohrnii. The sequence goes on from BQMF02000312.1 coordinate 288,243, forward strand.
CACATACAAAATACACGAAGGTCTTTCATATTTAAAAAGGCTTGGAGCAAAAATAAAACAAGAAATACCTTTTCTTCCACACACCATGTATTGGCACTGTTTTCATATTTTAAACTTCAAGAAAACTTCTTTCAAAAAACAGAATAACCACACTGTAATTTAATTTTGTGAACATGATAAGTTCCCAACAGTAATGCAATTCTTTATATAAAATTATAAGCTGTATTAACTTCTTTTAAAGCCATATTTCCATCAAAGAAACTTTTAGCAAACTACACACGTTCTTTCGCTGCCATTTTTAAAACGTTTTGTGGACGATCACATGGCATGGCGAAAATCAGCCAATAAACTATCGCTATTGAAGTTAGGGTGGCTATATTAGCACCCTTTCGTAGAAATCGGGCATTATGTACCAATCACGATTGAGACGGCTTTTTTATGAACCAATCAAATTGGAGAAACAAATATGACTAGGTTTGGACAGTAAGATGAAAAAAAACCCAAAAAAACAAAGACGATCGTAAAGGCTTTCTTGCTTACGCAGAAATCCAAAAAAAAAACGAAAGCCGGTTGTAATAGCTTTCTTGCTTACGCAGAAATCTAAATATCGAAAATCAACCAGCTTTTAAAAAACTAAGCGTCAAATATGATCATATGAAACCTTTTGTGATAACATTAATTCATTTGTCCTCGTAGTTTGACTGAACATAACAACATCATGTCATGAAATTGAATATTACACATTCGAAAATTGAATAAGGCGGAAAAATAAAAAAAGATATATTAAAGACGTCTTTATTACGTCTTGAGAAAGATGTCATAGGGGCTGATTACATGATCCCGGTTAGCCGAGATGAAATTTCATCCCGCCTTGCCGAGGTCTTGGCTTTCTGGTCAAATCTTCATAAATATCCAATCGCGATTACATGATAAAATTTCATTAAAAATTCATTAAAAATTTCACTATCAAGAGCCGGGATCTCGGTTAGGCGGGATGAAATTTCATCCCGGCTAACCGGGATCATGTAATCAGCCCCTTATTAGAGACGTTTAAAAGACGTCTTGGAAGTGCCAATAAAAGACGCACTTTTAAATACGATTTTTAGACGTCCTTTGGGCGACTAAGATTTTTCAAGATATTTTAAAGACGTCTAAAAGACGTTTTTCTAAAAACATAGCTTTTGATTTGGACGTCTAAAAGACGTCTTGTGCCGGCTAGGATAGGATGATTAAATATTGAGTCATTGTTGACCACGTAAAATGTATATATAGTGTGTATATTTGGCATATCATGTGTGCGTATAATAGTGAATTGAAAGCCATTCTCCATTCAGTATACTTCTGCTTATTTTTTCCCTGTTTTAGACAAATTCCGTGTTTCCGCTTCCTTCCTAAGGTCATCGCATTTGAAACATCTCCTTATTCAGAATCATAACTGGTTACGAACAGTATTTGACTGGTTCATTAAATTGATCCGGGATAAAACCGATTTAGCGTTTTCAAATATTGTACAAAAGTCATACACGTATCCGATTAAATAACCGGGATATCACCGTATTCGTTAATTGATCTTGGCTGCAAACGATGTTATCAAGACCGTGCTGAATCCGAGTATCACGTTCTCAAGCAGTCCTTATACGGAAACATACCGTCACATGAACAAACCGTAACACGGGAAGAAACATTCACCGTTTTTGCACGTGTTCTCTAAAACTACGGTAAAATACATTTAAAAATTGACCCGCATATTCGACACGTTCACGCTGTGAATGCACAGTTAGGGTAAGGTAGAGTTTTAAAGAAAGAAAACAAAATAGAGTAGATCAAAGATTTCCTCAACAGCTTGAATGCCTGCATCCATTCCTTAGAATTTTTCGTTTAGTCCACAGGCAGCCTTATCAGAAAGAATGATACTGTTGAACTTTTTACAGACATATATTCATATCCATTTAAGTCAAAACCCATATTTCTTAGTTGTTCAAAAAGATTCTTAAGCTCCATGTTAAATTTGAAAATGCGCTTAACTTTCATATACATTAGAAGCACATAGGGAAACAGCAAATAACAAAAGTTACTCCTTAAAATACAAATTTCCATAATTAAATGTTGTAATCATTTAAAACAGCCATAAAATCACAAATGAAAGCGATTAGAGAGGGCGGTGAATGTCAACAAAATTTATATTAGTTGCCTGGTGATAATCTCAAAGCGATGACCTACGTTGCCACTGAGTGCATCACTGACAATATGTAAAACAATAAGCTTTTGTTGGACAGTGAGAACTAGACTTAAGACTCCAGTGCACTTTTCCCTGATTTTTACTTTTCAAACGTGCAAGTGATTCAATGACAAAAGGTAAGGCATTAATGTGAAGCATATTTTCGGACAATTTGATCTGATTTCCGTAGGTAAGATGGATAGCTGACAATTTTGAAACACAATGTCTCATTCATCATTTCTTCATCTTTTTCGCAGATAACTGGAATAAATATTCACGCGAATTGGAGAAGAAAGAGCATGGTAAATGGAAATTGTTTTTACCAAAGAATGCAGACGCAAGCCATCAGATATAGCATCTCACTAAATACAAGGTCAGGTCCATTACCTTGCATCAGTATCCATGGGATAGCTTAAAAATGTTTATTCCAATTATTTCGAATTTTAAATTTTGTCATTGAATTTCGAATTTAACGCTTGCTTGAACAGTGAGTATTTTTGAGATATTTTGTATGCAGTATAGGAGTAGAAAATTTTGTGTTTTCAAATAATTATAAAAATAAAACATCCAGAATTGCATGTACAAATAACTTATACACGTGAATTACTTTGAAAACATAAACAAATATTGATTTGTAGGGCTCCATGATAATCGAGAGTGGTATTGAAGTGGATTGAATTATAAGTAAATTGTATTGAACATTTTTCAAACAAATAAAATGAGAATCTCCCTCTGTCTCCTACTCAGAAGGCTTCAACAAACTTTTTCCCTTGAAGTTACATCTTTACCACAAAAAGAAAGTTTTTATTGAGAGGTGGGTGGGAGGCACCTGAGAGTCGCACAGGATAGGGATTAGTTATGTCTTTAAACGATTTTAATGAAATTTCAACACGAACAAATCATAATTAATATGATAGAAGAATTCGAACTAGTTTGTCGACTTTAACCACTATTACATATAAGTATTAACATGTGGAGCTAATAGGAAATAAGTGTAGCGTAGAGGAAAGTGAAAGTGAAAAATATCCCAACCTTTAGAGGAAAAAGACTAAAAGGAAATGGTCTAAGTTTTTTTATGGATTTCATTTTGTTGAGTGACCTGTAGCACTTTGAGAAAACAAAAATCATTTTGAGCAAGTAACGTTTCCTGAGTGCCACCATTTGCGCAATATCTAAATTAGTTACTCTCACTCCATCTAATAACAAATACAAAACAGAAGTCGTAAACAAAATATGAGAATCACTAAAATAGACAAGGGTAGTTCTACTATAAACGTTTGAATGTTTTTATTCCTCAATATGTCATCAGAACGCACATACGATCAATGAAATTATAGTACAGTAGCTGTCAAGTCAGTTATCCCTGTTGGTTACCGAGATAATTTCCCCTAAACGTCGCGTTCGATTTGGGTCTCAATACAATGGATTCACACTGACTTCGCGTACAAGAAAAGAAATAATTTATTTGTGATCTCTTCGTTGCAGATCCCCCATTTCTTTCAAAGGTAGATCTACCATTTTGTGTGACAGACAGACCAACAGACAAACAAACAAACAGACAGAGAATCGAGAATAGGATCGTTTTGCTACGACCAACCGTTCCTGAGATATCGTCGATCAAACATTTTGATGACGTCACAGACCCATCCCCCGAAAACATTAGGCCCAATTTTTTCGTTGCCCATCGCCTGTATCGTGAACCCCCCAAAACGTCAGTTTTCTCTATTGGTTTCCGAAATGATTTTCCCTAAACGTTGCGTTCGAGTTGGGTTTCAATACAATGTTTTCACACTGCAGTCGTGTATAAGATTAGAAATAATTACTGCGTGATCTTACATTGCTAACTCCCCGATCTCTCTCGCAGCTCACATATACCATTTTCCGTGGCAGACAAACAAACAGACAAACAGATAGACAAACAAACAGATAATCGGCTATTAATATATAGATATAGTAAATATAACAACACAATAAATTCAAAATATAAAATATCTCATGAAATCAACAAATAATCGATCTAAAGCTGCGTTATTTTAATTTCAAAAATTGTTTTTCTTGCTATGACATTTATCAAAAATAAAGGATAGGTCAAGTGGTAACAAAATAAAACCTTTTTTCAGCAAGAATTTTGAAACAAAACTAGTTTGTCAAATTTATGGTATCAATTTTATGAAACATTGTTTCCGGTTTATATAGCAGATTCGTATTTCAAAGCACAACGATGATTATATAATGATTATAATACAAAATCTAAATGTTGCACGTAGTAACACATGCAATAGTAAAAGCAGATTAGAGCAATTTAAACAAGGTATAAAAACCGATTCAAAACAGCGTTCAATATAGTTTGAGCAACTTGACAGTGTGTTTTAAAAATTGTACACACTTACATAAAAGGAGCAACACAACAATTATCAATGGCAAAATTAAAATGACCGTTTCCACATAGAGAAGTACTAGGCCGCTAGCATAAAGGTGAGGATTATTCAGGATGTCAAATTCTTCAGTGTAGCCCCAAAACATGTTTGCAGATGCTAAGAAACACAGCATTGATATAGACTTCATCTCCAAGAGATTCAAATACGAACTGTTGAAAGGCTTCATCACGTTGTGGTGCCATAGAAAAATGGTCAGAAGAGCAAGAATTGTCAGTAATCGAATCACTGGCTCGATGATAAATGTAGCTGCAATGATTATTAATAATCGTCTAGTTATCAGAACACTTTCCCAGATCACGAATCCGCTGTTACGACTGTTTTTGCGATATGCAGCATAGATTCCATTGACCAAAATAACAGGTTTGCTGCGTTGGTTAATATGTGTTATGGATTTGGACCAAGGATACCAACAAAATGGAATTGTCAAAGGTGGCACACATAGAATCAAGACAAAACGTTTTGCAGACAACATATGTGATTGCTTACTAGCGAAATAGAGTGCAATCGGGAATGGAACAACCCAAAGTGCCACAAAAGCTACAACAAACTTTTGCCACAACTGGTAACATACTACATTGCCTTGAACATATAAGTGTCTCTGTTGATTAATTGAAACACAGTGCAAACAATTGAATGAAAGCACTGCTACTGTGGAGTAGCCTAGCAACATAAGTTGTATGATTGATTGCTGTAATCGAATCAAAAAGGAAATTTTTGTCTGGCCTTTCTGCTGCTCCCCTAACTTGAATAATGTAGCAAGTTTTTTGTACAAGTAATTGCAAATGAAGAGGCCAGAAAGAACTGTTAACAGAGAAACAGGAAAACTAGCTCTTAAAAATTCCTTTCCTGCTGCAGTGAGGCCAACAACGGGACAAATATTTAGTTCATTGCTTACAATGTTGATTTTGAAATTAAAGATGGACGACATGATATCATTGAGGAACGATGGCACTTGGTATTTTTGTTTAGCAGATGTTTTTACTTGGAGCAATGCTTCTGCTTGGTAAAAGAAAAACATGATCTTGATTAAACCAGATAAAATACTCTGTGTTTCATTTTTGATCTGTTGGTACATCAAGTCAGTTATGCTTCCATCATTGAAAGGATAATATGGTGTTATTAGATTAGCTAAACTTGCTTCATTTTCGCAATTATGGTTCTGCAGTTGTGTAGATGGAGCTGCACAGATCGAAATCCAATTTACAAGGTCCTTCCAATATAATAGTAGAGAAACAGCCAGAACAGCTAATAATGCGTACACATACCAGAACCACTTATCATTGCATTGTGAGTTTGCAACGCATTTTGTTCCTGTCAAGCTTTCAGTATATCCTTTTTGACAACTCCCACACAAGATATTGCATCTATTCTTTTCACACGTGTTATGGGCAACACAGGGATTGCTGTAGCTAGAACAGCAATATTGCTCTGGACACCTTGTGAATGAAAATGTTGAGTTCTCTATATATCCCCAATAGTTGTCTTTACTTCTTATCGTTATATCGCAAATTGCTGCAGTTGGACAGGGCTTACAAGCAGGATTAACAACTTTCCATCTCATATCTGAAGTAACATATGGCCTGTCTAAATTGTATGATCCTTTCGAGCAGGACTGACAAATAATAGTAAAAGGTTGAAGATACATGACTCTGCTTGATTTCTGAACGTGTATGTTTGAATTTATTGGGCAATGGAAAGACAAGCCGCGGCTGTATACATTATTTCCATTGCTGGCTAGCATTTTATTGATTCCCAGATTGTTTGATGTAGAATTAACAGTTACATTTATAGCTTGTATGAAAGCATCTTTAATTGCTATAATTGAAACTGTCATTGAGTTTATGTTGTTGCCTTCTATATAGGTATTATCAACCAATAGGTTAACACCACTCTGTCTATTTTCAATATACATGGTTCCTCCATTGACGTTTGCATTGTTTCCCCTGAAATAACTGTTTGATATGTGGACAATACTATCTTTACTACGTAAGGCCCCACCAAGTTCTGCACTATTATTATTGAAATTGCAATTGAAAATCTGTAATTTGGAGTGACTGGTTATTATGCCTCCTCTTTTAGAATTGAGAAAGTTTGTATTGTTGGCAGTTACAAGTTTAGAATTTTCAGCTGCAAGTCTTGAATTGTTTGCAAAAGTAGCATTGTCAGCTTGTAAAAGCATCTGCTTTACAAGAACTGAAACATCTTTAAAATATACAGAAGACAGGTATACTTTACTTTGATTGCTTGCTTTATAATAGCCACTAAAACTCAGATAAGTACCTCTTCCAGCGGCTACTACTGTGCAATTTTTAATCATGATTGAAGTTTGCTTCGACCTGAATTGTCTAATTAAACCACTTTTAAATTGCATTAGTTTTGAGTCTCTAATGTAAAGATTCAGCTTTAGATATCTTCCTACATAAATTGTTTTCTTCTTTGTTTTGGCGGCTCCTTCAATATAGCAGGACGTTATAGCTACTGTAACATCTGCTGATGAACTCTCAGCAAATATTACACCAAACATATTCAATAGATCACAATTGGAAAGGAGAAGGACACCATCTGATATGAATTTAGACAGGAATGCATTTCGTATTTCGATGTGGGAGATACTCACCCTTCCTTTGATAGAAGAATGGCTAAATTGAAAAATTGGATGTCCATCGGTTTTTATAAGAATTGGTTTTGATTTGGTGTTGTCAAGGCTTTTAACAGTCAGATTTGATATCACTTTTATGGTGTTATGGACCACATAGGTTTGTTCTACTGGTTGACTGTTGTCAAGTAAGATGGTATCCTCAGTTGTGGCTTGGTTGTTGATGGCGTATTCAAATGTTTTGCATGGGTTAAATGGCTTTTTGCCACATTTTGGATCATCTGCACCATACTCGAGAGATATAATTAGATCTTCGCTGAATCCGCCTAGAAAGTAATGTTAAGTTGCCAATCAAAAAATTTTAACTCATATTTGCAAAAATGCAAATAATTAACGAAGGCCCACAGGCGACAGATTTTGAGAAAGTGATTCAAAAATTGAAAACTTGTATGTAAAATGTATGAGACATGTCTTTTCAGGGTTACTTTTGACACTCCTATTTACCTACCTTTTAACAGCATCGATATTAAACTAACTAAGAAAATCATCTCCATTGATTATTATGAAGTTGTTTATGTCTGTGCGGTGGTTCACCTTTTCCGTTGCAAGAAGTTTCCACCAAGCAGTTCTTACGTTTTCAATTGACGAGTTGATGTTGTGTGTTCACTAGAATATCTTCAGAAATACATTTCCTTTTTTCGTTTTTTAACAACGTTTTTTATTTTATCCTGCATGTTGTTGAAGTTTTTAAATCTCTTTTTAAAAGCGTAATATGGTATTTAAAAGTTTTCATATATAAGCCTTTATTTAAATATACATTAGGATTTTAGCTTAAGTTAATTCTCCTTTAATTCTCCTTTAATAATCTTGTTTGTCATCGTAACTTTAAGTTTCGATTTGTTAGTCACATAAGAAAGTGGGAAACGTATCTTTTCCTCATATGCACAAAATGAGAGCGATACTGTTATCAGGCGAAAAATTTGCATCTTCTTGTAGGCTTTTTTTCTTAATTCCGCTTGACTTGTATACTTTTTTCTTACTTTTGGTTCCTTAAAAATTGAAAATAAATGTAATCCGAACGGTTTGGTCTCCCAAGCAGATTTTTCCAAATCATTGCGAGAGAGTACGTTTTTGTAGTGCTATGCGACTGTTTCAATAGGCGTTTTCTTCGATTTTTGCCACTTCCGCAGAGATAAGAATAGGCTGGTTTTGAGACACAATTTATAAGAGTTTGACAATGACAACTGACAAAATCTCAAGGTCAAAACCATTCCAATTCTAGGACAATCCATAAGAGCTTGACCGCCACAAATGACAAAGTGCCCATCCCACGCAAAGAAAAAGAGGTCATCAGTCAAAACCACGCCACCCCTACTGCACATGCGTCGAGAAATGCTAACGTTAACATTGACTTAATTTATCCTGACGTCAGCATCAGTCACGTGACTCATTCTCGAAAACTGCTACCATGCGCATTAACATCAAATGCGCATCGGTCACGTTTGATTGCGTCAGAGGAATTCCCTACAAACTCCCTTAAGATAAAAAGTCCCCAATAACTCGCTAAAATAGAAGGCCCTCAGAAACTTTTCAGAAAGTCCGTACAAACTCCCTGAAAAGTCCCTTCAAACTCCCTTAAATAGAAGGTTTTCAAAATGAGCCAGGAATTCCCTGACTTATATCTCAGTTCTGTCCACTGGTAACAAATTTTCAAGTTGAAAAATTGTATATTATAAAGGATGTCGAGTTATTTTAGAAATGCAGTATCTAAATTATACAACACTGTTTCAGCGCCTGGAACAGGAAGTCATAATGCACTCACAGCTCGATTGAAGAACATTCGCAAGTCTGTAACTTCTTTATATAATTGGACTAGGGAGAGACTAGAGTATAGACAGTCATTGGTAAGATATGTTGAATATATAGGTTTACAGGACATCAGACACTTGTATGCCAACAACAACACATGTTGATGGATACTTCACGCTAGTGAGATCAAGTGTGAAGAAATTGATGGAAGAGGCAGCTTTCTCTTTGTGGAAGAAGCGCATAACGTGGGAAATTCAACTTGAGGATGACACAGAGGGAAATGAAGATGCATATGTAAAGATAAACAAAGCTTTTAACAGCAAGATGACAAGAGCGTTCTAGGTAGTGACATGGAGGACGTATTGGATGACATGTTTGCATATATCATAACCCAAGTAGAGCATCCTGCATTACCACAAAGAGGTATCACCATCGATCACATCATGCAACTGAACGTTGATTATAGCTGACAAGAGGATCTTCATACATTAAATTACCATCCTGGGTGGCATCAAAAAAGGCAATCATCAACCCTAAGAACGACATTGTTGAAGAATGCTTCAAGTGGGCTGTGATAGCATCGCTGCATCATGAAGAGATCGCTAATCATTCAGAACGGATATCTAACCTGAAAAAGAATGAGAATGAGTACAACTGGATTGGTTTATTCCTCTAGCAATGGATGTTCGAGTGCAAGGGAAGTTCGAGAAAAAGTGTCCTTACAGCCTGGTGAACGTACTGTATATCAAAGAAAAGTCTACAAATGGGAAGAAGAAGACGAAGATCAACACCAAGCGAGGATCTAATCGTAACATAAGCCAATGCAAAGAAGCAAATCAATCTAGTGATGGTTTGTGATGGAGAAAAGGAGTACTATACAGCCATCAAGGTTGTTGAGTAAGGAAAACGCAAAGCATCAGCATGTACAGCACTTTTGCAACAACTGTCTAAATGGTTTTCACAATGTAGAGTCACAAGACAAGCACTATGCCCACTGCTCTGGAAATGAACATGCCAGAGTGAAGATGCCTGAAGAGAAGGATAAATGGTTGTATTATCAAGATGGAGAGATGCAGTTCAGAGTACTTTATGCCATCCATGGAGATTTCGAGAGTCTTCTAGTACCTGTGAATGAAGGTAAGAGAAAGAAGAGCACAAAGACACTATTGAAGCACGCACCTTTATGATGGTTTACATACATTAAGTTTGCGTATGGACATGTAGCCGATCCTCTAAAAGTAAACAGAGGTGAGGATTGCGTAAAGAAGTTTGTGGATTATCTGGAAGATGAAGTAAAGCGATTGTATGCAACACTTCCAGAGCAGTCAATGATAGAACTGACAGATGTTCAGAAGCGTGATCATCGGGACGCAGGGACTTGTCATATATGTATGCAGCCATTTTCAGATCCTTAAAATCGCAAAGTCAGGGATGACTGTCACTAAACAGGTTTATATCGAGATGCTGCACATAACAATTGCAACCTGAGATATAAGACCCCGCATCATACCCCTATCATCTTTCACAACCAAAAACGTATCTCCAAAACAGCTCACGAAAAATTAAATTTAGAAATTGGAAACGGAAAGTGATAACTGACCGTTTCGCTACGACGAACAGTTACAAAAATATTGTCGATAAAACATTATGATGACGTGACAGACCCGTCTACAAAACAATTTTGCCCAAAACTTTTCGTCAACCCATCGCCTGAATTGCTGCCCCCAGTAGTAGAATTTGTGTTCGGCCAGAGGCGGACTCGAAACCGGAAATTTTGGTGTGCCAGTCGAGCACGCTACCGTTATCCAACCGCTGGTTATTGTCCGAAACGCTTAATAATTTCTCTTTTTATCTAGTTAATGTATTGTTTTCGAAGTGCAGCCAACGCTAGTCTTGGGAAAAAAGAGTTAATAATAATTATAAGAAAAAAACGTTATAATCTCTATTGGTTCCCCAGCCAAAAACGTCGTGTTAGAATTGGGATGCATATATAGTTTTCCACTGACGTCGCGCATAAAAACAGATATAATTTTTCACACAGCTCACATGCACCATTTTAAAATTGGATATTGATATATAGATTACACGATTTCATTAAAAACTTGATGACTAAGCGAAAAATCTAAATCTAAATGTAAAATAAAAAAATTATGCCTATACCCATCCCCAATTGAAAAAAGGTTTATGGGGATAATGTTAAATACTGTTAAAACTTATTGAACAGCGTCTGATGTCATCTCATGATACAGAATACCGTGATGTTGCAAATTCCGAGGTCATCAGGTGAAAAGTTCATTGTTACATTACAAGTTTCCACGGATTTATTAAACTTCGTATGGAACTCCTTGCATGTCTATGCAATTATCGCCATCATAAACCAACATCGCTTGACGTTTTTGTTGCGATTCGTATGCAAAATTGCTCGAGTCAGCACTTGTTGCTGTCAAAGCCGCATACGCCTTACTGTTTCCATGAGTATTAGAAACTGATTGTGTCGGTAACGCAACTTTTGTTTGCCACACTGTTCCAGTACTTGAATTCGTCGGGGAAGAGCCCACAAATCTATGCATTTCTGGATCCGGATCTGTAATAAATTTATAAGGATGCCTTTATTTCTAATTGCATTAGCTATTATACAGCAATGTCAATGTGCATTCGTTCCAGCATCTTTGATATCCCGGGAGGAAAAACTTAAAATATATTGAAGGATATTGACAGAGTGAGTGAGAGTTGATATTCACGTACTTAAACTTTCTATAAAGTTCGCTGATCTATAATAAGGTAAAAACAAAAGTAACATTTTTATACCCCTGTTGCAGATTATTTTTGCATAACCACTTGCAAATATAGCAATTAACGATCCAGCGAATATAATGACAATTTCTCTTATGTAGTATGGTCTACCTTCACCCCATAAATGCCTAAAATCAAATCAACAAATAACGTAAGGAATGTATGTACTATTTGAATTGCAGTTATTCTAACTATTTGCTTGAGAACGCTCACAATGCGTTCATAATGTTATAATGTTCCAAATGTTATTGTAATGTTATATCGTGTGTTTCAAAGTGTTGGAAACAGAAATTTTAAAGGTGTGTCTTCAACGAGTATGCCGAATTTCGAAACAGTTTTTACAGCAATGGAATGTTGATATGTAATTTGTTATTTACAGTGTAAATTATAACATAATATTTATTGTTAGAATCAAGTGGGATACATAAAGGCATACAGTTATTCCAAAAAAAAATTATTTAATTTGCTTTTTTGCTCTCCATTGTTGATTAGAAATCATTCATTTTTCAGGTATCTAAATTCATTTAAATACTTTCTCGAAAACTGTAGCCCCTTGACCCTATTAGACGCTTCTCTAAGCTAAATGTGTTAAAAAGTTTCACCTGGGCACACGTTATCAATGCTAACACTGTAATGAAGTTACTGTATATTGAATAACAAATCAGAGAATATTTTTCAATCATTATAGGTTGGTAAATGTTGTGAAGCAGTCCAATTTGATTGACAAAAAGTGATAGAGATTATACCCTTTCAAACAGATGAATTTCATCATGATGAATACTAAACTGTTCTGATTTTTTTGGTGAGTATTAGATATAATCAAGGTCAATTTATTTCTGCATATCCTGCGTCCAGAGTGTAAAGTCTGTAATACGTCACCTACTAATCATTCATTTTCCAATTAGCAATAAGAATTCAAAATCCTTAAACGACCTATTAACAAAATTTAGTGGTGCAGCAGTGGTCTCATTGCAAATTATTACATGATTATTCATCCGCTAATATGTTTGATGTTGTGTTTTGGCTTGTTTGGTTTTTTTGTCGTGTGTGGAAATGAAACACTTAATAGTCGTTCAAAATATAACACACAAAGCTATATAAGCATGGCTGAAATATGGCAGCAAAAGGAATGAATAAGAAATGCGTGTGGATATACAGGTTTTTCTTTTACCATCTCAACAACACAGATGTTTAGCACATAGGCACAGTTATTTTCTAATTCGTAAACTCAAACGAAAATAACTTTATTTATTATTCAGTCACTTTCATATAGTAAAATCAGTCTAGAAGTGTACAGTGCACAAGTCATATAGCTTTACATCTACATCATTTGTTAATAAATACATCTACCATTATAGGTAATGCTAAAATCAGAAAACAATGCCACAAAATAAGCGTCTCGTACAGTAACAACGGTCGCAACTGTGCCGGATACGAAAAACCCCCTCGTGTGAGGAAACGTACTCTTGGAACCATGCAGCAGTTACTAGCTCGCCAAGGTTACGAGCAAAATACAAACATATATACATAAATTGTAAGTCCAGTAAATCTTAAAATTGTTGCAATATATCCCTACATTGGGAGGGTGGGAGGGACAATTCTATCGACGTGTGATTAGTTAAGCATGCGCACGGTATATATATACATTATATACTAAGTCACGTGACAAGATGACGTGTAAAAATAAATTCATTTAACAAATGATTTTAGCGTAGTTATAAAGGTTTAGAAACCTTGATTTTGGTCAACAAACAATATTCCCATCTGCAAATGTTCAGCTTACATTAATGCCGTGAAGGTATTGGTTCCCCAGTTGAAAGTTCAAGTGCAAGTCCAATGTAAAGCATTCCCGAGGAAGTAGAAAATGTCTACTTAACTTAACTAAACTTAACTTAAAGGGAAATTAAGCCTTTATCAAAAACTTTTTATATTAGCTGCAGAAAGGTCTCATTAATCTTCTGTGATCATAAAAAATTATTTTAAATGATAACTATACTGAGTTTTTCGTTATTTAGTATCTAACAACGGACGCCATTGCAGTGCTCTGCGATGGAAATTTTGACGTCACAGCGCGATCGTTCTTTTTGTAAGGATTACATATAAACTACAATATTTTGTTTTTGTTGATGAAAGTTCTTGTGTTCTTTGTGAAATAAAACCTTTATTAAAAAGTATTTCGTTTTAGATTTATAGCAGGTATATGTGCGTAAGTGAGTTTTTGAACGAATGTGTATATTTTAGATGTATAAAAAATGAAATCTTCAGTATGACTGTTTTTGTTTTTCTTGAATCGTTAACGATAAACTTATTTTACATTTTGCTGTTTCTTAAAGTTTAAGATTGTTATGTTGGTGAATGATAAAAATGTTCGTGTTTTCTTTGTTGTTTTTCTACCGTTTCTCGTATCTTTAGAACGTAGGCGTAAAAAACATGTCATCATGTGCTGTCTACGTCTGATGTTTCTGCAAATAAAATTCGCTCTGTGACGTCATGATATTTATAACGAAAGCTGTAATGGCGATTTAACTAAGTTGTTTTTTTAGCAGTTTTTTTCATTTGGAATACCTTTTATACATAAAAAGGTGTTCCTCTAGGATAAATGAAGTATTTCATGTTCAAATTCAGAAAAGAAATTTTAAGGCTTAATTTCCCTTTAAATATTTTTCAATGGTAGTATATTTTTCTTTATGAAATGTTTTTCCATGTATTATAGTAAATGAGTAAGTGATTTGAGCATTTAGTAGTTGACTATCCACTAGCGATACCTATAGCATTGCCATAAATTAAATAAACGTCATTGTGCATTTCTAATGAGCAGATAATTGCACCGGACATGATAAACGAGATATATAATGAATGTGACTCAAAGCGCGTAACTGAATGATGCAATACATTACAGTATTACTGCGCAAAAGCTGCTGAAAAGAATTACAACAAGCTTGGATTACTGACACGGATGAGACGGAAATAATGTTGCATAGCTATATTGTACTGGACGTAAGTCAAAGCTACTGTCTATGAACTCCGAAGAATCAGGGAGTGACAGAAAGAAGAAAACTTTGACACTTACTTGGATACTTTCTTCAATACAAAGACCATTAGAACCGAACCAAGCAGAAGAAGTATATTGATTAGCTTGATGATCTTTATTAAAGCGTCATTGTGGAAGTGACATGAAGCGGCCAAAACTAACCAACCACAAATGGCTTGCAAAAGCCCAAATGCTATAAGGCCCCATCCTACTCCTGCATTGAATTGTGCTGAATCATGGCCATAACCATCAAAGTATCTTACACTTACATATAGTGATCCGACAATGATACATGCGGAAGAAATCATCAGTTGAATCGTACCTAAACGAAATGCTAAGAGTATAAAAAGTGTGTTCTTTTTTATGGAAAAGTCAACCAACTCGTTAAAACCATCTGCCTTATTGTTAAACTTGTAATAAAAGGGAAACTGAGGTCAGAAAAACTTATTCGTTCATTGGTATTATCATCACACTCGAAAAAATCAAAACCAAGTGTGATTTTAATGATTTTCTAAAAAAATGTTTTCTTGTTTTACAAATTTAATGTAGTCACTGACACAGTTATGTTTGAGCGTTTCTATAATTTTTAGCTACAAATACCGATAAAATTATCTGCTTTGAATTTTACATAGAAAGAGATCAATCGTCAAATTTTGAGGAGTCAATACAGTTGTGTCGAATTTGCTTGATAGCAAGGCGTTAATACGGTGTTTAAACAGAACTTTGAGACAACTGTATTGTTGGTTTATATGACAATCAGCCAGAGTATGGCGAAGAAGAAATTAAGGGGAAGAAAATAAACACTTGAAGCGAAGAAATGACCGATAATCATGTTGATTTGGACTCTAGTGGTTATGTATACATAACGCCGCGTCGTTTATTACAAATGCTAGCTTAAAAAAATGGAAAGGCGAGTGATATTCAAACATTCAAACATTGTCAAGTGACCCCTCATTTTGAAGGAAATTCAATGCTGACTACAAATCACATTGGAAACAATAATCATGAGATGTAAGGGGGATTAAAACCGAATGGAGAGCATATTATTTTTTGGACAAATCATTGTGGCAATAAACTTCTTTATTATTTTGGTAATATAGTTCGTCATTGAGGATTAAAAAGCAAACCAAGTTAGAAAATATCTTGAAGAACATTTCATATGTACAACATTGATAATTAACATAAAAGCTTCTGCAAAATATTTTTAAGTTGTTTTGTTGATTTTGTTAATTTTTTTGTTTACCCGATTCCATAAAACCGGTAAAAATCGGGGCATTTATACTGTTACATAATGGCCACTCAAGTTTTTCTGGTACTTCAAGTGGTGCTCTATCAGGATCAACAGCTTGTTGTTTTTTTTAACTTATTGGTTTACTGGTAATTTATTTTATAACTTGTTATTCATTTCAAAGTCGATAGGAGAAATAACAGGTTAGGAATCATACCAAGAATTTTCACACCCAATCCTGTTGTGAAATACGCGTCCTTTTGTGTACTGTTATTAGCAATGTCCCTAAAAAGATAAAAAATTGTATCAAAACTCTAAAAAATTATTCTTATGCACCTTCTGTCTATATAGTATATATACATACACGTATTTCTCCATCAACAGTTCCTTATCGTGTAAGTCTTAACAGAAAGAATTTTAGATTAAGAAGCCAACTTTATGCTCCTTAGTCCATGAAAATATGATTCAAAGAGGTGTAAATTAGCAGATAAAAGATCAATTTATCTGAAGGGCATATGAAATAGTATGGTGTACACCATGGAAAAAGTTAAATAAAAGACTTAGCGGCAAATATTTATACTAAGATAGTCATGTTGCTGATTTCATTTGTTAACTTCATTCAGCAAAGAGGCATTTTAAGAGTGTAGAAATTGAAATTGGAAAATACAGCCATATCTTCAATAATAATACATAACATAGATTTAGACAATTATATTAGCGTAGTGGAACAAACTAAGACAGCTTTTGACCTTTTGGTGGAATTAATGAAAGTGAAGTAAGTCATTCTTTCGAATTCATTATTTAAAATATGCCCACATACGTGCAAAATATTGTATTAAATATCAGGAGGAATTATAACCAAAATATATGCTATATGTAGGGTCATTATGAGAGTTGAATGTGAGGGTTCGAAGTCCTACACTAAGTGCTTTGATGATTTCAAATTTTACGCCCAGAATGGCTGGTAATAATCCCTATCGACTTCCCGTCCTGTGAGTTAAAACGTTGAAGAAAACTTACGCAACAGGACGACCTAAACACGAAAATGGCCATTTGAAGAACATGATTCATTTATGGTTTTTAGGATGCCAAGACTTTGTAGATTTTCTTCGATCTGCAAAAACAGGAAGCGTAACTTCTAAATAAAATTCGCTGAATAACTGCTGATTAAATACCGGTGATTACCTTTAAAGGAAATTTTATGAGTCGAACCCAAATTCACAGTTGCTTCTAACAAACTTAAAACAGATTGCAGTTCAATTTTGGAACTACATAGACATTTAAGAATGAATACCGTTTGTTTACTATCCATGAACTTTGGTTTCATTAAATTAACTATTCGATCAGATACAAAAAATATGCAAAAGATTTTAATCTTCTATTTAATCATTAATAAAAGCCGTATTGAATTGAAATTAATTCAAATTAATTCTTGTGTTGTCTTTAAGACAGTCATCCACTAAGTGAACTTTTTGGTGAAAACAAAGTTTTTCAAAAATGTTACTACCTTGTGCCACAACTCCAGAAAAGTGAAACTATTCCTAGTATTCCGTTTAATGTTGTCATATAGAATAGAAACGTCTGACAATTTAGCTTACCACATAAAAATTTTGGCTTGTATAAAAGCAGCCTTAAATAAGCTCGAAGAAAATGCCAATCGAGTTTAATGACGATTCCCCTGGTTTAAGAAGCATTTATTTGATAGAAGAACATGATTCATTTATAGTTCTTGGGTTGCCAAGACTTTGTTGCTTCTAACAAATTTAAAACAGATTATAGTTCAATTTTGGAAGTACATTGAAATTTAAGAATGAAATCATAACTGTTTGTTTACTATTCATGTACGTTGGTATCATTAAGCTAACTATTTGATTACATATAAAAAGAATATGCAAAAGATTTTAATCTTCTATTTAGTCATTGATAAAAGCCGTATTGTATTCAAAAAAAATGTTTATTTCTTGCGTTGTCTTTAGACAGTTATTCACTAAGTGAACTTTTTGGCGAAAAACAAAGTTTTTCAAAAAAGTTACTATCTTATGACACAATTACAGACGGAAAAAGTTGAAACTATTCCTAGTATACTGTTTGCCCTTTTCATACAGAATGGAACCGTATGACAATTTTGGCTAATGTTAAACCAGCCTTAGATGGGCATATTTGAAGAAAATGCCAATGGAGTTTTATGGCAATTCCCCTGGTTTAAGAAACCTCTAACTTGATACCTAATATTTTGATCATGGCTTTAAATTTCCCTTATGGAAAATTAGGAATAAAATGATTGAATGATTTTCATAAATTTGAGTTTCAGTAAGATTCACAAAAATGTATATTTCCCCAAAGTTTTATAAATTTTATCACTTATTGTGTGTACATTGATAACTATAAGAAAAATAAATCATTGCATAATTACAATGGTATAACTACAATCAACCTGTTACTGCAGGGCATCAGCACCACTGTGCTCCTGTATTTTGAAACAGCTAAGACAGAAAAAATACAACAAAATAAAACACTAATACAAACATAAAACAATAACTTCCACAAAGTCCATTTTAGGTTCATATGGCAAACCAAGCCCAAAATAACATTATGTAAACTTTAGTACGACATTGTAGGGTGTTTGGACAGTTGTCAGAGTTCTCAGATGATCAATTAAACACGGTTCAGATCGAGTCAAGAAGCTAAAAAACAGAATGCAACCACACGTGTCCTGTACTATGAAAAAACAGTTTCAAACAGGCAAAAATCTAAATCCAAATCCAAAGTAAACTAATAAGTACAGGACCAAAATACCATGTGGTTGAGAAAAGGAAGTCATAGACTAAGTGACAAGTGAAAAGCTCCAAAGAATAAATGCAAAATACTCAATCAAACAAATGCTAGTCAGGTCAACGAAAAAATTGCATAACCCACTCTAAAAAAGTTATGCCAAAAAATGCTTGACTAGCCAAAAGGATTGAAACAAATAGGTCAAAATAAAACAAAGATTATGATGCAAATCACTTGTCACTAGTTACCAGAATCAAGGACTCAAGTCTGCCTGAAGTGGAATACAATTTCAAATGGTTAATAAATGATAAGTAACTCCGTGGTTGAAGCCATGCCGAAAAAAGATTTAAATATAAAAATGCGATGGGAATGAGATCAATCAGGCATAAGACGCTTAGTATCTTGATTGGTCGAGATAAGACTATACAGTGTGTCCACCAGAAAGAGGGCCCTTGTTTAAAACACAAATAACTTTTCGAGTTTTTAACAATGCAATGCGGTTTTTATACCGTTGGAAAGAGGCTTTTTTGAGCTTTCTAAAAATATAAGTTGTTATTTATAAAAATTTTTATTTTAAAGAATATTAAGTATTTTTTGTTTCGATACGGTTGTTAATGTTGTAATGATCAATAAAACAGACTTTTAACGAGCAATTAACCTTTTGATTCATTGAAACAACCGCGGTTGGTGGTGTTGTGCTAATTTTGTCACGAAATGTTTTGAAAAGACACAAACTTTTTTTCATTGTGTAAACTTACCTTAAATTTTTTATTATTAATAGCCGATTCTCCGTCTGTCTGTTTGTCTGTAAGTCACGCAAAATGGTAGATTGAGTTGTGAGCGAAATTATTTTTTTTTGCGTGCGACGTGAGTTCGAAGCAAATACATTGCAACCCCCAATCGAACGTGACTGTTTTTGGCTGATGAACTAATAGGAATAACGTTTTGTTTTTATTATTATTTTTAGTTTTATATGCCACGTTGACTTGGATTTGAATACAATACATCAACTAAATACAAAGAAACTAACTGATTAAACAGTTTGGACAAAAAGCTGTGCGGTTTGCCAGTGTATCCTAACGCTTGCCTGACTGTCTGAGACGGGTGAACTCTTTTTTCGAGCAATCAAAATGTTTAAAAACCGATAGGTAAAAAAAGAGTATCATGATACAAAATATTTTTTTTTTGCTTTTTTCTTAATAGTTGTCTTAATTTCTTTTAATTGATTTCTTTTAATCTATTTTAATCAGATCGAACGTTTTTTTTTATTCACTTTATTCATTTAGCACGTGCCTTTTTTCTCTCCTCCCGTGTGATCTTTTTAAGAAGAGAAACCATTTCCCCCTTACGTTTGATAGCACCCATGTTAGAGCGCTTAACTTTTTTAAAACAAAGGCTAATAAAAAGTCGAAGTTTTCTCTCTCTACGTTTTGAGTGTATTGTTACACTGATAAAACATTGGTTTTACCAGAGGTTGTGACTTCGAATCTGCTTCTGGTTGAGCACAAGTTGTATGAGCCGTTTATAAGGAAATTTGACGTTTATTGATACAGTGATACAGAGCAGGTGGACATGGGCGGCGAGCGACGCCACCTTGGCGGCTAGTGATTTAATAATTTCATATTCCCAAGCATTGCCAAAACCTTTATAAGCGAGATAACAAACTTTTATGAAATTCATTCAATCATGTAGTTAACAGTCCAGCAGTGAACTTTCGTTGTAAGAAAAGTTTCATGAGACGAAAAGTTATGTAGCTGTTATTCAGGTTTTTAGACAGCAGTTTCTGGGTAGAAATCCCCCATCAAAAAGCACGATGAAAGTTTTTAAAGGTTTGTAAAAGAGTTTTAGAAATGAAACTTTCATGTTTCATGCTTGTAAAAACGTAAGTTTTCCTTATGTAAACGCGGCTTTATTGCAATATTTTAGTTTTTTATGATTTCCCATGCTACTCGAGTCGTTAACATCTATTCAAACAAGCGTTAATTGATCGTTATTGATTTAATGTCATGGTTTCATGGTAAAATCGATTATATTTCCCGAAAAATTGGTTTTTCTGTGAAAAGGGTCATATATTTAAAAAGAGCAAAACATTTTTTTTCTGTTAATATAAAAATTGAAAAAAACAAGCACGAAAAACAAAAGATGTGCTTATCAAAAGTTAGGTGCCCACTTTCTGGTGGACACACTGTATATAAAAAAACTAAATCTCTTCAAACACAAGCAAAACGACCGATCAAAGGAAAACAGGAATAAGTAAATGAATATATTCACAAACGTAAAGAACCTAACTTATTTCAAAACTAAAAACATATAAATAAAATAAATAAACTTACTGGCACAAGTGTTGGTTAACTCCCCACAGTAAAATACTACAAAAACCACAATACTACAAAAACCACACACGCAACGAAATCAATAAACACAGATTTATTTGGATAAAAATTAATTGGATATTTACTTCAAAAATGCGATGAAAATTTTTGTTGCCAATTTTTTTTATAATAAACCTAAAGAAAAGTTAATGATCTCATAATCGCTTTACAGAAAATTTCGGTCTGAAATTTGAACAGCCTATAACTTTTCAATCTCACGATTTTTACACCATTCGATAGGACTTTATTCAAGAATTTTAAAAATATATATTTTGTTCTCCAAACGTTTTTATCTTGGAAACAATTAAGGGTTTTAATGGTTAATTAACACTATGGACAAAGCTAAAAATTATAAGACCTGAATGTGGCTAATATTTCTCCTTAAACAACTGAATAATTTTCCAGTAAGAACGCGACTTGCGTGTTTCAAGTTAGGGAATGGACTTTTTATACATTGAAGTCGGTCAATTGACAGAGCTGTTCCCAAGAAAAGACTGCAAAACAAAGCAAAGAATTGAAGTGGGTGTTCAACATAGACCTGGTCAAAGACGTAGGATTGCTTCGTCCTCATACTCATCAATGTTGCGAACAATTTAATACAATGTTTACTTAAACATTCACGTTTCTCGCAAACTTCGTCCAAATTTGGAAGATTTGCACAAAGAACAAGGTGCTGATGTTGAATTTGACAGTCACTTTCAGATTTGACCACAAATAGACAAAATCTTCAATTTTTATACAAGTTGTCAACTATGTAAAATCATTTGTTTGTAATATACGTAGTAATAGCGTTGAGGCCAATACAATTATGAAAGTCATCAATCCATACAGCTTCTGTTTTCAAATAATTTGGGTTCACTTCTTCCAAATATCATTTCTTTCAAATTTGGTAATTGTGATAGACTTATTCTCATAACATAAGCATTTCAAACAAGAAAAAAATGGATAAAGTCATTCAGATATATTAGCCTAAAGCAATTTTCTCAATTGTGCAAGCCTAATGGCTTCTAGTTAACTTTAAATGAATGGGGGAGACATAATAATGTAGAAATCAAGATTGTGTCTACATAACATTGGCAATAGGGAATCAACCAATCAAATCATACGTTTTTTAAAAGAATACAGACAATGATTATATTAATTCTATTCCATAATATGCTTTGCCTAAGATGATGTAGTGTTGAAATGTTTCTGAAAGTATTGTATGGTCTACTGTGACGAAAGCCTTCTGCAGATCAACATCATCCGCTATTTCTTCAAATTCAACGTGACCAAAAAAATAATCACTTTCAACGACAACAATTTATGACAACAATTTTTTATTTCATGTTTCTTTTTTTCTCTTTCTTTTTCTTTCCTTTTTTCACAATGCTTTTCTGCTTTATCTTTTCATTTCCTGTTGCACTTTTGATATCTGACAACGTTTTTTCTTCCCTTCTACTTTTAACGTCATGGCGTGTTGAAAGAAACTGCAGATAAATTCATTACTCTCTGTTCTAGGTCAAAGTAATATCTTCTACTCTGAATGTCACATTTAATGTATTTCTAAAAGGAGAATTACTATTAACCTCTGAACATGTCCAATTGTGTCATTCTTGACTGTAATGGCATATCAATCCTCCACGAGAATTGATAATTCCAAGATAATATTTGATCAACAATTGATACATTTTTCTGCACATAAGACCGCTGAAGTTCATACAAAGCGCATTGAAAACAAATGTAATGATTCCTCCTGGATGCACCAACCAATGATTGTTTCCATCAAAAAACCATTAAAAGCAATGTTGCAGAAAGGCTGGGTTGGTTTTAAAAGCTAACGAAAAAATGCCAAGCATGAAAGACAAAGATGTTAAACGTCTAGCACCAAGTCGCCAAGTTAGATTGGCTGGAAGAAGCATGAAACTATTTCAAAGGATAATGACATGATTCTTTAACAGCTACAGACTCGTCAAAGTTTCCAAGTGGCTACTTTTGCGAAAGGTGCATGCGGTATGTAAATTAGAAGAGCGAAAAGAAGACAAAAATCCATTTGAGTTGTAAATTGCTTATCTATATATTAATAGCCGATTCTCTGTCTGTCTGTCTGTCTGTTTGTTTGTTTGTTTGTTTGTAAGTCATGCAAAATGGTACATTGAGTTGTGAGCGAAATTATTTCGTTTTTTGTGTGCGACGTGAGTTCGAAGCAAATACATTGCAACCCCAATCGTACGTGACTTTTTTTGGCTGATGAACTAATAGGAATAAAGTTTTGTTTTTATCATTATTGTTAGTTTTATATTCCGCGTTGACTTGGCTTTGAAAACAGTATATTACATCAACTAAATACAAAGAAACTAGCTGATTAAACAGTTTGGACAAAAAGCAGCAGTGGCAGAACGTGGCAGCATGTTTGCCAGTGTATCCTAACGTATCCTTGCCTGACTGTCTGAGACGGGTGAACTTTTTTTCGAGCAATCAAAATGTTTAAAAACCGATAGGAAAAAATATTTTTTTTTTGCTTTTGTCTTAATAGTTGTCTTTATTTCTTTTAATTGATTTCTTTTAATCTATTTTAATCAGATCGAACGTTTTTTTTTTATTTACTTTATTCATTTAGTACGTGCCTTTTTTTTTCTCCTCCCGTGTGATCTTTTTAAAAAGAGAAACCATTTCCCCCTTACGTTTGATAGCACCCATGTTAGAGCGCGTAAGGTTTTTAAAACAAAAGCTAATAAAAAGTTGAAGTTTTCTCTCTCTACGTTTCGAGTGTATTGTTACACTGATAAAAGATTGTTTTTTCCAGAGGTTTTGACTTCGAATCTGCTTCTGGTTGAACACAAGTTGTACGAGCCGTTTATAAGGAAATTTGACGTTTATTGATACAGTGATACAGAGCAGGTGGACATGGGCGGCGAGCGACGCCGCCTTGGCGGCTAGTCTATATATTAATAGCCGATTCTCTGTTTGCTTGTTTGTTTGTTTGTTTGTAAGTCACGCAAAATGTTAGATTGAGTTGTGAGCGAAATTATTTCTTTTTTTGTGTGCGACGTGAGTTCGAAGCAAGTACATTGCAACCCCAATCGAACGTAACTTTTTTTGGCTGATGAACTAATAGGAATAACGTTTTGTTTTTATTATTATTTTTAGTTTTATATGCCACGTTGACTTGGATTTGAATACAATACATCAACTAAATACGAAGAAACTAACTGATTAAACAGTTTAGACAAAAAGCTGTGCGGTTTGCCAGTGTATCCTAACGCTTGCCTGACTGTCTGAGACGGATGAACTTTTTTTTTGAGCAATCAAAGTGTTTAAAAACCGATAAGTAAAAAAAAGTATCATAAAACAAAATGTTTTTTTTTTGCTTTTCTTTTATAATAATTTAATTTCTTTTTTTAATTGTTAAGCGCTTCTGATCGAACGTTTTTTTATTCTATTTATTCATTTAGCACGTGCCTTTTTTCTCTCCTCCCTTGTGAACTTTTTAAGAAGAGAAACCATTTTCAACCTGTTTGATAGCACCCATGGAGTATGAGAAAGGTCCCATTTGGAATTCATCAAACTTTTTGCAGGAAAGTCTTATAAAAATGTTTGAAAGAACGAGGCATGACGTAATTTTATGCTCACTGACCCAAGCAAATTTAACAAGGTTTTCACCATGAATTTTGCTCTTCCAAATGGGACCTTTCTCATAGTGCATGTTAGAGCGCGTAACTTTTTTAAAACAAAAGCTAATAAAAAGTTGAATTTTTTTCTCCCTACGTTTTGAGTGTATTGTTGTACTGACCAACGATTGTTTTAACACATCATGAAATTTGGGGTTTTTTGGAACCATTGTTTAAACTGATATTTGATATTCGATTTGGAATCTGCCTCTGGCTGAACACAAGTTGTACAAGTCGTTTTTCAGGAAATATGAGGTTTATTGGGGTCCCCGGGGTGACACAGAGCAGGTGCACATGGGCGGCGAGCGACGCCGCTTTGGCGGCTAGTTTTATTTATTTACTTACTTATTGCTTACCCAGGGTAACCTCTGCAGTTTCTTAAGGTACTGTCAATGAGGGTCCTGTGAAGGAGGTCCTAGAGCATTTAAAGCCCCTCTTTGGCCTACGGAAGCTGTGGTGACAGGAGTCGCTCAGCTAGACAACTATGCTAGACATCATTCTAACTATCTTGCTAAGTGCCAAGGAGAGTTGAGTACTTTACACTGTTATAGTTGCTGGCATGACTCGGTCGGGGATTGAATCCACAACATCCCCAACAGGAAGCAAGCACATACTACGAGGTTACCGGTCGGGTTATAAATACCGCTCATAAATAAATATTTACAAACGAAAGATATGATATATTTTATTTACTGCCGCTTACCGATTGGCGTTATAATTACAGGAAGATTTAACTGAAATGACACTAAATTAGAAGAAAATTTAAAATTCTTATAAGGCAGATCACATTAATGATTAGAGGGTGTAAATTGCTTTCGAAAAAAGGTCTATTCACGTTAATGAAGAGACGTGTTAAATAACAAAACATGACGGCATATACGCCACAAGCAAGTTTTTCAATGCTCTGAAGAATAATTTGGCACGTGTAAAGTAGAGTGTGAACTATAAAAACTCAAACTGATTTTCGCAAGGATGCTACGTCATGAAGACATGAAGAAAGAAATGTAGTTTCATGAATTAAAATGGATTTGACAAAGCTGGCTCTAAATGAAGAAATACAAATCTTAGTAACAACAAACTTTGATTTTGCTATTATTGCCTTTGATAGTTATTTGCTTTTATGTCTAGCCCAAATATTTCACTATTATTTCTTTTTTTGATTTGTAAACCGGTATGCTAATTTGATTGTATAATTTTGTAAGGTAGTTTCATTCGAGTTACAAAAAGCAAGTCTTTGAATTACATTTTTCCTGTGATTTTATGATATAAATGATAGGAAACCTGTCAAGCTTCCACGCATGAATAAAGATCATACGTTTATTAGAATAAAATTGTCTTTCACATCGATGCGAATATTGATGTGTTCTGAAAAAAATACCCAAAAGAAACCTATTCAACTATGGAGAAATATTAGTTGCATTTTGCAGGATATTTAACAGGAAAAGCAAACATTATATCTTTTTAGAAATGGTATGACTTAGCTTCCAGGGTAATTACATAAATCTTTTATAATTTGATTATTTCTTTTAAATTTTTTTTAACAGCATGTTCATATAGTTCACGTATTAAATTTTTTAATATTAATTGTATATAGCACTGAAGATGGTATAATATACGGAAAGCTTTTGCTTGCTTTAGAGAACTTGTTGTTTTTATGTTTTTTATCATAGTCACATTAAGATCTTATAGTTTTTAGCAATGTCCGTAGTAACTTCTCAGTCACTTTTTAACTCCTCCGCAAAAATTGTGAGAGGAACCTTATCATTTGATGTTCATACATCTTTATTTGATTTAATAATTTCAAAATAAGTTTTTTTTGTGATATTAAGTTCAATATCAGTATCAGGTTGATGGTAGTTACCATAGTGATAATTTAATGATACGTGTTGTAATGGTTATTAATGTACACACAATAATTGACCCCGCAGCGAGCGTAAGCGAGCGAGGAGGCATAGTAGTTTCACGAGATAGGCGAATGTCTGTTTCCGATTTTGTTCTTCATCATCATCATCATCATCTTCATCCTCCAACTTTCGTGTTGACGTTACACGGTGGAATACAATTATTAGCTGACTTTGCTTTTTTCCCGTTTCAAAGCATGGTACTGTAAGTGGGAGAGACAGAATGTTATTTCGTACCTCTTTCCTAATTTATTATTATATTATACTATGTTATTTAGGAAGATCGTATGCTAAAATTGCTTAGACATTTTTCGTGTTACTTTTGTGTTGTTTTAGTGAAGTGAACGACAAGGATTTTGAAGCAGAGCTTGAAATCCGAAATTTTTCCAACCATACATTTTATTTCTGTATATATTTTAACTCTAAATTTTTCTTTCAATAATTTTGTTTAATGCACTGATTTTTGGCGGATCTTGCCTTCAAAAGATTTTAATTGGATTTCTGTGTATACAAGAAAACCATATTACAAATTGTCGTTCTTCGTGTTTTTCTTCTTTGACTGTCTTCCAAACCTAGTGTGATCATGATCAATGAAACCTATATATTTTTTTCTTGTTTTTTATATAAACTTATGGCTATTTTTTGTTTTAGATCAAAGTTTGAAACGCAATGGATATTTCGCTTTAATTTTTTTTTTTGAAAAAAAATTTATTTTTTTGTGGCTCTTACAGAATGTTTTTAACAAATCTTATTTTAATTATAAAAATTATAAAATATGTATCCATGGTTTCAATTCACACATTTCTCTTGTTTGTAGCAAATACTTTCTGATAATACTTGTTAAGCCTTATTTACACTTTTTGAAAGGTATATTAGCATCAGTGTAACTTAGACCTAAGAGATAACAAAAAGTAACAAAGTTTTGTGCATATTTTCATCTGTTTAAGTTTAGATCTATTTGGTTTGCATATTGCAAGTTGGTTTTGAAATGCCGAAAACTGATTTTGTCGAAATATACCTTTGCCTCATATCAGGTCCCAAATCGACCCAAACATTCTTTTTTCGGCCAAAAACTTGTTTCCGCTGTTAATGTATAGTTTGCTGTGTGTACAAATTGGAATGCTTCAGCGCGGGGGCATTTTTAGCTAAAGCTACATGCTAGTTGATTAAATTTGTGCAACTTTGGGAAAATATATAGTGGCATTTTTGTAAATCTTGTTTGTATTCGATAATTCTTTAAGGAGTTCGTTGCTACGGCAAGCAACTTGAAAACGAGACAGGGTTATAATATATGCTATTCGGGATCCCTGTATAGGCTAACCTGGTCAGCAAAATACACAACCGTGTGACGTGATTAAATTTAACCAAATTGACAAAGTAACTGGTTTTTCTGATTGGCCACATATTCTAATGAAAGTCTGATTATTTTAGGTAGTTTATAATCAAGTTTCTTGATTTTTCTAACATCTAGGCAAGGACATTTCAAAATTTTCGACATAATTGAAAACAATTTGTGTAAACTTCCAAAGAGCTACAGGCTGGTTCATTTGGTACTTTTGCAAGTAGTAACACAATTTTACTAATTCAACTGTCTCTTTTATTCCCAAAAACTGGTCAAAAAAAGCCCTTTCAAGGGCGGTTAAGAATATTTTCGTAGTTTTAAATCCAAAAGTACAGAGAATGCTTTTTGCCATTTGAATGTAAATTTCCAAATAGTACCCCCGAAATACCGCTCAAGAACCTCCCCCACCCTTTACGTAAATAACACCTCTAGATCACAAGATACAACATTCCAGTATTTTACAGACCAACCTGTACATGACCCAAAACGTGATAAAATGCTGACGTGACATGCGAAATGTCCTGAAAATTGGAATTCTTGAGCCTAAATTATTTTAAGGCCTGGTCTGCAAAAAACACACCACACAATTAAGCACAAATAGTTGGTTGGTTTGTACTAAATAGGAGTTAAGGGCAGCAATGATGTCACTTTTTAAGACTCACGAAATGTTTTGCCTATACCAATTTCTAAATTTTTGAAAGGTCATTATAACAGGAAACATAAAGATTTCTGCAAAAATCAGCTGAAGTATGAAAATTGTAAGGCTATGACATTCTTGAAATTTAAAAAAGATTGAATCATTTCCACAAATGTACGTTTATTAAAATGATCATGTACTCCCCAAAATACGGAAAAACATAGTTGTCACTATTCAAAACTTTATACCAATAAACACGAATAAACTTGATTATATCTGAATGACATAATGTTCTTTTTTTTGTTGGTGCGTAATGATATTAAGGATATAGTAATCCATTCAGATAAAACAATGAGTATAGTATAGTCTTATTTATAGTCGAACAAGCTTAAAAAATAGGTCAACCTGGAACTAAATCCTAGCAAAGCGTATTTGATATGGTTAGAAAGCAAATTTCATGTAGATTTACCTGTAAAAAAGCCTCCCTTCATAGCTATTGAGCAAAACATTTAAGGGAGAAAGCATTTAAAAACAGGGAGATTTTTACGGTCAATCTTCCTAATTACAAAAAAACTTCCCAAACACAAAAAGGGTGTGACCCCCAAACATAACTGGAAGTAAAATTTTGTGTTAAAGGATGATGTCCAGGACATTGATAAAACAGCCAAAAACTATACAAGTGAATATGTTAAAATAGCTAGAGAGAAATATCAAACATAAAATAATGTACGTGCAGTAGACAGATATTCTTCTTGTTGTTGGAGCTGAAGAGGAAACTGAGCTGAGCTGTACGTATCCAGAGCTTAAAAAGCATTACAGCAGACACATTAAACAAAGGATCCTTTGTATTTAGAAAGGCTTAAAAGAATCCCAGACATTTTCCAAAAAGCATACTGTTTTTACAAAACATTGAGAACTTGTTTTTAGAAAACAATGAACACAGTAGAATCATTGGATAATTATATAATTATGAATTTCTACTCTTTACTTGTGGTTTCGGAAGTGTAAATCTTCTTTTAAATTTATTCCACATTGATCAATTAACTTTTGGAAATCTAAGTGGGCTTCTTTGGTCACGCCGATAGTACACCATTATGGAAATACCAGGATGATCACATGGCTGAAATTTTAGCCAATAAACTAGCAATACACGATTTTTTTTATAAGCAACTATTGATTTTGATCAGAACTCAAGGTGCTTAATTTTTAAGCCAAAAAGCCTACTCAAGTTGCTTAACTAGTTGCTTAACTTTCCTTACTTATGAAATCGAAAGGATGTATATACAACAACATTATATGTTCATGCTACAGTAGTACTATTGAAAATATAAGATCAAAATACAACAAGAATTATAAAACAAACTACAAAGCATAAAATCTTGCCCATGTCTTCTTAAATTGTAAACAATATACATTTCATTTCATGAAATCTCCGCTGGAGCTAATACTGGAACCCAACCCTTTCGCGCATAAGTCTCGAGGCTATAGCCTCAACTCCCTTCTTATTTCTCTCTCGCGATAGGAAAACAACACGAAGACAGGTGAGTTAATAAATATTGAAATTATCACTAATTATCTACTCGATCTTAGCATTTGTTATAATAAATTGAGAAATTTATGATGTATTGAACACAGCGGGGACATTACTCAGACGGTTTTGACAACATATTCCGTATGTTTGCACGTGTGGCGCTCAATCTTCCATCGAGAAGAGTGGAGCTAGAAAAGGAAGCTAACCAAACTCCTGTAGCATCTGATGAATTGATATATGATGTTAGATCCCCTACAGAGGGGACTAATCATGTCAGACTCCCTGAAAAAGTGGAGGTATTTGTTGGACTACCTGAAGAAGAGGAGATAATAGTCAGACCACCTAACGAAGAGGTGGTAGCATTAAGGCCTCTGAAAAAATTACCTACATACAGGGATGATAGACCTAAGGGTAGGAAACATGATTTTCATTCAATGTTTTCCCGCATTTCTTATAGAATGAGTGAAGTGACACCAGAAAACTCTCAAGAAGTGGATGTGCAAAATTCCACAACCGAGGGTGAATCATCGAAAAGGCATCTGCCAGAGGACGAAGCCTCCCAACATGAGGATCAACCTCCAACAAAAAAGTCCAAAGTGACTGATGAGCGTTTTTCCCTGGACGATTTTGATGACCAGGCGTGGTATTTACCAAGCCAGTTAGCAGAATATGCTAACAAACATACGGTTGTACACATCTCCAACCAGACAATTTCAGAGGGTATTCTTTGCGCCCATCCTCCTCCTCGTAATATTCAGGCTGAGAAGGAACTCGATATGGTTGTCAGAGATCTCCTGAATGAGTCTAAAAAGAGTATCTGTTTAAGCTACGATAAACAATTCCATGCCATCCAACAACGGCTGGGTTTTGTATACGGTCCATTATGTAAATTATGGACCGCTATGGAAGAAGAAAAGACCGCAGTAGTAGATTCTGACGAGGCAGATGAGGCGTCCAAAGAATCAATAAGGAACATGTCAACGTTGTTTGACCAAACAATACTGCTCCTGGGACAAGTGCTAAACTCTTGTTCATACTACAGACGTTACAATGTTTTGATGAACCTGGTCAACGACAAAAAGAAAGTGGAAACAACATTGAAAGATATGGCAGAGACTTTTGAGAGCAACAATCACAATATGTTATTCGGGCCTCAATATGAAGAAACTGTGGCAAAGATGTTGAGTTCCAAGTCGAGACAAAAGGAGTTGCATAATTCGCTCAAGAAACCAACATATAGAGGTGCTCGTGGAAGCAATCGGCCCTTTCAGAGAGGCCCCCTCCTCGGTGCAAGAGGAAGGGGGCGAGGAATCTTCACAGCCACCAGCCAACACTTCCAGGCATCAAGTGGACGTGGACTCAGAGGCCAAAGGGGTAAGCAATATACTTTTGGATCCAGTCATCCGCATAGTAGAAATTCTTTCTTTGCAAGATTTCCCAAAGGTCCATCCATTAGTAAGGAATCTTTTCCCCTCAGAAATTCCAGACCTCCCACCTGCGGGAAGGCTGATTCTTTTTCAACATCATTGGGCACTGTTGACAAACGACCAGTGGATTTTAGATACAGTGAAGGGGTACGAAATCGAGTTTCTATCTGCCCCAATTCAACATCACCCTCCAAAGCCACGCAGTTTTTCCAAAGTGGAACAGGATCTGGTAGAGGGGGAGGTTCAAGCTATGCTGAAAAAAGGAGCAATTCGGGAAGTGAAGCCTTCTCCTGGCCAATACCTGAGCAATATCTTCTTGGTAGACAAGAAAGGGGGAAGTTACCGGCCGGTCATAAATCTGAAATCCCTCAATCAGAATATTCCCTACAACCATTTCAAAATGGAAGGCCTCCACCTACTGAAAGAATTGCTTCACCAGGGGGACTTTCTCTGCAAAATAGACCTGAAAGACGCCTATTTTGAAGTTCCAATTACAAGGAAACATCGGAAATTCATAAGGTTTCTATGGCAAGGGAAGTTGTACGAATTTCTTTGCCTATGTTTCGGTTTATCAACAGCTCCATGGGTCTTCACAAAACTTTTGAAAGTACCTATTTCTCTCTTACGAAAACTCAATGTGAGGATTATCATTTATCTAGACGACATGTTAATTATGGCACATTCCAAAGAGGAGTTGCTGATAGCCCGAGACACTTTAATTTTTCTTCTACAGAATCTAGGTTTTGTGATCAATATCCCAAAGTCGACTTTAATACCCACTCAATCTCTGACCTTCCTGGGGGTGGTTATCAACACAACAAGCATGACAGTGTCCCTCCCGGAACAAAAGGTTTCAAATCTGAAGTCCATGTGCCAGGGGCTTCTTACCCAATCCATGTCCACAGTTCAAGAACTGACAAAGTTGATAGGAAAAATGTCGTCCTCAGCCATAGCTGTTCTCCCAGCTCCCCTACAAGACAGGGGGCCTTGGTCCAGGCAAGAAAGGGAGCTACACATAAACATTTTAGAACTCATGGCTGTGGATCTAGCACTAAGAACGTTTACAATGGAAAAGAAAAAGGGTCTGTCAGTTCTCATGCAGGTGGAAAACATGGTAGCACTAAGGTATCTGACCAAGATGGGGGGGAACCAAAAACCAGGAATTAGTAGACATAAGCAAGAAGATATGGAAATATATCATGGAGCACCAGATCACGATTACTGCAGAATATATAACAAAAGCAGTATGAATGTGGAAGCAGATTGGGAGAGCAGATCGATAAGCGACTCCAGCGAATGGAAGCTGGACCCTTCAGTCTTTCGGAAAATTTGCTCACTGAGGGGAACACCGGAGATAGATCTGTTTGCGTCAAGGGCTTCCCATCAGCTGGTGAGATACAGATCCTGGAAAAGGGATCCAGACAGCCAAGGGCGGGATGCGTTTCAGAGAAACTGGAACGGGAGCTTCACTTACGGCTTCCCTCCATTTTCCCTAATAGGGAGAGTATTAAGGAAGTTGGAAGCGGAACAAGCAGATTTGATGTTAGTTGCTCCAGCATGGCAGACTCAGGCCTGGTTCCCAGTTCTGCTCAAACTGTCAGTGAGAAATCCCTTGTTGCTCCCATGCAGAGGGGATCTACTAAAAAACCCAAAGGGAGAGTGCCACCCCCTCATAGTGAGAAACTCTCTCAGGTTAGTGGCATGGACACTTTCAGGCAAACCTTGGAGACAGAGGGAATATCAGGGACATCTCCCACCCTCATCACTGCTTCACGACGTATCGGGACACTTAAGCATTACAACTCGGCTTGGCGAAAATGGTCTAGCTGGTGTGTTGAAAGACAGGTATGTCCTATTGGATGTCCTGTCAATGTAATCTTGGATTTTCTAGCTGAATTATTTACTCAGGGTCTGGAGCATGGCACAATTGCGAACCATAGATCGGCTATTTCTGCTTATCATGCACCCATAGATGGACAAAAAATTGTAGATCATCCCAGAGTATCAGCGTTAATGGCGGATGTTTTTAACAGCAGGCCACCTAAGCCAAAGTTATTATTCATTTGGGATGTTGAGTTAGTTCTGAAATATATAAGGGATCTCCCAGCTAATAGTGACCTATCTGCAAAGTTGCTCACTTTGAAACTTGCTACACTTCTCGCCTTGACAGCAGCTTCTCGGGTTTCAGAGTTGACCTATTTGGACACAAAATTTCTTGTTAAACACCAACAGTTTTATACCTTTTATTTGGCACAACTGACTAAAGTTTGCAAACCTGGGAAAGTCAGGCCTCCTATGAAATTTTTCAAATTTCGACAGAATGAGAAACTTTGTGTATGCTCAACTCTGGACGGGTATATCGATCGGAAAATAAAGTGGGGAACACAGGATGGTCAACTCCTAGTTAGTCATATAAGACCTCATAAGGCAGTTACAACTTCTACGGTATCTAGGTGGTTAAAAGAGTTTCTCAGTTCTGCTGGAATTGATACTAAACAGTTTACCGCCCACTCAACCAGGTCCGCCTCAACTTCAAAGGCGGTTAAGGTGGGGGTAAGTTTGTCCGACATTATGGCACAGGCCTACTGGTCAGGGGAGTCGACATTTCAGAATTTCTACCACAGGGAAGTGGGAAATAGTGCACAGACCTATCAACGAGCTATTTTAGGAGTACAGCTTTGAAGATAGGGAGTTGAGGCTATAGCCTCGAGACTTATACGCGAGAGGGTTGGGTTCCAGTATTAGCTCCAGCGGAGATTTCATGAAATGAAATTGAGGAATACGCAAGGGCGCGAAGCGCCTGATGGGTAATCCAGATTTCATGAATGAAGTCGGAGCTGACGAGCTAATACTCCCACCCTCCCGCCCAATGTTTTATTTAACCGTTTGATTGTTTTGTAGGTTATGGTAACTACGGCGGTTATGGTGGATACTATCGTGGACGTGAAGGTCGTCGTTAAATGTATTTTCTTTCCTGAGTAACAAAAAACTTTCGTCTCACAATTGTCTTTTTAATCATCTCCCAATTATTTGGTAGTAAACCGTGTTCCCGTCCATACTCCTTGTGTTTTATTCCTCAGCAAAGAAATTAAGCCACACGGGAATATTCCAGATTGATTTGCTTCTATAGTCTCGAGACTCATACGCGAGAGGGTTGGGTTCCAGTATTAGCTCGTCAGCTCCGATTTCATTCATGAAATCTGGATTACCCATCAGGCGCTTCGCGCCCTTGCGTAATCCTCAATATCATTATAAAGTTTTTGTATTTACTTATTTATTTACTGTTGAAACTGAGTTATTACAATATGTATTCATTTATAGAGGATAATTTAAAGCATAACAAAATTTTTAGTTGCTTAACCAGTTAGGCTCTCAGTACTGGTGTTGCTTAATTTAGTTACCAAAACGAGTACCGTTGTTTATAAAGGAGGCTGCTTATAAAAGCAAAATCGTGCATTCAAGTTAATAAACACCCTTTCGTAATAATGGCGCTTTATTCACCAATCAACATCGAGACGGCGGTTGTATGAACCAATGGATTTCGAATTTCGAAATTGGCGGGAACGACACTCCGACAGCAGCAGCCAGTCGTTGCATGGACTTTTTAAACATTAGCTGCGCCGCGCGCGCCAATCAAAAATTAAATACGCTTTTTAAAAAAATTTTGATAGACCAACAAACTTTGGAAAATTATGATGGAATATTTAAAAGTTGCCAGTGATCTAAGCAACACCTAGATCAAAGAGCACTTTCAATTCACTGTGCATATCCGTATGGGTCTATACTACTTGGTCGTATCATTAGTAGCTTTTCTAACATGTTAAGGTAATTGTGTTTGGGCAGAAAAAATTGAAAAGGCGTCTGTTACAAAAGTATTAGCATTTTGTCCATCCGACACGATAACTGTTTGTTTCAATATTTTTTGACTCTTCCTTGTAGAAATCATGTTTTCGAATTTTGTATTCTTTCTTTGTATACTTTCCAACTTGCTTGATTGTATCATAAACGTGTTGTTTTTTATATAGCCCTAAGTATCGATTTGTCCGTCCGACATAAAACAAGTATTTTTGTAACATACCCAAATCCAGGCAGGATGTTTTTTAGCACTTTATTAAGGCTGAATGTGCAGAAAAACAAATCAATTACAAAATCGAAGATTACGTAAGGGCGCGAAGCGCCTGCAATGTAATCTAGATTTTATGAATAAAATCGAAGCCAAAGAACTAATACTGGTGTATCCGCCCTGTCTCGCTTGGATGCTTAATGGTATAGGTGAAAGTGAAATTTCGAAATGATATGAACTTAGGAATAAATAACTAATAAATTCTTTTGCGCAATATATATATTTTTTGTTTAATGATCAATTACATGATTTTTCATAACTTTACCATCCGCCACGACCTCTTCCATTATCGAATCGACCACCACGACTACTACCGCTACCACGGTCTCCAAAACTAGAACCTAGTATAAATAAAAGTTAGAAAGAACATATCAAGAAGGAGTGGGCGGGAGGGCAGTATTAGTTCGTTGGCTTCGATTTTATTCATAAAATCTAGATTACATTGCAGGTGCTTCGTGCCCTTACGTAATCTTCAATTTTATTTCATAAAATCTCCGCCCGAACTAATACTGGTGTATCCGCCCTGTCTCGCTTGGATGCTTAAAGCTATAGGCTATAGCTTTAACCATCAACGACCTCTTTTCAAAGCTTAATAGAATTAGAAATGCCAAATTGAAAAGTCTCTATTACTCACAGTCTTTATAATAAAATTTTCGGAAGGTTGAATTCGATTTCCATTGTCCACGTTTTACTATCTCGGCTACAGAAATACCTATATTACAGGCCTTGGTTGTTGAGGCTGCTCTAGTTGAATGAGCTTTAAACACTGTTGTATCAATGCCTGCTAATCCCAACATTTGTATTAACCACCTGGAAACCGTGCTAACTGGCTTATAAGGCTTCACCAACCCCAATAATAATTGTCCATTACCATTTCTACGAGAATTTGTTCTTTTCATGTAAAGATCAATGGTTCTACACACACATAACGATTCGTCATGATCATACACCTGAAACTTTAGTATTGGCGTTGGTTTTCCTTTTTTCCATGTTTTCGACACTTTAGAAAATGTAAAGAGGTAAGTTGTTGGGCTTCTAGAGAGGAAATTAATGTTTAAGTTTGTCAATTCTGAAACCCTAGACGCACCTGTCAAGGCAAGAAGTGTCACTAGTTTAAATGTCAGTAATTTATCATTAATAGTGTCATCCACGGGTAGAGTTTTAATGTACTTTAATACAATTTCAACATCCCATATAAAGGAATATCTAGGTTTCGGTGGGTTTTCATTAAATACACCTGTCATCAACGCAGATACCCTAGGGTGTTTTCCGACCACAACCCCATCTATAGTGTCATGATATGCAGAAATAGCTGAGCGATGAGTTCCAATCGCATTGTACCCAAGATTTGAATCAAACAACTCAGCCAGAAAGTCTAAAACAAAACTTAAATCGCAATCAAAGGAATTGATTTCTCTCCTATCACACCAATCATACCACTTTCTCCAGGCCGATTCGTAATTAGCCACTGTTCCTGTTCTCCTGGATTTTAAGATAAGGTTGGCAGCCCTGTCTGATATGCCCTCTGTAGATAACTTTTTCCTGAAACTACCCAAGCCACTAGCCTCAGAGACTTGTTTACAACTAGTGGATGTACCTGCCCCTTTGGACTTGTCAATAGATCTGTGCGTTGTGGTAATAAGATTGGATGTTTTATACTCATTTCCATTAGTTTTGGGAACCAGGTTTGAGACTGCCATGCTGGGGTTATGAAAATCATTGTGCCCTGATCTCTCTGGACTTTTGCCAAAATTCTTCCTACTAGACAAAATGGTGGGAAGGCATAGTTGAAACCCTGTCCCCAATGAAACTGGAACGCATCCCTTCCCATACTGAACGGGTCTGTTTTCCAGGACATGTACTGGGGTAGCTGTTTTGACACTCGGGATGCAAAAGGATCTATTTCCGGACTCCCTAGATGATTGCAAACTTGTTTGAAGACTAGCCTGTTTAACTTCCATTCGCTGGAGTCTGACACATGTCTCGACTCGTAATCCGCCTCCACATTCAAGTGACCTGGTAAGTACTCTGCCGTAAGTATGATCCTTCTGGACATGAGAAAATCCCAAATTTGCTTCGTTAGATTTATCGAGGTTTGATTGTTGGTGCCCCCCATTTTCACTAAGTAAGATAGAGCCACCATATTGTCCATTTGAATGTGGATGCTGTTCAAATGTTTCTTGTTCCTGGTAAAGGTTAGAATGGCTAATTTTGCCGCCTTCAATTCCAAAATGTTGATATGGAGCTTGCTTTCCTCCAGTGTCCAAGGTCCACCTGTTCTCTCCCCTTGACAGTGTGCCCCAACCTTCCTTGAAGGCATCTGACTGAATCACTAATTGAGGTGGTTTCCAGAGTAGAGACCTCCCGTTGTTCAAATTTAAGTTTCGAGTCCACCAATTTATTTCCTGCCTCACCTGAGGAGAAAGAACTACCCTCTTCTCGAAACAACTCGAATATTTTAACTGTTCTATCTGTTGCCTCTGCAAGTACCGGTACTGGAGGGAAGCTGGCAATACAGCTAGTGCTGTCAATTGAGTCATTTCCCTTAGAGAAACATTTTCCTGGTCTAGTATACTCTGACATTGTTCCTGAATTCTCAATATTTTGTCCTGGGCAAGAGACATTTCCATTCTGTTCGAGTCTATCAGAACACCTAAAAACTCTATTTTCTTGGTTGGGGTCAATTTTGATTTTTTTACATTGATTACAAGGCCTAAATGTTGCAATATGAAAATCAATGTGTCCCTCCCCAATGTTAGATCTGCTTGGGATGTTGCCATCAGTAACATATCGTCCAGGTATATTATTGGATTTCTGCGAAAGCAAAAAATACATTAAAACCGGCTCTGTTCTTTTTCTTCTTCTTCTTACTGTCCAAACCTAGCGGTTTTTTGTATATTTCGTGCGTGCGTTTACATGAAACTAAAACACCGTGCAATGCATGTCATGTCTCCCAGCGAAGAAATCCTTTTAGATTTACAAAAGTTTCTTTGATTAATATTAAATGGATTTTAAAAGAAGAAATACATATTTTAAGATGAAAAAAGAAAATCTGTAGAAGAAACTTCCAATTTTCTTGAATTGTGATCATTCTGAAGTTCTCAACGTTTTTGTAAACAGAAGGGTGAAAAAGGTATACATTTTTTTGTTTTTAAGTGAAAACACAAACGTCTTCGTTTGTTTTGGTATATGGGTTGTTACTCTTTTTAAGCTTTGGATACCGAAGCTCAGCTCTTCAGCTCCAACATCAAAAATGTGTGTCTACTCTGCACCACTTACATACTTTTAATGTTTGATGTTAATGTTTTAATGTTTTTAATGTTTCAATGTTTGATCAATTTTTAAGTTATACTGTCAATGCCCCTTATTACAAATGGCTTTCCTAATCACAATAGCAAATTAAAACTTCTTCCAACTGTCTGTAAATTCAAAACACTGCACACCATGTAACAATACAAAACTGTCCTTCAGCATATATAAGTATATACTTTTAATGATCAAAATTATTTGTTTACTTTTTTTGTTTGCAATCTTGAGAATTTTGTTCGTAATTAAGAACATTGACAGTAGTGTTTAAAAAATATGATTTACATACGTAATCACTGTGATATCTGAAAAGATCAATATAAGCTTAATATATATCATTTCTCACCCCCAAAATAAAGGATGTTTTATGTCATTCAGATCAATTAAGTTTATCGGTGTTGTATACATACATTATTGTTTCATATAGTGTCAATTGCACTTTTGCAATGTCCTGAGGTGCATACGAAATCAGAAATGCAATGTTATGTTTTAAAAATCATTCAACCGATTTTTCAAATTTCTTAAAGAATTTTTATAAACAGGATACGAATGTTAACTTAGATCAAGAACATTTGTAAATGCATGCCGTATTGCTAATCAAACTAAAACAGAAATTTCTGATTTCGGTTATATGTTGATTTTGGTGTATGTGGATGTGATTTGCATGACCAAAATTTGCTTGCTTTTTTGTGCTACTAGGAAAATTAACACATTAACATTAAGTATCAAATACAGAACTTTGAGAGTTTATGAGTCAATATATCCTTAATATTATTTCGTACTAACAAAATAAAGAATATTTTATTTCATTCAGATGTAATCCAGTTTATTGGTTGTGTATACATTATAAGTCTCACATAGTGCCAATTATCTTTTGATAAATGTCCTGGAGAGTACATTAGAAATGTAATGTTTTATTTTGCAAATCATGTAACCTTTCTCAAATTTCAAGTATGTCATATAGTCTTTTATTTTTCATACTTCAGCGTATTTTGAAGAAATCCTTTTGCCTGTTAAGGCATCTTGTTATCTTTACTTTCAATTTCCTTAGCAAAGTAATTGGGACCTTCAATAATTTCGTAAAAATCCTTGGAGCAGGGCCCAACCCAAAACAAAGGCAAAGAAACTGATAAAAAGATCCTTGCCACTCGAAACAAACAAATTTGCGCGAATTCTGATGGATGGGAATGGAAAAATATGCATCCTTTAAATCCACTTTGCACATCCAGTCGTTGGGAGACAGAAGTTCTTTCACTAAATACAGACCTTCCATCTTGAAATGGGTGTAAGGAATAAACTGGTTGAGTTTTTTCAAATTTATGACAGGCCTGTTCCCCCCCCCCCCCCCCCCCATCCTTTTTTGGAACCAGAAATATGTTGTTTAAGAATAGATTTTCTGAAGAAGGAGCCCTCTTTATCGCACCTTTTGAAAGCATATCTTCTATTTCCTGATCCACCAGTTTTGTTTCCTGCTCGCTCAATACTACAGGTTTTGGCAAAAAATCCTGGTGAGGAGAACAATTGAAAGGTATTTGATATCCCTGGACTATTTGAAGAATTGCTTGGTCGTTTGTTAATTTTTCCCAATTTTTTATAAAATATCTTATTCTGCCTGCCAGTGGAAACCCATTTAAAGTTTTTACAGGAAATAGATTTTTCAGCAGGTAGTGTACATTTGAAAACTTCTGTATTGGCAAAACTGTCACTGAGCTTAGATTTTTTGGAAGAAAAACATATTGATTTACCTCGTTTGTTCTGAAAGTTGAAACTCTTTCTGAAGAAGTTCGAGCTGTGACTCTGCCCCCTAACCTTGAATTGAGAGAGGGGGCCTCCACAAAAGGGCTGCTTGAAACCACCAAAGGAGCTTCTGTTCGATTTAGTCTCTTCTGTAACACTCAAGAATTCTTTCGATTTCTTCTTCAACTTGATTTGAGCCAGTATCCTTTCATTGAATTTCTCCCCAAACAGTTCCTCTGATCGGTTTTCTTGCAGGACATCCGCATTCTCTTTCAGAATGTCCTTTACTTTTTTTCTTGTCTCCAATGACCGTGTTCAGAATACTACGTCTCCGATAATACGATGCTGAGTTAAATCCCTCTCCGATCATTGTGACAGATTTTTCAAGAAGTTCACAAAATGTGTTGGCTGTATCTAAGTTGCTTTCTAACTCAGCCTTGTCACCATCATTCTCTGCATTATCATATGCTGTCTGAGTGTCGAATCGTTGGTTCTCCACGTAGTCCCAAATATGAGATAGAGGTCCTAACACTTGACCAATTTTTTCTTGGATATTTTGAAAGGCTTTGTCAAGGGATATACATTGTTTTTGCCCTTTATCTGTTAAAATTGATTTCATGTACATGTCTATTTCCTTCTTTGTCTCAACATTAGAAGAAACTGGATACTGTTCTACGATATTATCTTTAAGCTGTTTATCTGGAATGTAACGGTTTAATTGGTTCAGTGCTAAAGATGCTAACTCATCTGGTAGCTTCCATGATTGTTCAAGCTCATGCTTAGTGAGATCAAATCTTTCCACCTTTCGTTTCTTTGGTGGTGCACTGGAAACTTCAGTGGCTTTTCGTTTGCTCGTTGGATCCTGATTTTGGTCCTTATCCGAGCCTGAAGGTGAAGAATTTCCTGGGTCTTCCCCATCTGGAATTACTTCACATTGTTTTTCCATTCTATATGAAAAATGTTTTAAAAGTCTCATTTAATGACTATACATAGAATGGTAACGCACCTCAAACTACTTTTACATCACAATTTTTTGTGATTTCTTTGATATGAGAAGATAAAAGTTCAATATATTTACGTAAGATCCATAATACGTTTTAACACCATGCGAGAAAGAGAACGAAAGAGGTCGTTGATGGTTAAAGCTATAGCCTATAGCTTTAAGCATCCAAACGAGACAGGGCGGATACACCAGTATTAGTTCGGGTGGAGATTTTATGAAATAAAATTCAATTGAAAATTTGATAACATGAGAAAAATCTAACTTCAAACTCCAAAAAAATTTACACTTGTATACTCTCCTCAAATGGATAAAAATAAATTTACATTGTTATTGGATAAACTCTGATGCCATCACATGTTACAGAATGCATAGCGGCGCAATTGCTGCAATCTGCAAGTGAAATGTTCATTGTAATATGACAAAATTTCACTGATTCATTAAACTTCGTGTGGTGGCATTTCAATGTCGTAATCAGCATCATTGCTCATTAGCACATGATCATGTGTTCCTTGTGTTTCGTATCCAACGTTGCTCGAGTTAACAATTGGTGCTGTCAAAGTATACACCGCACAATTTCCATGGTCATAAGGAACTGATTGTGCCACTAACGCAGCACGTGATTTCCACATTGTTTCAATACTTGAACGCACTTCTGAACAGTCTACAAATCTATGCTTTTGCAGCTTCAAAAAACCTGTAAAAAAATTTATAAGGATGAATTTATTACAAATTATAGTAAACATTGTATAGCTATGTTACTGCGCACTCTTTCAAGCGTCTTTGATCTCTCGCGAGGCGAAACTTAACATTTACCAAAGCTTATTGAAAGAGTGAATGAGCACTGAACCTTGCGTACTTAAATCTTCTTATGTCATTGATCAATATTGTGAGATATTGTCTAAATAAAAGTTAACGTTTTTGGTACCTTTGTGGAAGATTACTTTTGCATATCCACTAGCAAATATAGCAATTAACGATCCAGCGAATACAATTACAATTTCTCCTACGTAGCACGATTTACCTTCGTTTGGTGAACTCCTAAAATCAAATTAACGAAGAATGCCATCAAATACCTTATTTTGAACACAAAATTCCTGTATGAAAGATTAAAAGTTAACTGTAAATCGAACGGATTCATGCTTAAAGGCTTGTTGAGATCTGCCTATTACGACGATTACGAATATTTTAATATTTCATCGTCGTAATTTGCCTGGAAATTACGACGATGAAATATTAAAATATTAATTTACCACGATTTTGACAATTACAAAATTCTTCACATTAGACGATTACGACGATTATGACACTTACACTAAACTTTAATCGCCATAAACACTAAGTCCGAACCAGGATTAAACGCAAAGACAGGAAGGTCATCAAAAAATATGTTAAGGAAAATCTACATTTTTACTGTACAAGTTTCATATCTCCGAAGAGATAGTAAAATTCCTTTTCAAATAAAGCCGAACAAACCAGAGCATTCTGTGAACATTTGAAAAATTCGGTCTATTTTTTTAATGACGCCCTGTGACTTTAAGCCATCAAATCTTCACACATTTCTTAAAAGTTTCTTATTTCTAGAAGATATCATTATGAAATCAAGAAATATCAATTATATATTTCTTACTCAAAAAAGTAATCTTATTACGATCTTATTTTAGAAAAATAACTTCTTAAAATCAAGAATAAAAAAAATTGTGAGGAGAAAGTTTCTTAAAGACAGAAAGTAAAAGAAAAATTTACCAGATATGCTTGATAAGCACCACAAAAGCAAAGTATATGAAATAAATGCACTAAATTATGGATTATCCAAATCTCTTTAACGCAACCGAATATAGGCTTAAGAGGGTTCACATCTAGAAAGACAGTTACAAAACCTGCTTTGTGATATTTGTTGCCAAAAAATTGGATCTAACTAACGAAATACATAAATCAGGCAATGATCCAATTCTGACAATAACATAATTTCTTCAACCTAACTTTTTTTTCTTCAATTAAGAAATAGAAAATTTGCAGTGCATTAAGTAGATCTTGTAAAAATTTGCTTGGTTTATTGAGTTTATAAACTATACTATCATTGTTCCTACATCGTTAGAGTTTTCACCGAATGAT
The DNA here is from genome assembly GCA_027922465.2 of Turritopsis dohrnii. NCBI lineage: Eukaryota > Metazoa > Cnidaria > Hydrozoa > Anthoathecata > Oceaniidae > Turritopsis > Turritopsis dohrnii. The sequence goes on from BQMF02000312.1 coordinate 332,269, forward strand.
CTGGAATTGTTTAATGAACACTCACAACCGATCATGAAAGAAGTATTTTATATTTTATATTTTATAAATTTCCTTTTCATTGCATTATGTTTGTAATAGAAATGTGCATCACCAATTTAAAAGAATAAAGGTAATTAAATTAATCTCTGCAGAATCAGACAGACAGGCAAGTTTTGAAACTTACTTCGATAGTCGCTTCAATACAAAGACCATTAGAACCGAACCAAACAGGAGAAATATATTGGTAATTTTGATGATCTTCTTTAAAACATCATTGTGGAAGTGACATGAACTAGCCAAAACTAAACAACCACAAGTGGCTTGGAAAAGCCCCATTGCTATGAGACTCCATCCTATTCCTGCATTGAGTGGTGCTGCACCATGACCATAACCATCCAAGTAACTTATACTTACATATAGTGATCCGACAATGATACATGCGGAAGAAATCATCAATTGGATGGTACCTAAACCAAATGCTCAGACGATGAAAGTTGTGTACTTTATTTGCAAAAATTCACCCAACTTGTTTAAACCATTTGTCCTGAATTTCATGTTTATGTGAAATAGAAATCCAAAATGTCTTTTACATAGTTGCCCAAAACTTTTAAAACTTTTAACTTTTGTGATGATACTCTGTGAAAGAGTTAAAGAAACGAGGTCTGATGTGTCAAACTCCATCGAATATACTAGACCTCCATTTTAAAGAGGTAAAAGTACCGCATTCTTCACAGTTATCTAAACATATCTGAACTGTAGAGTTTTGTGTAATGTGTATAGCGGAGCAAACTATTCGAAAAAAAATATTTACTTTGAAAATTGTTTTAAATGGTCCAACGACGTTGAAAAGTAGGAATTTTGGCGTAAATTGCATTATATTATTCCAAGACATCATCCAGGACTGATGGAGCCTTATTCAAGGAATCAAGCGCCTTGGATTTACAGCACCAGATCTTCTGGCCGTTAAAAAGAAGATGAATGCCACACGCAACTAAGGCATTAACGTTTTGGGCGTAACTGCTTTTGTTTTCGAAAAATGACCTTATTGTTTAATGGCTTAATTGATCGTTAAAAATATAATGAGTTTTCCAAACTTATTTTTTCGATTTTCTCTTCTTTTGCTTTTTCCATTTTTGATAAAATCTACATCATTGGAAGGTAGAAAAACGGTGTTTTTGGTATATAAAAATTATCCTACTTCGATAACAATTTGCTGAATTATATACGGTTATTTCTATTTACATTTGTTTCACCACACTACATGTACTAACAAACAAACTTTATGCTTCATGAACGTCATGAAAACACCCAATTTCTCAACACAAAGTTTTATATTTTTTCACAAATAATTATCAGGGCAGTAGGAAGTCAACTTATTTGTTAGTTTTTCCCTTTTTTGGTAACATTTTCTTGTATTTAAACGAACAGAAGAAAATATTTTTTTCCAAATCTTTGTTTCCCTTTAATCCTCTTATTTCAGTTCCGACTTTATAGAGGACGGGAATGCTGTAATCAAAATTTAGTGGAGTTTATAAAAGAAAATCGTTTGCATATATTTGCTTTGTAAGGTGTGTCTTGAATTGCTGAAAAGATCATTTGGCTTGTGTTAAGCCAAGTGGTCTTCTAACACGACTTGGCTGTTAATTCTAGTTCAATTCAAAGGCAATAGAAGAAATAACTGGTTGAGAGTAATACCAAGTATTTTCACATCCAATCCTGTTCTGGAATACGTGATCTTTTGTGCACCGTTAATAACGGACTTTCTAAAAAGATGAAGGAACTTTAAAATAAATATATATGCACCTTCTGTATATACATGGAAATACAAAAAGAAAAAGAATCACAATATTCAGCTGCACTATTTAATTTTCTATTGTTCTTTTCTAAGAATCGGTTAGATCCGCGTTCTTTTGGCGCGCAAAAAAAACACATCATTAATCACACGAGAATTTTACCAACAATTAACGAGAAATCAGAGGTTTTTACTGCCAATTTATTTATGATTTTCCACCATTAAACGAAGTCTTGATAGACTTAAGTTAGTCACAGATAAGTGGAAGGCAATCGAGTTAAAAGCTTAATAATTCAAACTTACTCAGTAGACAAAAAAGAAGAGAAACATGCAAGACACCATTTTTATAACGAAAACACAACATGCAACTTCTACAACAGTTATTTTAATAACAACTTTAGCTTCACTGAATCCTGATTAAATGTGAGTTCAATGATAATTTATCTTACAGTGTGCTGAATTTCTTTGATCAGGACGATGGCTTTCACTAGATATAGGGGTTTATGTGGCACATAAAGTTCGTTTATAATATCGTAATGTTCGGTCTTAAGGACAAAAGATCGTCCAACTATGTTTTGAATTTTATGCATATTTTGTTTCATTCATTCTAAAATTGAAATTTCAAATTTCAAATAACCAATGAGAAACTCTAGTTATTGTTAGTATGAAACAATCGAAACTTCATTAAATGTACAAATTATATCAATGAAACAATTATGATACCTGCGAAAAGGACGCGGATGTTTCAAAAGATGTTAAAACGTTGTGATTCTTTCTTTTTTCGTATTTCTATGGTATATAGCTATAGTGCTAACACTTTCATTCTCGAAAAACAGTTCTCTATTGTTTGTTCGAATATTTATTCAGGATAAAGTTCTCAAAAAATATGTACAATATTTACAAAGTACAATCTAGTATGACCTCTAGTTAACGGCCACTCTAAAAGGCGGACAACTCTTATTAACGGACAGAATTCTGGTCAAACTCTCATAGAAAAGTTCTAAATAGCGGACACTTAATTACCGGGCACTCTAATGGGCAATTTTTTTGTACGAAAAAGCAAATTTAGCCGTTTTTACTTTCCAATTAGCGGGAAGAGACAAAAAATACAAAAGAAATTTTCCGTAATCCCTTTCTTTATTTTAAACATTTCTCGGTTTGCTTCGTACCTCTAATACATGAATAAATTACAAAATTTTGGAAAACTAGACAAAAATGCATAAATTTCCAAAAAGCGAACACCTCTAATTAACGAACAAAGTCCTCTTCCCCATTAGTGTCCGCTAATTAGAGATTATACTGTAGTTTCTGTTTTTCATAGTGTTTTGGATTCCTATTTGCTTTCGCTAGAGGGTATGCAATTATCTTGATGGTCATGCCGTACACTTTTCCATTTACACCAGTCGAGCTTATACCAGTAAGATGCATTATAAACGTCCCCTAGAACTCCGCATATTTACAACACTCGAGTGGTGTATAAAGCCGAAACCGTCCTTCTGAACGTGTATTTTGCGAAGCGGCACCCCATTTCATGCTTGTTATGCGGGCCAAATATTTCAAAAATAAAATTCTCGACCGAAAGAAATTCTGCGAAAGGGAAAATATCGCAAAAAAACTTTCATAGTTAGGAGGGAAAAAAGAAAGTGTCGGACTAAAAACTGTATTAATTTTGAAGGAATAACAATTCCTTACTTGTCCTAATTTCACTGGTGCAAGTACGCCAGTACACCACCCTTAATCCGTCCCTGGTCATGCTTTTGCATTCAACATTTCAAAAATGCCCACATACGTACCGACATTTCGATTCAATATCTTGAGGAGTTATAACCAAAATCCGGTCCTAATAATCCTCTACCATTTTCATTTTATAGGCTAAAATGTCGAAGCAAACTTACGCAACAGAACGACCCAAACACAGAAATGGCCATTTGATGAACATCATTCATTTATTTTTCTTGGGCATCCAAGATTTTCTTTGATCTATACAAAAATAGAAAGTGTAACATAAGTTCCAATCATTAATTGCTTTCTTATTAATACTATAAATATCAATAATTCACCATTAACTGAAATAATTGCAAAACACAAAATTGAAGTTGCTTCTAACTATTTTGAAATAGATTTTTCTACGGTATTGGCAATTACATTGATAATTGAAGTGGTCACCGTTTATTCCGCATTCGTATGTGTTGACTTCATTAAGTTAACTATTAGATTACGTACAAAAAATATGAAAAATATTTTAATCTTCTATTTAATCATTAGTAAAAGCCGTATTGCATCCAAGGAAGTATTTAATAGTATATAATAGCCTTGGTTTTACTAATAGCTGAGCTTCCTAATCGTAAGGATCTCCACATTCTCGTAAGGCATTTTGCATTAGTTAGAAAAGCACATTCGGTATTAGTATGTGTACAAAAACACAAAAAACTTTCTTATACCGTATTTTCTCTAATATAAAAACATTTCGAAATGGTCATGCTAGCTGTGAACGAGGCATTGCTTTTTATCATAAAAGAATAAAAGCGACTGTATTTTTCATGGCAACGAAATAAGATTTTGTACTTATAACTTACATTTAGACATCACAAAAATATAGTCCTCCGTTTCTATTAAAGAATTTTCGCTTTTTGTTCAAAATTCTAATTACCGCCCGGGCGCTAATTAATTTCTGAGTTAATGATAAGTCACTCTAATGCGCGCCTGGGCGATTTTTAGAGAGGTGCGCTTATTAAAACATTTTTCACTAGAGGGGGGGGGGGGGGGGGGGGGGGGGGGGGGCGCTTATTAGAGAGGGGCCCTTATTGGAGAGGGGCGATAATTAGTGAGAATACAAGTCAATTTTTCTTCAATATCTTTTCAAAGAACAAATATTTTGGCAAACATTTTATATTAACGGATAGAGCATGAAAAACCCTATATAAAATTCACAATATTTTATCAGACATATAATGAAATATACGCCTTGAAAGTTGGTGGATAAGACATTTTGATACACACTGTACGTAATAATACGTAATTGGTTTTCTGAACTTCTTTTTGTATATACAACATCACGTTTTTACTTGCAGTTTTTGTTACGTACTCTTTGAATTAACATCTATATATTAATAGCCGATTCTCTGTTTGTGCGTTTGTTTGTTTGTTTGTAAGTCACGCAAAATGGTAGATTGAGTTGTGAGCGAAATTATTTCTTTTTTTGTGTGCGACGTGAGTTCGAAACAAATACATTGCAACCCCCAATTGAACGTGACTTTTTTTGGCTGATGAACTAATAGGAATAACGTTTTGTTTTTATTATTATTGTTAGTTTTATATTCCACGTTGACTTGGCTTTGAAAACAGTACATCAACTAAATACAAAGAAACTAACTGATTAAACGTTTTGGACATAAAAGCAGCAGTGGCAGAACGTGGCAGCATGTGCGGTTTACCAGTGTATCCTAAAGTATCCTTGCCTGACTGTCTGAGACGGGTGAACTCTTTTTTCGAGCAATCAAAATGTTTAAAAACCGATAGGTAAAAAAAGAGTATCATGATACAAAATATTTTTTTTTGCTTTTGTCTTAATAGTTGTCTTAATTTCTTTTAATCGATTTCTTTTAATCTATTTTAATCAGATCGAACGTTTTTTTTTATTCACTTTATTCATTTAGCACGTGCCTTTTTCTCTCTCCTCCCATGTGATCTTTTTAAAAAGAAAAACCATTTCCCCCTTACGTTTGATAGCACCCATGTTAGAGCGCGTAACTTTTTTAAAACAAAAGCTAATAAAAAGTTGAAGTTTCCTCTCTCTACGTTTTGAGTGTATTGTTACACTGATAAAAGATTGGTTTTACCAGAGGTTGTGACTTCGAATCTGCTTCTGGTTGAACACAAGTTGTACGAGACGTTTATTGATACAGTGATACAGAGCAGGTGGACATGGGCGGCGAGCGACGCCGCCTTGGCGACTAGTTTATATATTAATAGCCGATTCTCTGTCTGCTTGTTTGTTTGTTTGTTTGTTTGTAAGTCACGCAAAATGGTAGATTGAGTTGTGAGCGAAATTATTTCTTTTTTTGTGTGCGACGTGCGTTCGAAGCAAATACATTGCAACCCCAATCGAACGTGACTTTTTTTGGCTGATGAACTAATAGGAACAACGTTTTGTTTTTATTATTATTGTTAGTTTTATATTCCACGTTGACTTGGCTTTGAAAACAATACATCAACTAAATACAAAGAAACTAACTGATTAAACATTTTGGACAAAAAGCAGCAGTGGCAGAACGTGGCAGCATGTTCGGTTTGCCAGTGTATCCTAGCGTATCCTTGCCTGACTGTCTGAGACGGGTGAACATTTTTTCGAGCAATCAAAGTGTTTAAAAACCGATAGGTAAAAAAAAGTATCATGAAACAAATATTTTTTTGCTTTTGTCTTAATAGTTGTCTTAATTTCTTTTAATCGATTTCTTTTAATCTATTTTAATCTGATCGAACGTTTTTTATTCACTTCATTCATTTAGCACGTGCATTTTTTTCTCCTCCCGTGTGATCTTTTTAAGAGAAACCATTTTTTCACCTACTTCTGACAGCACCCATGTTAGAGCGCGTAAAACAAATGCTAATAATAAGTTAAAATGTTTTTTCTCTCTGCGTTTTGAGTGTATTGTTAAACTGATATTTGATTGGTTTAAAATCGTAAAGAAAAACCACGTGAAGTTCACGTTCGGAATGCATTGTTTGAAGCAAGAAAGTCTGCTGACATTTTAATTGCGACCGCGACAATAAACGGCTGAGTTAAGAACATGCAAGATTTGAAACACCAGGAACGTATTTCTCTTCACGTGCAAACGAGCTTTATTTAGCGATAAAGCCAGCAGCAAAGGAAGTCTTATCGCTGGTTTTAAGTGCAATAATATGGAGCAGGTGGTGATACAACGCAGTCTGAACATGGGCGGCGAGCGACGCCGCCTTGGCGGCTAGTCTATATATTAATAGCCGAATCTCTGATTGTTTGTCTGTAAGTCACGCAAAATGGTAGATTGAACTTCGAAAGAAATCGGGGATTTGCAACAGAGAGAGCGCGGAGAACTTAAACATTTAGGAGGTATAAATGTGTAGCTTCCACCAAAGAAATGACGATGGCTGCAAGAAATTCTAATACTTTTAACTGCAAATATACATATATGAAAATATTAGCTTATTTTGATTTCATATTTCTACAACACCTACCTCAGATTGACCTTGAAAGAACACACTTTTAAGTATTTATAACCCCCGTTCGATGTCATGGCAACAAAAGGAAATTGATCAAGTTCACTTTCAACCATCTTGATTCTTATTCCCGCGAAAAGAAAGAAAGAAAGTTGAGAAAAACGATCATTTTGTTTGCCTAAAGACAACAAAGGAAAGTTTGCTTTTTTGTTTATGTTGTCTATTTAGCTAGGTAAACTGACAAAAAAACACAAGGCCTGTGTTTTTATTTTTGTGGTGATAGAAATTAAATATACATTCCTGTTATATATTGTTCTTTTGAGTTTTTTCTCAACGTACAACGAGTTATGAATTATGATCATCAGTACGAAATCCCTCAAAGGTTTGTTTTTCCTCGATGACAATTTGATAGAGATGTAGTTGATGCACGGCAGCATCAACACGAGAGGCAACAACAACTCCCTGATGACCCTCAACAACGTCGTCGAATTAGGAATGCTAAACGACAAAGGAGATACCGTGCAAATCAAAGTGCAATTCGTGCTCGGTTGAGAAGGGAGAGGGATGCACAAAATCAAAGACAGCGACGGGCTAATCAGCATCCTGAACAAGCTGCTTTCCGACTTGAAACACAAGCCCACCGACAACAATCCCTTAGAGATAATGAATGACCTGAGCAAGTGCTGTTCGACTTAAAGCACAAGCTCAACGTCAACAATTGCTGAGAGAAAATGAGCTACCGGAACAAGCTGCTGCTCAACGTGCAGCTGATGCTCAACAACACCAAAAAGCATATGTCCGAAGTAGAAGAGTATGCAGGGCTCGCTTCTTAAATGCTGCACGGATTGATATTGAAAACCTTATCTTGCCTGACACTCATTCTTAAGGTGAATTTAATGTTTTGTGTGAACATTGTGGAGCAATCAAATTCGACCGTGCAACTAATTTTAAATGTTGCACAAATGGAAAGGTACAACTTCCAAATTTATTAGATTATCCGCCTGAGTTACGAAATCTTTTACTTGATGATTCAGCTGTGGGTAAGCATTTCTGTAAGTGTATTAGAGTTTATAATAATGCATTTAGTTTTGCTTCTTTATCAGCTAACCTATGTCCACCCCCAGGAAATGGACTTCCATGTTTTTAGGATATGTGGACAACTGCTACATAGGTATGGAGCACTGCATGCTAATAAAAATCAAGTGCCTAAGTTTAGCCAACTGTATATTCTTGAAGCTGCTAATTCTCTTGACATGCGTATACAAAACCCTTCCAATGTAGATTGCAACGGAGACTTGATGAAGCAAATACAAACAGTCATTAATAAAGTTTCACCTTTTGCCGCGGCATATCGTAACTTGGCTCAGGTCGAACGAGAACAAGAAGAAAGGGCGTTTTTAGAAAATAGGCCAACCTCAGTAGTGGGTATGTATATGCGTGAAGGTGAAGACAGGAAGGGATACAATGCTCCACATCATGAAGAAGTCGCAGCAATTTTTGTAGCTAATGATGGTACACCTCCCGCTGGTAGAAATATTGTAGTGTATCCAAGAGATCAGCCCTTGCGTAATATCTGTTACACGTCAACAAACATTGAATCCATGATGTATACAAACATGAATCACGTACAACAGCATGCAACTGAAAGGCGGAATAAAATTACACAATTGCAGGATTATATTTATTGTATTGCCATTAGACAAGAATTTTCTGCTTTACATTTAGCTGGAAAAGTATTTCAACAGTTTGTTGTTGACAGCTATGTCAAAGTGGAGGGAGCGAGACTTGACTTCATACGCCAGAACCAAGAGCAATTACGGGCGGATAGCTACACAGGCTTGATGGACTATTTAGAGGAAGCTGCTTATGAACGAAACCTCCGTGCGGGTAATATCGTTGTAATACCATCTACCTTTTCAGGTTCACCAAGGAATATGTACCAATTGTACCTAAATGCTATGGCATTAGTTTCAAAAAAAGGTAAACCAGATTTATTTTTAATTTTTACATGCAATCCTAAATGGCCTGAAATTGTTCAAAATCTTTTGCATGGTCAAATCGCATCAGATAGGCCGGATTTGGTTACACGAGTATTCAAAAAACGATATTATAAAAGATTCTGTTCTAGGTGTATCTGTAGCACAGGTGGATGTTATAGAATTTCAGAAAAGGGGTCTACCTCATGTGCATATGCTGTTGCATCTTGAGAACGAATTTAATTTGCGCAATGCTGATGGCATTGGTTCATTGATATCAGCACGAATTCCAAATCGGGACCAAGAACCAGAACTTTACGAAATCATCAAATCCTGCATGGTCCATGGTCCGTGTGGCCATTTGAATGTGTCTTCACCGTGTATGCAAGATGATAAGTGCAGCAAAAATTTTCTGAAGCAAATCAACAATGGAACTGTTTTAAATGTGGATGAATATCCTTTACATCACCGACCAGATGATGGAAGAAATGTTAGAATTCGGAATATGGATTTTGACAACAGATGGATCGTCCCATGCAACCCTTTCCTCAGCAAAAAGTACAATGTACATATAAACCTTGAGGCCTGTGTTTCCATTAAAAGTGTCAAGTATTTGCACAAATACATTTACAAAGAACACGATACTGCTCATATTGAAATCAATGAGCGAATAGATCACGACGAAATCAAAACTTTTTTAGATGCGAGGTATGTATCTGTCCTAAAAGCTCTGTGGCGTTTATGTTCTTTTCCAATGCACACTCAAAGTCATGCTATTTTACGACTTCCTGTTCACCTTCCAAATGAGCAGCCGCTTTTTTTCAGAGAAGGACAGGAACAAGCAGCACTGAAAAGAGGACAAGAGCACACCGAGTTAACTGCTTGGTTCAAATTGAATTGTGTTGATGAACAGGCACGTAAATATTTATATCCCGATATCCCCCACCATTACGTGTTTCAAACACGACAACATAAGTGGACGACACGGCAGCTTGGAGCAGAAAAAATTGTTAGTAGAATGTGCAACGCTAGCATTCGCCAAGGTGAAAGGTATGTTTTACGTGTACTGTTGTTACATGTTCCAGGTGCGACTTCGTTTGAATGCCTTGGAACTGTTAATGGAATTCTATATAGATCTTTTAGGGAAGCATGTATTGCACTTGGACTATTGGATTACGATACTTTGTGGATACGAACCATGGAGGAACTTGCCGCATCAGCAACTCCCTCTAAAATTCGCAAAGCGTTCTCCTTCATTCTGATCCATGAAGAGCCAAGCAATCCAGCTGAGTTGTGGGAAAGATTCCGTGCTTATATGGTTGAAGGTGTTTTGAGACACCAGCCGAAAGTACAAGCAGAGCAGTCAGCTCTTGGTAAAATTCAGGAAGTCCTTCAGCAATTTGGTAGGGTTGTTACTGACTTTGATTTACCTGCTTTTGAACACGCTATTGCTGACGATCTACCAAATGCTGATGAAATGAGGGAAGAGGCCATAAACATAAGGAACACGTTAAATGCTGACCAGCTTGCTGTTGCCGACGTAGTCCTAGATGCAGTGGCAACAAACGATAATAATAGTGTTAAAATTTTCTTCCTTGATGGACCCGGTGGAACAGGTACAATTACATCATTCGCGAAGTTATTGGAAGAAACCTATCAGTAAGTACGTGTGCGTGGACTGGAATTGCAGCGACACTGTTACAAAATGGTAAGATCATGGAGGTATAAAACAGAAGGAGAACGAACTCTTATTTTTCTATTATTCAGATAATGACTATTCTATTCATTGCGGTATCACTTTGATGTCATCCGTGATGCGCTTTCGGCTGGTTGTCGGTGAAACGAATACTTTTTTAAAAATTAACGACAATTTAAAAACCAAATATCATCCATTATAACAACGGATCAACTTGCTGCATAGTGACAAGCAGATTATTAAACCTAAAGCTTCCTTGAGAAACAAATGAAAATCTATGTTTTTATACAGAGTTGAAGATATCGCGTAATTCATGTATAAGTTCCAATCTACATATCTTCTGACTTAAATGCGCCTCGATAGTGCCGCGGTACGTGCAAAAACTTAGGATTATTCTCTCTTCAAAAACTGAAGCTCGGCGAAACTGCTTGAGGGGATCACGAGATATATAGACCTAAAGTTGCAATGTTTTCGTTGCATATTTGTGACGTTTTTGCATAATTCTCCCAATTCCTACAGATTATGCATGCTAATAACTTTACCCTAACGATCTTTAATCACATTGGAGAATTGATATGAACGAAATTTTCACGCAAGAACGCCAAAATTATAAAAATTATGCTAGATGATAGCAATTATATGTTACTACACACTGAGGACTTAAACAATGCAGCGCATCACGGATAGTACAATAGCAGATTTTGAGTTCGTTCTCCTTCTGTTTTATACCTCCATGGTAAGATAGAATGTTTAAAGATATCTGTAACCGTGATGTGCCTTTGCTGGAAAGGTTGCTCTTTGAGGTGGTGATTTTAGACAGTCTCTTCCGGTAGTGAAAAGAGGCAGACCAGCTCAGATAGTTATCTTAATGGTAAGATAAGAATGGTAAGAGGTAATCTTCAAATTACCTGTTCCTGTATTGGACAATTCAACGTGCAATGTCAAGCCAAATAGTAGGCATGCCGATTTTTTACGTAACCAGCATATTGTAATATTTGATGAGGCAAGTATGATTCCTAAGCATGCACTTGAGGCTATTGATAGAATGTTTAAAGATATCTGTAACCGTGATGTGCCTTTGCTGGAAAGGTTGCTCTTCTAGGTGGTGATTTTAGACAGTCTCTTCCGGTAGTGAAAAGAGGCAGACCAGCTCAGATAGTGGAAGCATGCAAAAAGAGCTCCTATCTTGCGGTCAATAGTGCGAATCTTTCATCTGAATGTCAACATGAGAGCTGCACCTGGGCAAAGGGAATTTGCAGAATTCCTACTTGAATTAAGAAATGGAGCGATACTGAAAAAAGTGGATGAACCATGTACAGATTCCATCGAAATTCCGCATGAATGTGTGTTGCATGAAAATAATGATATCGTTCACTCTGTTTTTAGTGATGCTGGAGGAGAGGATATGTCGAGTCGTGTTATTCTGACACCAACCAATGACGAGGCTTTGGTGATTAACAAACGGATTCTTCAGAGAATGCCTGATGAAACGGTCACATACTTTAGTGTAGATTTTGTTGTCTCTGAAGAGCAAGAAGAGATTGATCTGTATCCGATGGAGTTCTTTTATTGGTATGAATGTTTAGCTTATAATTCTTCTCCTTTTTTTGACCTAATAGTCCATTGTTATTTGCATACCTGCAGTTCACTAAGAATTTCTTTTCTTTTTAGATGGTAAGACAAAGCTTAAACCTCTCCACATTATTGATTTTACATTGTGCTATTGAGACACCATTTACTCAGCTAAATGATTTCTTTATTAAACATGGGTAAGAAACCTTTTAAAGATTTTCCTCCTCACTTGCACCTTTGTTCACAAATTGAAAGTAGATTCAGATTTTCATGAGATCATGTGATGACCACAACTTATTTTCATATGTTTGCATAGTGTCGTAGACTAGAAGGTACATAGCAGCTAATATGAAGAAAAATGACATTTCGTTGCACTTGAAATTTCAGCCTATATTTGGTATTAGACAGTTAGAAATTCATGACATCGCCCACCCTCCTTTTTATAAATTTCTTTAAAGTCCCTATGAGCATTGCTTATTATACGTATCTATACGGTTTCTTCTGGAAGAATAGACTTAGTCAATCCCTTTTTGGCTTGGGATAACCAAAAGTTTTTACCCTGGAGTCGGTATAATAATCACAAGTGTTTCATATAATCGGGCTTGAGAACATGTGTACGTTTTTCTTTTAGTAAGCCAATGGTCACGTCATCTATTTGTCCTCCTTTCGAACCGTTTCTGAAGGAACCTTGTGTACGTACCAAACTATAATATAATAAATGTATTCTTAGTAAATAATTGAAGAATGACAATACAAGAAACGTTAAACTATTCGGTTCTTTTCTTGGTTTCCCTGTTTCCGTGTCATTTTATTTTTTGTGAACTCTTTGGTGGTGCCACAAACGGATGCTGAACATGGGCGGGGAGCGACGCCGCCTTGGCGGCTAGTTTAATTAATTAACATAAAAAGGGTTTCCTTAATTATGGATGTACTACATCTGTGTGCTTTCAGTTGGGCTACACGTTAAATTAGGATATAAAAAAAACCTAGAAGCCTCAGGGCTTGAACAATTTCCGGCCTAGAGGAAATAGCTTTTGGCTAATTTTCAAGATATCTGAACGACTATCCATTCTGTTCTTGTTGTTTATGTCTATCACAATTCCCAAAATATGACTTATGGTTCACACAGAGAATAAAATGATATTCGATGGAAGTGAACCAAAAGCATTTGAAAAAGAGGCTATATAAGATTATCGAAGACTTTCACAACACTATTAAACTATTAAATCTATACAACCAAACTTGTTGAAAAACTGAAGAAGCTATTTAGACCAAATCTGCAAGTAAATGTCAACTTTAATATCAGGACCTTTCAATTGTTCTTTGTGCACACCTTCCAAATTTTGCCAGAAATGTGAATTTTGTAATATACTTAAGTAAACATTACATGAAATTGTTCATAACTTGCATTATTAGGAACAGGGGCAACTTGGGCATTTCAAAGATTTTAATCCATGATATTTAACAGGATTACAAGAAGATAAAAATTATGTTGCTTATAAATAACTTAAATCAACATAATATACAATATGAAAATCTATTTCTACTAAACCTGCCAGTGGTCTGTGTTGGTGAGTGTTAGCAATTCAAACATCAAGGAAAAGGTTCAAATTGATAATATGAACTGAATTCACAAATTATGTTAATGCGCTTCTCCACAAGTTGCAACTACTCTAGTGTACCGATTACAAGTTGCAACTACTCTAGTGTACTCAAAATCAACAGTATAGGTGTTGGTTTTAATTTATGCAATATTTGCCTCAGTAAGCCCCACATTTTCATAGTTGCTTTTTCAAGTAAGCAAGTTCTAAATAAATTATGTGAAAAGTACTACGAAGACGGCAAACAAAAACAGATCAGATCAGAAAGATCAGAAGAGAAAGGTTCACGATTAATAAACATGGAAAATGTTGTGAAGCTTTTTGAAAGGCTGCAACTTACTTTGTTATCGTGCAGCCTTGATAATACTTGCTTCAAATCTAAATAAACTGTTTGTTTTGAACATTTGTTATTTGAAAGAGATGTTATTGCTGTTTTACTGGTTATGGGAAATCTTGATTTATCAGTTGCTTCTTAGCTTTTTACGAAGTGGAAAAATTTCAAGTATATCAAGATAATGTTGTGGCTGTGGTCATTGATGAAGCACATTGCATCGAGTCGTGGTAAGAAATATATTGTTATTTGAAAATTTCTACTGCATTGGTTTTTTATCATAAAGACATGGTCTTTGCTTTGTGGATATCATCAAACATTTAACATAACATAATTCATATAAATAAGATATCTAGCTCTTTACATAATATATAATAAAGTACTGCCAATGTTCCTAATTCAGAACAACAAACAATATGGCATGTAAGTCAAAGCAAATTTCAAACATTTTTAAATTAAAAACACTGCACATCATTATGGATCAAACTAAAGCAAAAAATTCTACTCTGTTACATTTTATAATCATGATCTTTGTTTATTTTTACCTTTGGAAATAGGAAGGTCATTCAGAATTAAGATCATTGACAATTATACATAATAAGCTATGAAAATATATATGTAGCTATTTATTTTACGTAATATTTGCTTTTTAATTTGGTTTTATATACCAGTAACAACAAACCTTACATTTTTGCTGCAATCTCCTTCAATCAATAAAAATGTATTAGACGTTGTACTAAAATCGAATTGTGTTAACCCTTCATATCCAGTGTGTTTCAAGACTGATGGTAAACCTTTTCTGACACAAAATTTTTAAATCGATGTTTTCTTTGAAAATATTTTGTTTTATTCCCAAGAGTTGTGTGGGCAATGATCGTTAATGACCCCAATAATGGCCAATGGTTGTGTTGTATTTAAAGCTGACCGGATTTTTTTTTGCATCAGTGTTATTCACGTAGTTATGATTTTGTCATAGTGTTTATGATATGCAGATGTATGTATGTTGACTTATTTATTGTTGTTTAAATTTGTAAAGGAAGATTGTGTTGTTTCAAAATTAAGCTGCTTTTTTGATGCTATTGTAGTAACCAGTAATTTTGCAGGTGATTACGTGCTGGTTTCAGGTAAACCAGTAAACATTCGTTTAATGGAAAATTTTTGTCTTTATTCAATTTGACTTCTTTTCTCTGATTTAAGATTTTATCCAAGAAGGCATTGCATTTTCGACAAATAGTTTCTGAAAGGCCATCACCAGCATGTATGTTTACACCACATACCGTTGAAATTTTCCTGCTTAAGTTTTTTCTTATCACCAGACACGGAATGTACTTTTAACAAAAAGCTATTGTCTGCACAATCTGCATGTTCCTTCAACTCTAGGTTCTCGAGAATAGACTTTTTTAGGTGTAATTTTCAATAACTCTTCATACATTATTTAACTAAAAATTTATATTCATCAGTCAACTGATATGCCATTTGAAAATTATTGGGAAGGAACGGCACAAATTAGTCAGAGAACTAAAAGTTACACTGGCAGCTTTTTTTAACTAAAACATATTTTATTAAAATCATTATTATGCCATCAAATTTGGCCAAAAAGACATGTAGATAAAGGGTTGATAAGTTGGAATGTATGGAAATTAAAGTAAAACAAAAATATAATGGTTTTCCAAAAACAATAAATTTATAAAATTTTCTCTTCCAAACCACGTGCTCGGACTTTCATTAACAATGCGCTGCTTAAATTATTCCAGAATCCTGTTGAAGTTGAACCAATGAAAAAAAGTGCAAAATGTATGTACTTTATAATATAGCTTAGAAGTAGCAGCAAAAATCACCATCTCCATGCCTGCCACATTTCAAAACCAATGGGTGCTTGAGTACAAGGAAATAGTTAACATACGAAAGGTACGCAGAGCCAAAGAAAAAATTACAGAGAAAAAATGAGCAAATAAAATCATGAAATTTTGCAGGGATTTATTTTCACGAATCGTTCTTGTCTTGAAGTTTTGCGTGGATTCATTTTTGCGAATTTGACCAAAATTCGCAAAAGTTGCAAAACTTAATCCACGCAAAAAAAATCCCTTTAAGGTATTCTGTCCTAGAACATATGACACTCCAAATTTTCACTAGGCTTTTAGTGATCTCATTGTATGTATATAATTGGTTGGATTCTAATTATCATCCAAAGTTTATTTTCCTGAGATATATCCAAACTAAATCAATGTGCCTCCATTGAGTGGTTTGCAGGATTATTTTGAACAATGTCATCTTTAAATCTTTTAAATGTGAATTTAAAACTAATCAGTTCCACACAGAGATAACTTGACCGAGCATTGTACGGTGATAAATAATTTGATACAGTCTGGAATTCCCCAGATTACTCGCTTTTTTAATTTATTACTGCTTTTCAATTCACTATGGCTGCTGTGACAATTTCATTTGTTTGTTTTTTCAATATCTTTAACTTTGGATGTAATATTTATTAAATGAAATGAACATGTTTCATTCATTTATTGATAAGACGTATTCACCAGTAATGTTGATAGCACATACATTTCTGCTGTGATATTGAAATTTTTTTTTCGCAGGAAAGTTTCGTTGACTGTCAAACCTGTCTTTTTCAAGAATTTTTCCCACAGTCAGCCAAACATCAATATTTCCTCCATAAGGAATGTTCTCATGATTATATTTCGATTGCAATAGTAGATAAAGTCTTAAAGTTCTTCTTTAAAGCTTCTTCTACATCTGTAACTGCCTTAAAACAGAAACCAAATCGGTTCAAGAACATTTTACGTGCTCGGTATGCGTATTTTACTGACTTTTTAAGGAAATTTTAAAGATAATTGAATCGGGAAGTTTTCAACATAAAATGGCTAAAATAACTTCTAAAAGTATTTCAAAAGCAGAAAAAAGTTACTATTTTCATGAATTTATATTGAAAGTGGCCTTTTTACGGTAGCAGCGTAAGCGAATACCGTATTAAAACACCCTTGGACTCCTACTACTACTACTACTCCGGCCGAAACGGCAGTTTTTAGCCTACGATTTAGAGTATGCGAGTCCCCACTAAAAACTCAATATACATTCTAATGAACGAACGCAGCCTTTTGAATTTTCGAAGGTTTTCAATCACATACATTTAAAATACGTTTTCTTTGATATTTTATCACTTAATTGATGAAGGAATGGATATTAATCAAATAGGTCTACATAAAACTGGGACTTTTAGTTACTTTTATGGTACTGAATCAATGAACTTTGGCACTTGAAAATAGATATGTTCTTCCTGTCAGTAAAGCACAGATCAGACTTTCTTATTACTTTCTACGTTTGTTAGCTATCTGTTCTGTCTTTGAACATCAAGGTTTTCAAAAATCGAGTTAAAAAAAGGCAGTTATCTGTTTGAATTCATTTTCGGTTTCAAAAAATTATAATTCAAAACATACACAGAAACGCGTTTTTTTTTTCTACATAAGCTCTTATAAAAAAAACGTACGTTATAAACAGCTCATGCATGTATAATTCTTTTGTCTTCTAATAAATTAAATTGCTGGTGTGTTGCGATTAGACCCTATTTACACGAGTTAGTAATTTTAAACATTATAATATCGTTTATGCCTGTTTACCAGTAAGATATCTCAAGAAATAACGTTTACAGAACGTTTAAGAACTTTAAGTAAAATTTCAAATTTAAAAGTATTCTTGTGGCAAGTACTTTTGCTGCTACCGTTTTGCGCCATCTGACTTTTGTTGTATTACATTTTGCATAGAGTTTTGGGTCAATCATTAACTATTCTGAATAAACAAATAATCCGAAATCCGAACGGACTTTCCGAAAACAGCAAAAAACTGTTACAGAGACAGATAGATAGCATGTGTAAACCAAACAATTTCCTACGCTTAAAAGCGCGGAAATTGAATAAATCTTCAGCCTGGCTTTTAATAATGAACTTTCAACTTTTCACTAAAACTTTGCACGGTTTCAATGCATTCCAAGGATTTAATCACCATTCATCATCATAACATGCATTCCCTTAAATTTTATATCAAGAAAAACAAAACGTCGGTGACATATTATCTTGGCTTGAATTTTGTGAAGTATATAATATCATTCTCTGTAATATCACTTCCTACGTATAATTTCCTTCGTGCCGATAAGATTTATGTTTTTAAGACATTGCTCCTTACAGTGAGATGAGAACCTAACGAAAAAGCACAAACGTTTTTCTTGCATTCTGCATTTTGTTGATCAGTCCGTGACGAATTTTTTAATCATAGTAGTGTTTTCAAACTTTTGATATTTTTGACATTTTTTGATGTGCACAACAAGTGACGGGCGTTTTTAGTCCTAGGGCTTTCAACCGTAATGGTTGTTTCTTCCGCCCGCCGACTTGCAATTAGTAATTGAATTACCGCAAGAGATATGTATAGCATTGCTCTAATTTTCGCGAAAGCCAGTGTGCAGTCATTCGGTGGCTCCTAATGGGCTGACACGCCACTTTTAAAGCGCATCGTGGTGGTGCATTGAGATACGACATGGCTGGGACTCGAGCACGGGTCGCAGCGGTCGCACTCAAAGGTACTAACCACTACACCATATTCTGAACATGAACCTGTTGAATGGGATTGGTTTTAAATTCTGCGTTGACACTTTAAAGAGAATATGTATATGTTACGGGGAATATGATAAATTGGGAATTATTTATATTCCCCGGTTATTATGCATAATAAGCCTAACCCTTATCCTAACCCTATCGGAAATTAAGCAAAATCACTGGTTAATATGCGTTTATTTATCGAAATTCTTTATATTCTTGCTTATTTTAACATATATGTTCTATGTCAAAAAGTTAAATCTCAAAGTTTACAAATGATGCATCGAAATAAGTTCATATAAAGATGACGTGAGTAGTATAAGTGGTATGCATGTCAGATCATGATAAAGCCGGAAGCTTCCACCTTACACTATTATCTCACTTAGAATCAAAAATAGCAAAGTGCGGTTGCATTTTCTCATGAGTGTTTCTTTCAAAGTAAAATGAATGCAAAATTGATCAAAAAGGTACGGTATCATTTGAAGTTTGGCAGATAACAATATAGACTACCCACAATACATTTTGTTTACCCAAAACTGTACTTGCTAAAGTAAATTATATAACGATGTCAAAATCTGATGTCATTATATGATACAGACTGCACGATGATACATACAAATACAGTCATCAACAAACGAATCCTTTGTTACATAACCTGTTTTCACTGATTGATTATACTTCGTATGGCGGTACTTGCATGTCAATTTCATCATTGCCATCATTAATTAAATTTGCTTCATCATGTGTTTCGTATCCAAAATTGGTTGAGTTGACACTTGTTGTTGTCAATGCCGTATACACCGGACCGTTTCCATGCCTAGTAGAATTGGATTGAGGCACTAGTACAGCACGTGTTTGACGCATTGCGCTAGTACTTGTACGCGTTTGACGCATTGCGCTAGTACTTGTACGCGTTTGGGAAGAGCCTACAAATCTTTGCATTCGTGGATCCAAAACACCTGCAACAAATATAGAACGCATTTATTTATGCAGCTATATTAATGCCGACTACTTCAATCGTCTTCGATGTCACGTACCAAGAACTTTTATATAGTTTATTGGTCTATGTAATAACACAAAAAATGCAAAAAAGTACCCCTGTTTAAGATTATCTTTGCATAGCCAGTAGCAAATAAAGGAATGAACAATCCAACGAGTACAATTACCAGTTCCGCAATGTCGTAAGATTTACCTTCGCCTGATGCGTTTCTAAATGAAATCAACAGGTAATGTTATTTACCGCAGTTTCTTGTTCTAGCCAAGATAGATAAGAATAGAGGCTAGTCTTCAATGAAGTAGTGCGCCATTTTTTCAGTCAGTGCAGTTGGGCAGTGGAAGAGTTTTGCTTTGTCTCCCAGCTTTTTAAGATGATTCAAAAGATTCATACGTTAAATGATGGAAATAAAAACGTTTTAATTCAATGTTTTTCTAAAAGTGTTGTTAAAATGTTTGAATGAACGCAAGTCAAAGAGAAAAATGGGAGATATCACGGAGACGTTTCACGGAGACATCCTGATATAATGAATGTAGCCCAACTGCTGAAAACACATAGGTGTACAAACAGAAAACCCTTTTTACATGTAGTGGAGAACAACCAATTGTTTATTCAAGGAGTGCATAACAGGAATTGCAAATGAAAACGTGATGATTTTGTATATGCAAAAAGAAGTTACATACGTAAAATATTTTAATACACACACACTGAGACAGGGCCGCCAGATAAGGAGGGGGGGGGGGGGGGGGGGGGGGGGGGGGGGGGGGTCAGATTTCTTAATGACAGTGAGATCTCTGCTAAGTGAGCTAGCCCGGCTAACCGGGCCAGCTCACCTCCATATGAACAGCCCCTTAAAAAGAAATTCATTTCAGCATTTCACAATGGAGGTGATATTTCGACATGTTTATAAAGCTATTGTTTCAACTGATTACGATTTAATAAATTTGCTTTGATTTGTAAAACGCCAAAAACTTTCTTCAATTACTTTTGAACAAATGAATGACCATTTTCAGATGTCACGGTAGCATTCCCAAAGGCTGTCGGCTTTCTTTGAAAATATTTCAGGAAGCACGAAAAGAAAAAAAATCTATCAGCTCGATTCGAAAGCATATCTGTAAGCTGAAATTTTTCAAGACAGGTGTTAATTTCTATTTCAATATTGCGAAACATCCTGCAATGCGATATACATTGTGATGTATTTCTTTATGAAAAGAAGACAATGCTTTTTTTCCGAATGAACGTGTACGTGTGGGAAATATGCATACACATAACATTTCACATAAAAAAAGAAAGTTTGTGTCACAGCTGACTTTAAGAGTAGTTGAGATTATTTTCTGGATTATTTTCTATTCGTTTAAATTAATAAATTAACAAGAGCCAAATCACTTAAAAAAGCCAGTAAAGGCTGCGCCTCTATTTATGATATTTTTCAAGCAACCGTCGATGCTTCTACTGGTAATGTTTCAACTATTCATGAAAGTTCTCCAAAATATCCGATTTTTGACCAGACAAGGTCTTGCTTTCAGGGGAGAAGAAAAGGAAGGCAACTTCGACCAACTAATGAAAAGATGTGGAGAAGTAGATCCACGGATCGAAACATGGCTGCAGAAAAGCAGAAACAAATTTCTCCATGGTGACCACCAGAATGAGATCATAAAACTGATGGCACTGTCCATATTAAGAGCTATCGCTAATGGCAGCAATAAATCAGTGTTTTATGTCATTATGGCCGATGAAATCACTGACAAATCGAATAAGGAACAGTTTATTGTATGCTTTCGGTGGATTGACAGTAATTTGGAGGTACATGAAGAATTCATCGGACTTAATCAAGTTGATAACATTACAGCTGATACCCTAACTAAAGTTCTTGAAGATATTCTCATTCGTTTTGCAATGCCGATTGAAAATTGCCGTGGGCAATGCTACGACGGCGCCAGTAACATGATGGGCGTAAAGTCGGGAGTTGCAACTCAGATATTACAGAAGTCTCCTTTGGCGTTTCCTATTCATTGCTTTGCCCATGCATTGAATTTATCTGTTGGTGACATGATTAAAGAAATTTCGTTTTTTGAGAACATAATGAGTACAACTTTGGAAGTATCAAATTTGATCAAGAAATCACCCAAAAGAGATTCCATTCTGGAGAAAATACGTGACGAGCTGAGTTTTGAGTATCCTGGATTCCGTACCTTATGCCCCACTCGTTGGACCGTATGAGCTTTATCTCTCCAAAGTATTATTCACAACTGGCTACCTCTTCAAAGGGTTTGGCAGGAATCGCTCGAATCGAAGGGAATGCAACCGGATCTTCGTGGAAGGATTGTGGGAGTTGATGCTCAAATGAAAACATTCGATTACTATTTTGGAGTGAAAGTATTGTCAATCTTTTTAGGTCACAGTGACAATCTGTCCACAACTATACAGAATCCCGATTTGTCAGCAACAGACGCGAAAATATTTGCCGAATGCACCATCAAAATGCTAGTAAAAATGAGAACTGATGAAGACTTCGGTCTCCTGTGGCAGGACATTTCAATACAAGCAAAAAAATTGGAGCTCTCAGATCCAACATTACCAAGAAAAAGAAAAATACCACGGCGGTTCTTAGATGAGAATGTTGAAGGAAGCTATAACGATATCGCCGAATTGGAAATGTACTACAGAAGATACTTTTACAACGCACCCTAAATCGTTATCTGGCGGCCCTGTGAGTCATAATAAGTTGGAATAATCTGGTTGAATGTGCCTCAATGTACACACAATAATTGATAAAATGTTTGCAACTTTGGGGAAATATATAGTCGCATTTTTGTGAATCTTGTTACTACTATGATTGTTTTTACTATTTCGTTTTTCGCTTTTAACATTGTAATTTTTAATATTGTAATATTTTTTTCTACATATTCTATATATATTTTTCAAGGACCCATGTTAACATCAGAATGTATATTTCTGAAATGGTTATCCTTGTAAAATATTCGTGAAACAAATAAATAAATAAATAAAACCTCCACATATATTTTGTACATATGGACGGACGATTATTCTATATGCATTTGTGTAAAAAAAAGATACAAACATATTTTGTTTGCAACTAAGTTAGACCAGTGTTCTACTACCAAACGACAGCGTGTGTTCGCAGAAAAATAATGATGTAATCAGAACATTTTGAACATATAGTCTATAGTATTATTTTCTTCTTTTCCGTTTGACAACCATGTTTATTATTAGGGAGCTTAAGCAATCGCAACGGCAACGAAGACGGCGACGTGTTTAAAACAAAAGCTTTGTTTTCAATGTGGAATTTGTTTTGAAAGGGAGTGTACTACTTATGAGGCCATTGGGAAAATTTTATAATATAATTGCATCATTAACATATTTGCACGTTCTATGCACAACGTGAAAAGTCGTGTTACTGATAACGGAAACGTGATGATAAAGATTTTTCTCTTATGTAGATTTTATAGGAACTTGATAACATTCCAGTTGCAATAAGTTTACCAATTGAATGATTTCTCAAATAAAAATAAGTTCTTAAAATAATATTCACAAGTAATATTTATTTTGTACTTTTTTGCTCCCGCCGTCGTCCATGTTGCCGTCGCAATTGCTTAAGCTCATTATTATATTTTCATGGCGGAACGACTGGTAAGTAGCATTGAATTTCTTTTATGTTACTTATATTTGTATTCTTGTCTAAGTAAAAACATATTTTGCAGTAGCCTTTTTTGTGGGGGTGTGTTTTTAAGTAACATCTATAGTAAATGAGTGAGGGAATAATTAACTGGGAGTTTTCAGTTCTTGGGCTTCCATCTTTCTATACTTCCAAGGTTGGCTTTGGTAGTTAACACCGATAGAGATTAGTGCACATTAACTTAGTGGTTTGGAGGTACAATTAAAAGAGTTGTTTACGGGTTAGTGAAGTCACGAAAGGTTTTAATCAACAGTGCTGAAGAGTTTGCAGTCGAAGCATCTAAAGCTGTACCATCAATCAAATCAGTATATTTATCAGAAGATGATGAAATCATAGAACCAAGCTATGTTAAGAAGGCCCCACCAATCAAAGGAACCCTTGATATCCATTGCGTGAAGCGTGGATATAATCAAGAAAACGTCTGTTTTTTGGAGTTTTTTCGTCTGTCGGTTGATGGAGAACCTTTTTTTACACAGTATTACCCTCGATTGAACACTTTGGTTTGTGACCACGAGAGAGATGGTGAAATGGATGACAATGTGTGTGGTCATTGCAAGGACGTTTTTGTTGGAAATGGTAAAACCTGGTTACAGTGCCCTTCGTGCCGTACCTGGTTTCACGAACTTTGTTTTGAAAAGTGAAATTCTAGTTCTATTCTTCATTCTAGTTTAGATATACTTATGTTAAGAATTATTAACGAAATAGTTTATTGTTAAGTAAAATCGTTTAGCGAGAACTGACTCGTTGGAATAGGTTTCGTAGATCTTTCGTACATTTTGTTTTTTCGTTGTATAATCTTAATCTACCAAACATACTTGAGATTTGAAGATTGGTAAGATATTCTATCTATAGGATTTTCAACTCAAATACAGAAAGACAATTTCAAAAGCGGATTTTTAGGCTCAACCTCGTGAAAATGTAAAACCTGTCGGATGTACATTTTAAATTCGTTTTACATAATATCCTTCGAGTAGAGAGTTCTATTGATGCAAACTATCGAATATAAGCCAATTTTCCTTGAGTCAAAGTTCATGCTTATTTAAAGGACAAAGAGCTTCGCCTATTAATTTTATTTTGCCTAACGCCCAGAAACACTAATATCTGTTGGACGTACAACATTATCATATTTCAGTTAAAAACTTCATTTGTAAAAGCTTTTTTGCAGCTTATCGGGATAATTGTAAAAGAGGAACTTCTTGTCTCCATTTGCTCCCAAAATGAAGCATGTTGCTTAAATAAAAAAATTTCATGGTCGATAGGTACGTCCGACAGGTACATCCGACAGATTAGTGAACTTAGCCTTAAGAGCTATAATAATAGTAATATTGAAATATTTGTAATCTTCAGATGTAAATTCGATTCATGTATTGTTTGGTTTTAGAAAGATGTTGAATTTTTGAGTTAAGACATAACAAATTCGATGGAATTTCAACCAAAGTTAAATATTTTGATGTCACAAAATCTATACTGTACGTCCGACAAATATGCATTTTTGAATATTTTCAAAGGTCCAAGCAATTAATATAAAATTTTGTTAGTTTTCGTAACACAGTAGAGTACCACCTATGACATGCAGCATTGGCGTCATGAAAATCCTTGTAGTCTATTTTTTATAGGCCTTTGAACTATCAATTGTACGTCCGACAGATTTCTTAATTTCGTAACAGGCCCTACACCTGCTCTTGGATTCGGCGTTGAGCGTCGATATATGTATGAGATTCAAACATGGGTCACCGTAGTCACACTGTAAGGTACTAACCAGTAAACCATCGCAAAACAAAAAGTACTAAATGAATCACTATTAAGTGTAATTTGTATATAGGTTTTGATTACTGGTATAAAATGACGCAGAATATGATTTTTGGTAACCATATTTCACGGCACCTTAAGGCATTGTTTTTATTTGCGGTTTCTCAAGAATCGCGGATAGTCTATGACAGAAATAGAAAAATAACACTTACTCCAACACTGTTCTCAATACAAAAACCATTGCAAGCGTACCGAACAAAAGGGGAAATACATTGATATATCTGATGACCGTCATTAAGAAACTATCGTTTAAACGACATGCACTCCAACATTGAACTGTTTTGCTTCATGGCCATGTCTATACAAGTGTGTTTTGCTTTCATACAGCGATCCGACAATGATGCATACGAAGGAAAACATCAATTGGATGATACCTAACACAAAAAGCATTTGGATGAAAGTTATACACTTTATATTCAAAAAGGAACCACCTATTTGAATTCATGTGTTCTGAATTTTATATTGATGACAAACAGAAATTCAAAACGGTTTTATATAGCTAATGAACAAAGCTGTTGAAACAATTAGACAACATATTTAAAAGTAGCAAAATGGTTTTTTAGTGAACTTCCTTTTGTGCAACAGGTTTGTTAAAAATGCAATTGAACTTGAATTATTCAAATTTTATTTGAAAATTGTTCTCGCCTTTTCACAAGATCGAAACGATGCAATCATACTTTTATGATTTTGCTTGTCCAATTACTGGCTCAATGACGGAAATCGAAAGACTCTGAAATATATACTCACATACTTTCCAACTTATAAGCTAACTTATAGGCCAACAAAGTTGTCCTTGGAATTTCAGATAAATGTCTTTGGATCTATTGACATTTGTAAATTTTGAAATGCTGCAATCACCAATTAATATTCGTGTAGCCTATTTCTCTGCTGATTTGACTTGCTATTGTAATCCTAGTTCAATTTAAAGTCCCTAAAATAGATAACGGGTTAGGAAACATACCAATTATTCTCGCACCCAATCCAGTTCTGGAATGCGCGTCTTCTTGTGCACCACTAATAACTAACTTTCTAAAAACATTAAAGACAGTACCAAAATTTTCAAGCCTTTAAAGAAAAGTCCTAAATTAATTATGTACATATACAGTGAAAGCACTCCCTTATGGGACAAGAATCAACAGAAAGAATTATGCTTAACACTGAGTTGATGAAAATTTCATACATAATGGCATGAGATAGGAGATAAATTATCAATTTATCTAGAGTGCATATGTATGGGTGTGATGAATAAGCACAGACACCATCCAAAGGGAGTCATCAATTTACTAATTTTGTTTTGGACGTTTACACGACTAATAGACACTTTATGAATGAAAAACTTCGAACTGGAACACACAAGAGCATCTTCAACAGCAATGCAAAAAAAAATATTTAAACAAACTATAATTGCGTTGCAGAAAGACAGTTGGTTTGATAGCCCAGTGCAATTAGCGAAGGTGGCCTACAATTATCGTTACGTTAATTTTCAAAAGGGTCTACATACCATCGCTTGATTTAAAAATAAGGAGAATTTATAAACAAAATACAACCTATATTCAGTATCATTATGATAATCTACTAACACTCTCATGGTAAATTTGATGAAAACTCACTTTCCTGGAATTTCAGTTTGTAGCCCTCGCTCTGTACTAGCTAATATATTATTTTTTTAGGAATTAAAATATTTCATCGAAACTCTGTCCATGGAGGTATAAAACAGAAGGAGAACGAACTCAAAATCTGCTATTGTACTATCCGTGATGCGCTGCATTGTTTAAGTCCTCAGTGTGTAATAACATATAATTGCTATCATCTTGCATAATTTTTATAATTTTGGCGTTCTTGCGTGAAAATTTCGTTCATATCAATTCTCCAATGTGATTAAAGATCGTTAGGGTAAAGTTCTTAGCATGCATAATCTGTAGGAATTGGGAGAATTATGCAAAAACGTCACAAATATGCAACGAAAACATTGCAACTTTAGGTCTATTCTCGTGATCCCCTCAAGCAGTTTCGCCGAGAAGAGAGAATAATCCTAAGTTTTTGCACGTACCGCGGCACTATCGAGGCGCATTTAAGTCAGAAGATATGTAGATTGGAACTTATGCATGAATTACGCGATATCTTCAACTCTGTATAAAAACATAGATTTTCATTTGTTTCTCAAGGAAGCTTTAGGTTTAATAATCTGCTTGTCACTATGCAGCAAGTTAATCTGTTGTTATAATGGATGATATTTGGTTTTTAAATTGTCGTTAATTTTTAAAAAATTATTCGTTTCACCGACAACCAGCCGAAAGCGCATCACGGATGACATCAAAGTGATACCGCAATGAATAGAATAGTCATTATCTGAATAATAGAAAAATAAGAGTTCGTTCTCCTTCTGTTTTATACCTCCATGCTCTGTCATAGCTGATTAAAACCAATTTGGAAATATTTGGGACAGGCATAAGTTTAGGTAAAGGCTGTGTAAAATCATGTCACGGTCATGATCGAACTAATGCTAAGCTTGTTAGTTATCCAACTATATTTATCAGTATTTGTTATCATCAGACCAAATGCTCCAGCATATTATCATAGCCCTACATGCTATGATGATTTCAAAACCTCCACACAGAATAGGCCAAAATAAGCCCTTAGAAACTCTCAACATATGGGATGAAAAAACCAGTAGAAGTACGAATTCCTATGAAGATACTTACAAAATAGGATAACACAAACATTTGAACAACATAATTGATTTATGATTCTTCAGGTTTTTGAAGATTTTCTTTGCTCTATACAAAACAGGAAGTGTAACTTCTAAATATATTTCGCTTATTAATTGCTTTCCAGTACATTGAACTACCAAGTGATTCACCTGTAACTGAAATAAAAAACACCAAACACAATTTCACAGTTGCTTCTTACAACTTGCGAAGGGTTTTGGTACAATTTTGGTATTATACAAAAATTTAACCGTTTGTTTACTTTTTCGTCTAAGTTGGTATTGCTGTGTTAATTATTTGAATGTATACAAAAAAATATGCAAAAAATTTTAATCTCATACTTTTATCATACATATGAACCATCTGGCAGCCAAGGAAACATTTAATTGCGGCTTTTGTCAGTAAGGCCGTTTTCCATTAGGTGAATTTTTCCCCAGAAACAAAGTCTTCCTGTAGTTTGACTGTCCTGTAACTTCAACCAAAAAATGTTGAAGCCATTCCAAGTTCTCTTTTTACTGCTTCCATAAAGAACAAAAGCACGTTTGACAAATTGGCTTCCTGCAAAACAATTGCTAAGTGTAAAACCAGCCTTAAAGAGATATGTTCAGAGAAACAATCGAGCTTTAAGCTTGGTTTCCAATAAAGTGATTGTTGTTGCACAACTGTTGCACAACACTTGTTGTGCAACAAATTGTTGCACAACACTACGTTTCCAAAAGCGCGGCAAAATTAAAAAAAAATTCTTAAAGATGGCGCCTGTTTTAAGTAAACAAACGTTAGCCTATTATAAAATCGCACTTTGCGCGATGTATGTGTATTATAATTACACAAAACAAAGAAAGATTCTTAAAAAACGAAGGCACCGATTTTGGGTTCGTAGCATATACCAACAACGAAGTTCCAAAGGAGCATTTAATACTCTTATCCCAGAATTAAGGCTTCATGACAGGGGTTTTTTTATCGTTACATTAGAATGTCTCCTGAAAGATTTGATAACTTATTGTCAATTGTCGGTCCAAGATTAGTGAAAAAACCTTGCCCAAGTAGAAACTCAATCACTCCAGCAGAAAGATTGATGGTTACCTTGCGTTATCTGGCAACTGGGGAGTCTCAACAGAGTCAATCATTTTACTTTCGCTTGGGAAAAGCTACTGTGTGCAATATAATTGCTGAAACATGTTCAGCTCTATGGGAAGAGCCTCTGTATTTAAAATGCCCAACATCAGCAGAAGAATGGGAGGGTGTTGCACATGGGTTTGATAAAAGTTGGAATTTTCCAACATGTATTGGAGCTATTGACGAAAAACATGTTCATATTGAAGCTCCAGCAAACTCTGGCTCAGCATATTATAACTATAAGAACTTTCATAGCATGGTTTTGTTGGCCATCTGTGACTCGAGTTATTGTTTCTTAATGGTTGATATTGGTGCATATGGACGCGATAACGATGCTTCCATATTTTCACAATGTGCTTTTGGAAAGGGATTTGTTAATGGGACTTTTGATTTACCAGAGCCAAAGAAAATAACAGAAAGCATAGCACTACCGTACACACTACTGGGAGATGACATATTCTCATTAAAGCCATGGCTCATGAAACCTTTTCCTGGGACAGGTCTTCAGTTGAATGAAAAGATTTTTAATTACAGACTTTCCAGGAGCAGAAGAACTATAGAAAATGCGTTTGGAATACTCGCAGCTAAATGGAGAATATTTCGTACTCCAATTAAAGCAAAGCCAGAAAAAGTAGAAAATATAATTAAAGCAACAGTTTGTTTACACAACTATCTTCGCCTAACAGATGGGAAACATTATTTTCCAACAGGTTTCGTCGATTGTGAGTCTTCTTCAGGCGAAATTATTCCTGGAGATTGGAGAAAAGAAAGCAGAGAAAACGGATGCTTGCAGCAGTTACCAAACTCCAAAAGTAACCGTTCTAAATTTGAAGCAACCGCGTTGCGAATCAAATTCAAAGAGTATTTTGTAAGCCCGGTTGGTTCACCTTCATGGCAAGAAGAATATGTTACATCTTGTGGTCATAGATAGATAAACTATGAACAAAATGTATATCATATTAGAAAGTATCCAGTGTATAGCTAATTTTAGACTTTTTTGAAATCGTTTAATGTACATTATATGCTTTCCAAAGATTAACACACAAGTACTGTAGAAAGTAAATTGAGTATGCATTCTTTTCAGTTAATTGTTCTTTCTTGACCAAATAAAATAAACAACAAAGTAAAAAAAGAACAATAAAAACTGTTTTCTTATAACATGCTGCCTTTTTCACACAGAATGCAGCTGGCTCTTTAACAAGATAAAATATATTAAACATAAGAGTTAAAATTTTTCTGAGCTAATGGCCTAAAGGCTCATAAAATAAAGTAACAGCAAAAATATAAGAAACTCAAAAACTCGGGTAGAGGGCACCAACTAGTATATGTTACATTGCATACAGTTTTCAGATGGAAACGTAAAATGAACAAAATGCAAAACTCTATTGAAAACATCCAAGTATAAAAATCCTCATTGTATTTGTAGATCAGGATATTGATTTTTAAACAAGTACCGCATTATTTGCAATTTAGCCATAGCATATGTTCCTGGGTCTTTTTCTCTAATTGCTACCAATTGCGGAGCTAATGAATTTAAAAACAAAGTTACTTCATCAGATTTGTCACCACTCATAGCGTTATTAATATTTTCCATTGTCTTAACAAAGGACTCATGAATTAAATCTTCATTTTTCTTTACTGATGACTCTACTTTTTGCTTTTTTCGAGAAGGTACAGATGGTGTTAAGTTATAACTGGTGTCTGCACTGATTTCTTCATCTTCAAATGATTCAGCAGCAGCAGTACAATCTTTTGTTGTAGATTCGTCATCCTCCACATCTGGCACATTAGTAGTGGTTACTCTGTGTTCAATATATACATCTAGCCACTTTAAATGTTCAAATTCCTGCGAAACAGCTGCTGCTGGCCTTCCTGATCCAGAGGGAATACTTTTAAGCTTTTTTTAAAATATCTTCCATAATCAGAGCGAATGCTTTTGTATTTCTCTGCTGCTTCACTTGCTTGAATATTAAAAGCTTTCGCTACTTCTCCCCAGGCGTTGTTTTTCTTATTTTTATCCTTAAAATCTGCTGAAAACTTATCATATAAGACAGGAAACTTTTGTAGTTCCTCCATAAATACTTTCTTATCTAATGCATTCGCCATTTTGATTACTGTTGTGATTTCCGACAAACCGATATGAAGAACATTTGGAATATTTTATCCGAATCAGGCGAAAATTTTCCGATTTCGTTGTGCAACAGCCGAATAACTGTTGCATAGATAGAATTTTTTCTATCTCTGCAACAACGTTGTGCAACAGATCTCATGTTGTGCAACATACCGCTTGTCGAGCAACACCAGTTTCCATTACTCATGTAAAGTGTTTTGCAACTGTTGCACAACTGTCGCACAACAAAATTTAGGCTATTGGAAACCAAGCTTTAGGCTATTGGAAACCAAGCTATAAGGGAATTCCCCCGGTTGGAGCAACCTCCAAAATTAGAACCTAATCTTTTAATCATAACTTCAATACTCTCTTGTGAAGATTTAAGAATAAAAGGGCTGGTTATTAACATCTAAATAATCGAATTCGAGTTTCAGTAATACAGTGTGTATCGAAAAACTGAAAACAAGAAATATTACCGCAGATTGCAAAGTAGATATCCAATTAATTCTGATAAATTTTATAACAATGGAACAAAATGCATCACGAGAAAGATAAAATGCATCTTTCTCGTGATGCATTTTGTTTAGGAAATGGAAAGGAAGAAGAAGATAAATTCGAAAAAATAAGTTTAGAAAACTCATTAATAATTGGTTGGAGAAATTGCGGTCCCAAAAAATTATTTAACTCCGTATCTTGAATAGAAAGACTGTATCGAGAAAAAGAAAGTACCGAGTTCAAACTGAACAACTTACACATGGCATAAGGAATAGAATAGTTGCAATTATAATACTTGTAGCAGTAAAGTACATTCATCTCTTTTTATCATCAGTAATATAAATATAAACTAACGGATACACTTCTGATGGCTTATACATTTTAGCTGCGCCCAGCTTTTATCAAAACATCTTGTGAATATGCTAAAATGTCATTTTACTTCTGCTTAGAGAAAGATGAATAGACAAATTTTGGGAGAAATTTTAAAAATTTAACAGAGCTTTGCACTAATACTTTTAATTTGGACTCCAGTTGACCTTCAGGTATATGGGCTCATCATAAGCCTTGAAACCTTAAAGGTCTTAAGGCCGTTTTCCACGTTTTCGAGTTTTTGTTATAGAAAGCATGCTGGTACCAGTGTACTATTTTGTTTTTAAAGATATCAAAGGAAGAATAAAAAATGCCATTATCAATTGCACTACACAATTCTGTAATCAACTTTAGTTCCTGTAATTAGGTATTTCGTAAAATCTGGCTATAAAATCCAACGACAGTAGCCCTTCTAAAATCTCGTTAGCTATTTTCTGTTATTATACTAAGTCACAACCAATCAACCTTAACTTGATGCTATTGGACTTGAATCAAAACATCAAAATAACATTATAAATAACATAATTACTACAGCTCAAAACCACAATACATTCAAGATATATTTCCACTTTAAAATGTCATCCCTATTCTAGCCCACATAATGATCATTCCATTTTAACGAAAGGTGACCATATGATCAACAATGACTCATTGATCTAATACTACATGAGAATTTTCAGACATTTTCAGCAAAAGGATTGTTTTTTGATGTACAATGACTGACTGACTGACTGACTGACTGACTAGCTATATGCATTTGCTTAAGGACAAGTTGATGGTTTCTGTTTGTTGGACTTTACATTGAAATCCTTTGTTATAATCTCATTGCCTTTGATATCTCACAAATTCTTGGAATGTTGACACTGCTTAATCGTCTCTTCTGTATAGAAGCAAAAATCTATCCCTTTCATTTTTTCATTTTACTTTCAATGAAGTATTGTGTATGTTTGTGGTAGCTGCAGCCATGCGTTCTTAAAAATGCCTTTAAAAAGATTTCATCTTAATTTGACTTCAGTGAAAAGCATAATGTCATTTCTTGTAGTATCACTTCCTAGCGGTAATAACATTACACCTTACAATGAGCTGAGAAGCTAACCAAAGAGCTGAAACATTTTGCATATTCATCAGAACGAGAAGAATTCTTTTATTCATAATAGCGTTTAGAATTTTTATTTCTATTTCTAAAATGATAAATATTAAAGCGTCACTGACACTTGTTCTTCAACCTGAATTTCAAAGTTATTAACAAAGTACACTAACGAAAATACCCAGAAAAATATTTTGTAAAGAATATGTATATGTATTGAAACATTAGACATTCCTTTTTATTTTAACATGGCTACTCTATGTGAAAAACCTGAACTTCAAAATTTACAAATGATCCACCGAGATATTTAAAAGTGAACATGAAGTGGTAAAAGTGGCGTGGTTAGCATGAGTAGTGTACAAATCAGATCACGCTAAAACGGGTACGTTCCCGCTTTACAACATTATCTCCATATGTGGCAATACCTGCCTACATTTTCCAATGAGAATCACTTTGGCTGTCGACCTAAATAAACAATGGCTCTATGAGTGTTTCTTCCTAACGAATGAATGCAAAGATGCTACAAATCGTACGATATCATTTGAATTTTGACAAAAAATTGTGCTTTAAAAAAAATTATCAGGAATTTAAAAGAAACAGACAAACAAACAAAAAAACACCCACAACTATCTTGTTTAAAAATATTTTAAAAGACCAATTAACTTTGGAAAATTATGAGGTTAAACTTGAAAATGAGGCAAGCAGCATCTAGATCGAAAAGAACTTTTACTACACTATTCTTATCAGCATAGCGCTATATTACTCGATGGATATCTTGAGTAGATTTTCCAGCTTGTAAAGGGAATTGTGTTGGGGCAGAAATAATTGAAAAGCCAGGTGGAATGTGTTTGTATCATTGTATTGAGTTCAAACTGAATAAACAGAAAAAATAAATCAGTCAGTACATGTACAGTGCATGGTGAGTGCAATTAACGATTACTTTGTACGAGTTCTTTATGGACGGCAAAATCTCACGAGTTCGAAGGTCTCATACAACACAAAGTTTTTCATATCTTCAGCGGAGGCTTTGAAAAATATTGACAAGTCATTTGTGCGTTGATTTAGTTTGCACCTTTTGCTTTGTGTGATGTAAGAGCGTGCAGTATTTTAATAAACCAATCAAATTACTTCTGAGAACAATAAACACTTTGAATCATAAAAAAAATTCGCAGGTTATGTAATGTCGTGAAGAAGCTATCTGTTCACGTTTCACTTTCAGAACGAACGCACAGTGCCAAATAGGGTGCCAAACTGAGATTAATCGTTTAGCGTTTTATTATAAAACTTAGCAGCTAGCCTATCTAGAACACTGAGTAAAGTGTGTATCGGAAGTTAACTCTTCAAATTCCCTTTACAAATGAATGATAAAGTGAAACTTGATTGCAATTATATAGGGTAGAGAGGAGGGTGTAAAATACATATATGTAAACAAAAATATAGACTAAATTATAGATCTAGAAATGTACAAATACATAACAAGCAATAAATTTATAAACTTATATACAAATTCTTATATTTATATTATATTATATTATATTAAATTATATTATATTATAGTAAATTGATATGCTTCCACAAAATCTCAACTGAACTCAGAGCTACAGCTGTGACGAATTGTAATATCCAAAGTTTACAAGAGTGACCTGTACTCCCCCTCTCCCCGTCATTGGAAGAAGGATATATGGGAATCATGTTAAATATTGTTACAACTTATTTGATAAAGTCTCATGTCATTACAGGATGCATAGTGTATGACATTGCAAATACAGCGATTACAAGGGAAATATTCCTTTGTTACATAACCTGTTTTAGCTGAATCATTAAATTTCGTACAGAGGTACTAGGATGTCAATTTAATCATCGCCATCATTAATCAAACGCGATTGATCATGTGTTTGTTGCGTTTCGTATCCAAAATTGATTGAGTTGTCAGTCGTTGTTGTCAAAGCCGTATACACCGAACCGTTTCCATGCTGAGTAGAAGAAGATTGTGGCGCAGCATGCATCTGAGAAGAGCCTAAAATTCTTCGCATTTGTGGGTCCAACCAACCTGCAACAAATTTATAAAGATGCCTTAATTTTCGAATTACGCTAGCCCTTATACCAACTACAGTAAGGGCCTTTGATCTCGAGCGAGGTGAAACTTTTAGAAATTCAGATAAACTATTTTGTGAACGAAGGTTCTTAAAAGAGTGGGTGAGCATTGATCCTCGTCAACATAAAAATTCTACGTAGTTTATTGATCCATATTATCAGATAAATGTACCAATAAAAGTAAACATTACTTACCCCTATTCAAGA
This sequence comes from Turritopsis dohrnii, assembly GCA_027922465.2. Taxonomy (NCBI): domain Eukaryota; kingdom Metazoa; phylum Cnidaria; class Hydrozoa; order Anthoathecata; family Oceaniidae; genus Turritopsis; species Turritopsis dohrnii. The sequence goes on from BQMF02000312.1 coordinate 367,720, forward strand.
TTATTTTTACATAGACACATGCAAACGCAGCAATCAGCATGCCAATGAATAAAATGACAATTTCTGCTATGTTGTAGGATTTACTTTCGCCCCATGCATCCCTAAAGTCAAATCAACAACTATCACTAAGTTATTTATCCTAGTTCTATTTTTGACATTGATTGTTATCATTCTCTCTTGCCCTTTCACCCAAACCGCATGTAAAGGTTACAAAGTCAGAAAAAGTTTTTTTTGCAGCCATTTCACTATTTCGCCCACTAATTAACTATCGCGCATATCTAAGTGCGTGAAAATATGCATGTTCACGAATCTTACGGGAACTTAGGTATTATCTGAATTTCATAAATTCTGTTCTAACTCGCCTGAAAATTTCCTTATTTCTACAAAAAGGTGTATCACCAATTTATAAGAATAATAGTAAGTAACTGGTTTTTTTAAGTCCTTAGATTGCCATTCGTCATGGTTGGCTGTTATGCCAGTCGAATTGCAACAAGCTGCTGATTACTCTATTTGTGACGCTCCATGGGGATTCTGACAACAAAACGTAAAACTTTATACAGTTATATAACGCTATTCTTTTTTTTTATAACGTAATTTTAACAATTTGTATCGTTATTTCTTTTTTGTTTTTTTAACGTTATAACGTCCATAACGTAGTTCGCATAACGTTTTATCGTTTGTTGTCAAATTCCTCCCGCACATCTTGCGTAAGTAAAAAACCTTTTATCTTATTTTTTTATTTTTTATTTTTTTGCAGGGTGTGTTTTCATATAAGATCCATAGTAAGTAAGTCATTGAGTAAGTAACTAAAAGTCCTTGGACTTCCATCTCATCCAAGGTTGGCTCTAGTTGTTGACTTACTACCAGAGATAATGTATTGCAGTACTTTAGCTTGTCCAGAGTACAGTTAGTCGATGTATCACAGGTAAGTATCGAGACGCGACATGATCAGGACTCGAACCCCAGTCACAGTGGTCGCACTCGAAAAGGTGCGGTCGCACCGGTAATAACTACTTCACCATCGCTGCATAAAAACTTCTGTATAGATTACTATGAAGGGCAATATGTGAAAAAGTTCACATTACTGTTACGGAATGTCGCGGAATAAAATTTCATCATATTCCTACTGTACCTGAGGCATTCTTTCTGATTCTCAAGAATTTCTCAAGAATCACAGACAATGCATCGCAGAATCAGAAATTTACAACACTTACTCCCATGTTAGTCTCAATGCAAAGACTATGACAATGGAACCCAGTACGAGAAATATATTGATATATTTGATGATCTTCATTAAAACATCATTGTGTAAACGATATGAACCAACCAAAAGTAAGCAACCACAAATAGCCTGGACAACACCGATCGCTATGAGACCCCATGTCGCTGACAATGCATTATTATCATAACGAGTAATGTAGTTTCTACTTTTATATAGCCATCCCACAATGACACAAATGCCACAAATCATCAACTGGGTGATAACTAAACCAAAGACCAATTGGATAAAAGTTATACATTTATGTTCAGAAATCAACAAACTATCAGAAATTATGTATTCTGAATTTCAGGCTAATGCCAAATAGAAATCAAAAATGGGATTTACGTAACTAACAAAAAACTGTGATGATAAATTGTGCAAGGGAATGGTATTATTTAAGAAAACAGGTAGCTATGATGTTCAAAACTGCATCAAATATTATGATACCTCAATTGGTAATAGGTAATGTGCCGCATAATACATTTTACCTAAAAGCACATTATAGTTCCCGTGAAATTTAATTCCTTTAAAAGTATATCGTCTAAATGTTGACTGCGTCATAGGAATCAAATATAACTCCCATACCTTTCGACGTTTTTTTTATGGAATTTCAGATAAATGTGTTTGGATCTATTTGCTTCGTATAGTATGTTTTGAAATGCTTCAAAACACCATTTGGTTTCTCTCTAGCATAGTGACCTGCTGATAGTGACTTGACTGTTCTTATTCAAGTTCAGTTCAAAATCCAAAGAATAAATAACAGGGAAGGATTCATACCAAGTATTCTTGCACCACATCCAGTTTTAGAATGCAGGTCTTTTTGTGCACCACGAATAACTAACCCTCTAAAAAGATGAAGAATAGTGTCAAAACTTCACAATCCATAAAGAAAATCCTAAATGATAATTATCATATTAATATGCAGCTTCTGTATATACTGCATGAACAAGTGATTCTCTGAAAATAGCTTGGAGAATAAAATCAACAAAAAGAAATTGTAGATTAAGAAATCAACTGCATCCTCCTTAATCGATGAAAATATTATTCAGAATGGTGTAAGTTATTATGTAATATTGGGAATTATCTGCAGTGTATTTAAAGGGAGTGTAGAAAACCACGGACATTATCCAATAAAAGATTTTGCAAACTGATTTTGTTACAGCAGTTTCTTCGGCAAATAGATATCTTATAAGTGAGGACATTGGAGCTGGAGCACACAGGAGCAGCTTTAACAGTATCAAACAAAACAGGTATAGTCAAACTATAATAGTGTTGTGAAAAAAACTAAGACAGTTCTTGAACTTAGTCTGATGTGTGGCACCACTAGTAAAACTGGCCTAGAGTCTTTGTTACAATCCAAGTGATAAGTTGTGTGCAGAGATCTGGGACCCAGGACACAGATTACATACATAAATTACACAGTACACAAATGACTTATTTAAAAAACAAAAGTAAACTAGATATCACATAAAAACAAAGTAGACATTAAACAGGGTACAGAGTACAACTACATGACATATACAATCCACATACACTGATGTACACTACTATATGAAATTTTAGGAATGCACTCTACACTCTTCATGTAATAGGTTGAATAATATATATAAACTAGTAACCCGCGTAAAAGTTTTTTACGGCTAATAATTTCGAAAACGATGTGTCAAAAATCTGACCAAAAAAGTGTATGGGATCGTTTCGCTACGACCAACCATTGCAGAGATATTGTTGATCAAAGATTTTGATGACGTCATAGCCGCAGTACCAAAAGAATTTAGGGCCAAATGTTCCGTCACCCCATGACCCGTATCGCAGACCCCAAAAAACATTGGTTCTCAAAATATTTCCCCAAAAACACTGCGTTCGATTGGGGATGCAATGCAATGATTCCCCGTGATCATAAAAAAACTGACGTCAAATGCCACGTGCTTTTGGAATAATCGTGAAAAAAGTGTCTCTCGCCTCTACGTGGTTTTACGCGCACATAAGAAGAACTTGACTGCAAAATTTACTTAAATATCACTCTCTAAAATAAAAGTGTGACACACGTCCGCAAATTAGTATAATAAGATGGAATAGGGATTCTGGTCTTTTTGCTTATCAGGGGAAATAGGGAACACTTGGATACTTCAAGTCAAGAGAGTTGGTATTGGATGTTGTGGATTGTTTTTTTGAAATATTCTTGAGTTGTGTAAATTCAATGCAGAAATACAAAGACATTTTAAGTTTCAGCAATGGAGCACCCTCTGGCTGCACATTATCTCACTTAAATTTGGTGCACACTTTGGAGAAACTGTAGGTTCCCTGACTTCATTTTCGATGATAGGGTCTCGAGTCCCACTTTGGGTTCTACCATGTTCCTAGTTTCTATTTTTAGTAACTTGACTCATGAACTGTAACAATTTCCTCTCGTGTAAACTCTGTATATATTAGAAATCAGGGGAAATTATTACTGAAATTAGGACTAAGTATAGTGAATCTGAGTATTAGAAAACTTTTAAACGCAATCACCAAACGCTTTAATCATAATACACTTTTCCCGAATTTCAGTATAAATTCCATATTTTGAGCCAGCTAGTTCATTATCATTAAATAACCATAATGTAATGTCAAAACTCTTTCAGAGATGATTAAGAACAAATCAGGAAAATTCACGAAAAGTAAAAGTTTAGGCAAAGTATATTCACAATGAAACATTGTGGTCGTGGTTGAATATAGTGGTGTATGTATTTATCAGCTACATTTATCAATGTAAAATCAGATCACATAAACAGATTCATTGTTATGGTTCTACGATATATAAGTGCCTTGATGAATTAAAATGCTCTACCCAGAATGGGACATAATAATCCCTTACAAGCTGGTAAACTATGGGCTGAAAGATTGAAATAAACCATAGCATAGGTATTACTGTGAAGAAACTTACAAAATAGGATGACAAAAATATGCACAACACGATTCAAATATCATTCTAGGACGTCCAACTCTTTGAAGGTTTTCTTCACTCTACATGTATTGTAGCTTCCAAGCAAGTTGTGATCCTTAATTGCTTTCTAAAGATAAATATAAATATCAGCGAAAATACAAATACTGAAATAACAAACACCAAACACAAAATCACAGTTTCGAGCAATTTTGGAAAACATGTACTATATATAATAATACAAAAATGATAGCCTTTATGACACAAGCATGTAACACCATTGTATCAATAACAATAATAAACAAAAGTTATTCTGCTTCATGACCATTCATCTAATAAAAATGTCCAGACTTTCCTTTATGGAAATGGTATAATCAAAGGCACTAAACCACTAGAAAACTAAACAAAACCTTCAGGCTTTTCATTTCAAAGATGTTATTATATATATTATATATATTGGTGTCAATTTTTGGAACTCTTTTGAAAGAAAATAGCTCTGTGAGTGATGAAAGAAAGCATTCTTTTGTGATTCTATTATGAGTGAAGTGAGCACAGGAAACTAAAGTGGTTTTGAAACAATGTAGTGTTTTCCAAGCTTTCTTTATTTTTACAGGTACATAATTTACAGGTACAAAAGCAAAAATGATATACCATTATTATCATTTGATTATATATTATAGTTGTCATGGTAACGCCATTATGTGTATGTAATTTGTAAGGGGCCGGCGACAAATAACTTTTGTCACGCTTAACGGAAAAAATCCGTCAAGGTCTTACCCCCTCCCCTCCCCCCTTCTTAGCGGATTTTTTTTTGTTGACAGCACCCCTCCCAACACACGATGGCGATGTTGAATGAGTCTGCTGTGATGGCTGCCACATTTGGTATCACTCGCCTTGTGCTTTGAAGAAATGGCCTAAAAACAAGCCACAGCGAAGGCGACGATGGTTTTGCTGTTTAGCTTTTTTGTTTACAACTAGTCTTTGTTTGTGCTTAGATTCTTTTGATAGTGACTTTTTCGATTCGCGCACCCTTTATTTTGATAACGCTGATTTTTGACAAGAAGATGCATATGATCAGATGTTTTTATGGTTTTAAAAGATATCTTTGTGATATATTGATGATTTTGTACATGTATTCTGGAATTAACAGATTTTCATCACACTAAAAAAATATTAGCGGAAAAGCTTCGACCCCCCCACCCCCTTCGCGGAAAAAATCCATGAAGCGTGACGAAAGTTATTTGTCGCCGGCCCCTAAAGAATCAGGCATATAATAGTGAACTTTTGCGCTGTAAATTTTCATACGTTGATAATGTCTGCAGAGGCTGGACGAAATGTCCGTAAATATAATATGTTGTTTCAACTTCTCGATATTATTTATTGCATCATTTGATAGCTGATAAAAAATGTTTTCCAGTGACATATAATAATTTTATTCAGTTATATACGTAGTGAACTTGGTAAGAATGCATATTTTTGTGACAAGAATCTTTGTTTACCTTTTGTGTACTTAATTGAAGGCTGTCCGTAATTAGGAACATTGACAGTAGTTATCATCATCATCATAATATATTTATGTATATAATACTAGTATCCCGGGTAAAACTTTTTATCATGTAAAACTTAAAGAAAAATTAAATCATGGCATTGATGCTTTCACTAAATGCTTTTTTTATATATATTCAGGGTACTTTTAGCTTACACGGAAATGTAAGTCTTATCAGTAGATTGAATGAATACCATTGAAAAACGGAAAAAAAGTGAAATTGAAGTGAAAAAAAGGTTCGGATTTCTTAAGCTTTGCTTTATTATCCATATCGCTCCATTCACTTAAATTCCACGAAAGCTAATATGAAAAAAATCTATGCAATGTAAGCTCTCGAACTTCGTAAATGATATAGTAAACTATAATAATAAATGAAATTGTGGAAAAATGAAAGAAAGGAAAAAGTATTTCACCTCTCACCTCTTTATAAACAACCATAGCCACGCGGCCATATTTTAAAACTGGACAAATGCAAGTTCAGCAAATTTTTCTGTTCCATTATTAAGCCTGGTTTCCATAAAATCGTAGATCGCTGAGGATCGCCTTGGTTTTATTGTTATATGGAAACAAATTTTAACATTTAGAGCGATCGTTAGAAGCGAATTCTACTCCAGCGATCGCCAGCGATCCACAAAGATCGTTTGCGAATCTGAATCGAATCTGAAATTTTAATGGTAGCATTCTTAGAGATCTTAATTGAATCACAGCGATCCCAAATATCCCATGATACACATTGTGACAATGGCAGCATATGGTCGCAAACACACAAACAAAAAAACATGTTGGCTCATGGCTCAGTCTTAATTCCTGCATCACTGTTTTGAACACACCACAATCTTCCCGTCTCTGAAATATGTGTCTGACCCAAAATGGTACTTTCCTTGTTGACGATGATCGTTTTCCCTCTTCAATAACAGCAACAGGAAATTAATTGCTACCAATGTAAAACTTTCCTCTTCTGAAGCAGTCATTTTGAATATAAAAAAGAGCGCCAAAGTGGCACCCTGCCCATCCACAGCGATTGTGAAAGATCCTCAGCGATCTTCAACGATTATAATGGAAACCAGCTTTTATAAAGCCAAAATCAATATGAAGTGTCATCAAAAATCTAAAATAGTCAACTCCGTCATTTAACTGATAAAAATCCATAACAGCACTAAAAAATCAACTATGGCATTGTTTCTATCTCGGAAAGCCGACGGTTGAAATAATAAAATAAATTACAAAACCATACGCTGGAGTGTAAAGAATGACTTTACCATGCAGTTAATCCATGAGTGAATGAGTTTACATCACACACGTGACGTAATTTCACTCACTATTGGACCAGCTCTCATGATGTCTTCGAAACGAGATAGAAGACTGGTACGACTACCTCAAATGCCCATGATGATCGATCTCATAAGAGTGAAGCAAATTTTCTGTCTTCGACCAAGAAAACGGCCAAAGAAAAATTTTGCTTTCTCTTTTCACACTGAGAGTAGCTGCAAGTCGTGCATTAAAGTTCCGACATTTGCGACCCATGCCCCATCCAATTGGTCTCCATGTCCCACTTCAAGAATACGTTCATATGCCTATTTTTTCTCTCTCCCGTTTAAATCATATAGCATTTACTGGAATTCTTGCCTACTAACTCCTTGCTATTGGGTTGTACACCCTTGCATCGAAAAATGCCGGAATTTTATGAAGTTTCCAGAGCTCTAAGATAGCACTCGTTTCAATAAAACTGGTTTCTTTTAAAAACACATACCACACACATACATAATAACCTCTTACAAACGTCATCAAAATCAAACAGATAATGACACTGTCAGATTTGTTTACTGCACATGTGATTTAAGTTGAGTGATTATGATCTTGAAATTAATAATGTGTTCATTTAGTACTATAGTATAACTGTATTATTTATTCAAACGATAGATAATTAATTCCGGCGAATTGCTGAACATTTTGAAACGCTTCCAATTTTAGAAGTTGAAGGTTTGAGTTCCTCGTCACCTTATTGTTCTTTACTCTGGAAACTTGACAGTTGACAATTTCAAAATTTAGAAATTACTAATCTGATTTATGTGAAGAGATTTTATAAAGTTTTGTTCAGGTCACGGCAAAGCCGAGAACTGTTTAATTACGGCTGTGGTGGCGCGAGGCGAGGCGAAATTTTGGGAAAAAGTAGATTCCGACTGTATTTCTTACTATTATTACTTTTTTCTTCCAAATTCTCAAAATGTTTGGTCTGTAAATTATACGTACATTGTTTTCTTAAAATTCCGGCGTACTGCTACTGGCATTTGGATCGTTGAAAACAAGTGCGGACTCGAACAAATTGTGAATGTTATATAAAGTGAATTCGAAACAACTGTGTAATTATGGTACTCTACTGCAATTTCATCATGACTCATTAGACGTTTAAGCAAACATAATAATCATGTATTGAAGATCTCTTCTCACAAATCGACTCACAAAACACTGTTTTTTTGTACTATATAAAGTATAGCTATACAAGACTTCTAATAAGAGTGCTTGCAGGAAAAAGCCAAACCTTATCTCACTTCCACAGTTTCCACCCTCACCCCCACTTTATTATCAACCCCCCCCCCCCCCCCCCCCCCCCCCCCCCCCCCCACCCCCCCATTTTATGTAATTTTGGGAAAATTCCCTGTGGTGCATTTTATACACATAAATATGGTTGTAAACCTCTTTTTAACATCTTATATATATGTCTATTCTTAGCTTAGTTATGTAATATGCGCCATTGTTTCTAGACGTTTTTTCTAACTAAAATTTAAGAAACATTTAAGAAACATTTCAGGCTAAAATCATGAAAATCTTAAGAAACATTGAGGCTGCCTGGGAAAACGTGTTTCTTAAAAAAAAAACGTGTATCGCTACACATTGTAACAGTTTTTACACAGTATCAATATGTATATATATAGAATGTTGTTTTCTAAAGTAACACAGGGTCTATTCCATCAAGGCAATTTTGAACATTTTGGATCAACTGCTGGGAAGCAATGTACGTGTTGTGCACTTTTTTCTATTGGGTTTTCTTTAGCCAAAAATTTGGGAACATGGGATTCTACAGTGATGTTGATTTTGTTGTAGACAATGGGGATCTGATTTACAAAAAATTAAATACCGCATTCTCTCTAATTAGCGCCTGTCTCCAATGAGCCCCCCTCCCCCCCCCCCCCCCCCCCCCCCCCCCCCCCCTCTAATCAAAAATATTTTTATAAGCGCCCCTCTGCAATAAGAGTGATTTAACATTAACTCAGAAATTAACTATTATTAGAGAGAATACGGTATCGACAAATATTTAGTATTTACAGACCTTCCATCTGAAATTGAGATAATGAATCTCATCTTTACTGTGGAGTTTTTATATAGGTTTTACAGTTGTTTTATGCTTAAAGAAACTTTGAATCACTAGTTTATTTTACAGCTTTGACAAGATACAGTATGTTTTGTTATTTTTATTTTTCTGTTAATCCAGTATACATTGTTTATTCTTGCTTCATATTTTGTTTTGCTTTGTTGTTGTTTTATTTAAAGTTTATAAAGGTTTTTGTCCGTGCAGCTTCGCTTAGTTTTTTTTCTAATCATTTTGTTAAGTTATCTTCCGTTCAGCATTTAAGGAATATAAAAATTTAAAACTGAATTTTTTCTCTTTGTCTTCATATAGACATATATAGTTCATATATAGTTTTGGCGCAAAAAGATGCACCAAATTTACAGTGAGCTGTACCAAATATATAAATCTTTTCTTCGAAAAACATAAAAATAGTCTAAAATTAGTGTAAATTTTGACCAAGAAGTCCGAATTGCGCCAAATTTAAAATAATCTTGGCTGCGCAAAATCAAACCTGCGCCAAATAAATCGAATTGACTGTGCACCAAAATTTCCTCATTTAGGTATTTTGCCAAACTCATATTTTCATTTGGGCAGTTTCTCTATTTGAGCCTTAAATTGATATTAATTTCACTTTAAAAACAGAATGTTTACTTTTAGCATTTTGCATGGAATTTTTACTCCATATTTTAAGGTTTTAATGCTACTAATTTTAGATAATATGTGTGGTTCCTTAGTATTTAATCCTAAATTTCAGATGTAAATATTTGCTGCTAGTTATTGTATCATACTTATATAACCATTTCATTTGTTTAGTTGTCTCTTGTCTGCTTATACCCCTGACAAACTTTTTGCATAAAAATTGACAAGTGTTGACATCTTTTGTCCAATTTTTGAAACTAATGACCTTTCATAACTACCGTTCTACTTAACTTTTTTGACTGAAGTTTTTATATTAAGCCTGCATAAAAAATTTTCAAATTCAAAAATTTTCGAACAGCAAAATACCAATACCGACAAATAAAAAAACCCATCAAAATACATGCTAATGTATAAAATTAGATCGTAGTCAAAATCGACATGGCGAGGAAGCGGTCGTGAGAGGGAGGAGGCGATCGTAGTGTCGTGGTGTCATAACGTCGAGAAGGCGACCGAGATGTCGAGGCCGCGGTCTCAGGTTCGGGGGTTTGAGGGCTTGGTTACACTGACCATACTACAAAAATGATACTTTCCAATAAATTACATTTGGCAAAATAATCCAGCGAAGAAGGAACTTGGTTGTATGCTAACAACAAAATAATTGAAAATTTAATGAAGAATTTTTTCAGTGAGTGAGTGCAGGTTTTTCCGCGTCGAAAAAAAAACAATAATGGCAGAAAAATCAAAACAAAGTTTTGGTAAAAAGAAACACGTGGGGGTACTACTCCATGTAAAAATTTTGAGTCTTTTTTATTTTACTCATAGAACTAGATAAGTTTTTTTTCTTTGAAAACATTTGTATTTTCTTCTTACTACTGAAACTTTCTTGGACAGTTGTATACAAAGCAAATTCTGTGTGCTGTAATAATAGAGGAAACCTTATCCTTTCCCTTTTGATGAGGTAAGAAAAAAAAGGAGATCAGGAGAAATATTCCGTTATTTGATCTAGCAAGTGTTGCTCTTAATGATACAGTGACCTTTATATGGTTGTTTGTTTAGTTCTTGCAATATTTTGATATTATTGTATTTGTATAATCCATTTTCAATTTCATTTCCACAAGCTTTGGGTGAAGTCAAGTCAAGTGTTTTTACTTTACAATGTATTTGTTGTATGTATAACCTTTTTTAATTACGGATTATATGTATAGTGTTGCCCTGAAAAGACCGTAAAATATTTACAAGATGCTGTGGAAACGTTGGTGTGGCAAGGTATATGTTTAATTACCCATTGCGAGGGACTGGCCATGGCAGATTCATTGCTGGTAAAAGTTGTTATAACCAGCGAATAGAGCGACTCTGGAAAGACTTGTCCGTGGGGTGTGCAAGCATTTATCATTGTGTATTTGTCTCACGCATTAATAAATACCTTTAATTATTTTGGGAAGGTTGAGATAACCACCCTTTATCAACCGAAAAAAATAGAACTCCAATTCAAATGTGGTTTGAAGGTCAGCTTGCATATAATCCCATACAAGCAACTCATGACTCTGAAGGACAGTACAATGACTATGGTATATGCTGAAATTAACCTCTCACTATTGACATCAGAAGGTGCAGATGATGTTATACAGTTTTTACATGATAAAATCAATCCATTAGAACAGTTTTCTAATTTCGGAATAGAACTTCATGTTGATACTTTAACGAAAGTGTTCAATCATATAATCAGGTTTTGAATACAAGCTGATACATACAACATTTTGTCACCTTTTTGCAATAATTTTTGTATGTTGTAGTTCACTTGACTGTTCAAACTGAATTATTTGAAGATGCATGATGTCGATCTCATGAACAATAACTTACTTGACCTATTTCACGCTGCTCTCTTCCTTCTTTAGTGCCCTCTCCTAATTACCACACATCCAAAAAATTCCCATTAAATGGCTTTGTGTATGTACCAATGAAGAGGGTGTTAAATTTGAATTTGTTTATGTTTTAAACTTTAGATATTTGCTATCAGTAGCATTTTTGGTAGTGTTTCACTTGTTTTAAATGAAGTTGGTTCTATTTTTCTCAGCTGTGTCAATTTTTCTGAGATTCTAGTGAATTTTTCAGCCTTGGTACTCTAGAACTTCTCTTTTCAAATTTAATCAGAAGGCCTCAAAACTTCATGCTTACATTTAGCTACATGTTTTTTTGCTTCTCAGAAACACCATAATTTATAAACTGCATGTAAAAGACTCTTTGAATGTTTCAAGAACTCGTGTTTGATTTCCTTTTCATGCTTATATTTCCTAAAAAGTTGTTATTATATAAACTTTAATCTTTTCTTGAATCAACGTTTTTAAGAAAATAACAGGAAAAAACGGAAACTATGCTTCAATAGAAGTTACCGGGCTACCATGAAAGAAGTTTTCCGTGAAATTTTCCTAGTAGATATTGAGTGACAAAAAGCCTTCGAAAAGGCTTCTTTCTTGTAAAGGTTCTGTTAGAGATTATTTTGTATTATATGAAAGAAAGTACTGTCTCTGTTACATAACAGTGGTTATTGTATTTCCCAATATATCAGTAATTAAAATGAGGGCTGCTGTTGAAATACTTTTTTTTACTTACAATTAACAAAATACAAGTATTTCTCTGGGCAATTAACATTGTTCATCTGATATCCATCGCCCAACATTGTGATCGCCTCCTCGACATTTTGGTCGCCTCTCGACATTTTGGTCGCCTCCTCGACATTGCGATCGCCTCCTCGACATTATGACACCACGACACTACGATCGCCTCCTCGATATTACGATCGCCTCCTCCCTCTGCGCCTCAACATTACGACCGCTTCCTCGCCATGTCGATTTTGACTACGATCTAATTTTATACTAATGGTCTTATTTTGAAAGGTCGGCGTAATAATTTCAGAGACCTCTAACGCCCGCCCTAATTCCGCCACTCAAAAAATAACGCCATTTAAGACCGGTGTAATAAGGATCGATAAGGTAAATACACCTTTCCCGTAATTGATTGCGCAATACTTTTTACCATACTCCGCCTCGTTTTCGCAAAGGTTGATATGGTAACAGAATGGCAATGAGCAATTAGTGTTATGATTGTGATAGTGTTAATGATTGAGCACGGGAGATTCGGTTGTCATGGTATAGCATATTGAAAACGAGGTAGAGCATGATAAAAATATTGCGCAATCAATTACGGGAAAAGTGTATTAAAGTTCTGAAACATTTGTAAGTTTCAAATACCGTATTCTCTCGGCGCTTATAAATTTTTTTTAGAAATTAGGGGGGCGCTTATTAGAGAGGGGCGCTAATTGGAGAGGGGCGCTTACAAAAAAATTTTAAAATGGTCATGCTAGCTGTGAACGAGGCATTGCTTTTTATCATAAAAGAGTAAAAACAACTGTATTTTTCATGGCAACGAAATAAGATTTTGTACTTATAACTTAAATTTAGACATCACAAAAACATAGCCTTCCGTTTCTATTACAGAATATTCGTGTTTGGTTCAAAGTTCTAATTACCGTCCGGGCGCTTATAAATTTCTGAGTAATGTCTAGTCACTCTATAAGCGCCCGGGCGCTTATTGGAGAGGGGCGCTTATAAAAATATTTTTGACTAGAAGGGGGCGCTTATTAGAGAGGGGCACTTACTGGAGAGGGGCGCTAGTTAGAGAGAAAACGGTATGCAGATTTTACCTTTTGGGAATGCATAGTTCAACGAATTAAGAGTTGTCAATTTATATAAGCGTTCACCCTTCAAGATTGAACATTTTAAAGCATGACCCAGCATGGTTGGGGGGAGGTTTACCTAACCTACTTTTCCGCGAGTGAGAAGAAAAAGCATAAGCGTGTTTTTCGACGCAATTCCAACACATAAATTTGTTATAATATCACATTTTATTTTAAAATTTCAAATTAAAATATCTACAAATAACCCTTAGTTTTCACGCTCCTCGGCCTGTCTCAGATGTCTACAAACTCTAGAAATGTAGAGTAAAAGTATATAATACAGTTAAAATGAAAAAACATAGCAAAATAAAAAACACCTATTCTTCAGGCAATAAATAACAGTAAAGCTTTAAGTCGTGACCTGTTGCAGCCATGCGGCTTGTTTTCATTGTGTTTGTCCAGTTGTTTTTGTTTGTGAATTATCAAAACAAGTAGAAATAAGTATAAGTGCCAAACTTGCGTTAATTAAAGTAAAGTAGGTTAATGCAACGTTGTTTAATCTGTATTGAGTGTAAAAGCTCTAAACATCTTTCAATGCCTCTATAAAAAAAAAACAAACGAAAGTAGCAAGCAGATTGCAGTTCACTCGATTGCTAAAGTGAACATGGGGAATAATTATCTAATACCCTTGGTGCAATTACATATCGGGAATTTTGAACTTCATCAAGTTAGCAGTAATAATTTACGGATAACATACTGTTCTGGTCAACCATGTTTATTAACAATGGTATGCAGATGTAAATTTTCTTTCATACTTCGTTTCGCGGTTTTTGTGATTTCCTACAACTTTTTTTCAAGTAGTGGTAAGGTATATAAAAAAAACCCCAAAAAAACAAACAAACAAATACACAAACAGGCCCTTGATTTACCTTAGGAGAGAGTAGAGAATTTTGGCGCCTTGTAAGTTTCAATAATCAATTGTTATTTGCTTTTCGTGCGTGGTCGATATAGGTTAGGTGTGAATGTTTACACTTGTCTTAATGTCAACTTGTGACTTCAAACTTGTTATGTTGTTTTGATATATACATTTAGTGATCTTTACCTTCTCTGGATTTAGTCTTTTACACCTCTAAATCGCAACCAGGCCTTTTAATCATAGATTTGACACTATCTTGTGTAATATTGCAACTAAAAATTATGACGGGAGCATAAATGAATAAAATATTCATCAAATACTTAAGTACCTTGCTGATACCACACGAATTTTGATTTAGGAATCTCTACAGATATTTATTGTGATTTTATTATATGAAAACTGGATCCAATTAGGGGTCAAGTTGCTAAATCATAATGGTATCTATTATCTTCTTCAAATGGTGTATTATTTAGAATTATGGCTTTTAACAACTGATTGTATAGCAAAAGAGGAGAAACACTGCTAAAACAAATTCCAGAGTGTGTGGTCGATTCTGGAGTGAATCCATGGCTTCATGAAGAATGTACCATTGTTTCTCATGAGACTAATTTTAATTGTGAAATGTGTATGTAAAATAGATTGTCTTGATAATCCAATTAATCAACTTTTTAATTGCCAGGATTGACTTGTAAACTCATGAATTTCCATTATATCTCAATATATTCTCAGAAGGACCCTTCGTAAATGTCCAATGGGCAAAATATTGTATAATCTGTAGTCTATTGGTTATATTTTGCCATAAATTGCTAAACTGCTTGCTCTACGACATTGTTTATTGAAGAAACTTAAGATTATTTATTATTTCCTGGATATTTTTGGAAACAGATGTAATATTATCATTATTTATATGAGGGAGTGTAAATTGACGGATATAGGAGTGATATAACGGAAAAAAAAATATCTTCACATGTATTTGCCTCTATTTATGGATCGAAATTCCCTTTAGTGGCTCGTTTTGCCCCGAATTACGCTATACATGTACTTACCATTTAGTTTGTAATTTAATTTGTTTACTGAAGAAGAAGAAGAAGAAGAAGAAGAAGAAGAAGAAGAAGAAGAAGAAGAAGAAGAAGAAGAAGAAGAAGAAGAAGAAGAAGAAGAAGAAGAAGAAGAAGAAGAAGAAGAAGAAGAAGAAGAAGAAGAAGAAGAAGAAGAAGAAGAAGAAGAAGAAGAAGAAGAAGAAGAAGACTTGACAAGAAATGTAAAAATATGCTGAGACAAAGCTCAGATTTAATTTTGCAAATGAATTCTTAACAGTTACTTTCCACTAATATGATCTAAGATGAAAATGAATCCATAAAAGATGTAAAGCTGTTTCTAGATTTCTTAAATCGAGGCTTTCTTGTGTACTATACTGAGTAGAGATACTTTTTGCAGCATTGACTTCTATGTAAAAATATTTTTGTTCGTAAAGGATGTTAATTTCATCATTCAGTTATCGCTGAAATTAACCAATCAAAAGCCAGCAATTTCCAGCATGAGTTTCCATATTGTATTTTGGTTATTATGTTTTCCGCTAAAACCAGTGAATCAAAGTACCCAAAATTGCCTGGTGAAGTAATTCTCTCCAATGGAGAACGATCAGGTATATTTGGTAAATTCCTCTGTCCACCTTGTTGGAAGGACTTTCCAAACACCCCTATAAAAGAAACCGATGTCATGCTGATTACATACGTTAGATCGGGGACAACAATTACACAACTTTTGATAATGGCCTTAATGGAAGGAACGACTAAGCATCTCGTTGGAATTAATCAAATTGAAATCGCTAAAATCTCACCCCTTTTGGAATTGTATCTACCAGGGCAATACCTTGGACATGAAGTGGCAACGGAGAAAATGACAGACCCTTACCGCGTGATTAAAACACATTTGCCGAGATGGTTGGCTCCTACCGCAAATGCTGGGAAAAAGTTTTTGTGATACGTGATGTAAAAGACACCTTTGTTTCACGTTATCACTTCTATCAAGACAATCCAGTTTTTGGTGAGGCTAGAAATGTAAATTTCAATACATTCTACGAAATGTTTCTTTCTGGTAGTATACGGTGATTGGTTTCAATTTTATCGCGAATGGCTGGATTTCAAAGGAGATAAGGTGCTTTGGTTACGATACGAAGATTTGATCCAAAAATTTGAAGATTCAGTTAAAAGGCTAGCCAAGTTTTTGGAAGTGGAGTTAACTGCTCAGCTTTTAGAAGATATTAGAAGATTAGTTGATGTGAAAGAGATGAAAAAGGCTTTAGATACGCCTTGGTTTAATAATATTGTTAGAAAAGGCATAGTGGGAGATCATTTCAATTATTTGACTGAAGAGCAAATTAGGACTCTTGATGCAAAGGCAAAGGATATTCTTCCAGATATCTTTTTCCATTAGGCTGTTGTTGACTTTAGCGACCTTATGTATTGTGGTATACTATCCTTTATATTCAAAGTGAACCCCACAACGATGAAGTAATTGCGAGAGGGTTAAAAGAAAGATGTAAAATAATGTTTTGATTACAGGCGGTCCTTACTGTTTTACTTTCATTTACTTTGTTTGTTTTGAATCAAAATTCAAAACGCAGTATTTACAGATGGAATATAATATATCAATACATTTTTTTTTCAAAAAAGAAGTTGGTTGTTTTTTCGTCACGGAGTGTTACCATTTTCAAATGTTTGAACTTGTGCGTACAGTTTTAGCCTCACTAATATTGATTATCTCCTTCACTATACACCACTTGTCAGTATAATCTATATGGAATAAATCGTTTCCAAGTGCGTATACGTAAATCTCTTGACATTCTTGTTTTTATATATTTCCCCACAGGGCAAAATATATGTTAAAACCGGCAGTTTCCTTCTCCTTCCCCTTCTTATTCTTCTTCGTTCTTGAAAGATGCACATTAATGATGTTTTAGGAGGCCCCCTCTGAATCCAATGACACAGAAAAACGTGTATAGAGTACACTTTATTATCTGACGATGCATGGACATGTATTTATATGTTTGTTCAAAGATGACGTTTGTTGTACACCATTTTATTTATAAAAATATTTATACAGGATAAGGACGTCAGTCTATATGGACATATTTACATACAGTACACATCCGTTAATTCGAACACTGAAGGGACTGAAAAATTTGTTCGAATTAGCGAATGTTCGAATTATCGGATAATTGGGAAAAATAAGAATTCGGATAAAGTTTCTTATATCTTTCTTGCACGTGGACAGCAAACGAGAAGAAGTGACAAAAAGAATGAAGGAAAAAAACATTCAAATTTTCAAAATCGAATGTCTTAAAAAATCGAATCAAACAATTTCAGAATAGAACGTTTTACAACACTCTGCAAAGCCATGGATTTTGAGATAGAGAAGTTCTAGAGAGTCGAGTAAAATAAGAAAGTGAATTTGAAAAAATTACGCTGCTGCAGTAATACAGAACAACGTTGTGTGGTTGTAAATTTGGCAAAAGGAAAGACAGGCCGTTTTGCAAAAACAATCTCACTTTTTCTTCAACCAAGCGATGACAATAGCTGCAAAGTAGTTAATCTCCAAATACCTTGTAAACTTGATTTTACTGGGAACGTATAATTTATTGAAAAGTTGAAAGAAATTTTACCACCATCAGAAAAATGTCTTCATTCTCACATAGCCATAAGAAAGACTATGATTTTCACTACAGTTTTAGATTTATAGTGCTCAAAAGTTCGAATTAACGAGTGGTTTTTTGGCCTGGGGACCGAAAAAACTGTTCGAATTAACGAAATGTTTGAATTAACGGAGTTCGAATTAAGCGGCACAAAATATAAGAGTTTATTAGACCAATCTCAAGGGACCGAAGAATTTGTTCGAAATAAAGAATGTTCGAATTACGCGGCATTCGAATTAACGGATGTGTACTGTATATACAAAAAACTGCTATCAATGCCCGTCCTGTTATAAAATATACAAGTTAAAAATAACAAAGAAATTAGTGTAAGAAAAAGAAAATATAAAATAGGCGATGATGAATCCGAAGGGAACTGCCAATAAGGAATGAACCTACCGCTAAAAAAGAATGGACCTGCCGCTAAAACATATGTCACAATGGACTTAATACTAACTGAAACAAGATAGGAAGACTGGTATAATCGGATAAGCACGACAAGCCTACAAGATAAATATTAAGAAAAATGCTTTGCTATGGCTACTTTAAAATTATATAAATCATTGATATTTCGAATATCGGAAGGTAAAGAATTATACAAGACACCTACGGCGAAAAAGAAGCCATGTCTTCCAGTTTCTAGCTTCACTCGTGGTAACTTGATCGAACATTTATTGTTTCTCGTTTGTTTCGTATGTTCTTGTACAGTGAAGTAATTATTGAACGTATCGGTGGTGAATACTTTGCTTATGCACTTTTTGACAAACATTAGTTGGTCACGTTTAACCACATCAATAATTCTGGGGATGGCTTTATTCGTCGAAATGATATTTCTAGCGCGGTAGTTCAGCGACTCCAACTTCTTCAATTGCGTATCATTATACATAACGTGCAGTGTACTACTGTAGGTGATGATTGGTATGATCATCGACACGAAAACCCTTAACGCAGCATCACTCGTGAGAAATGGTCTAACACGTTGTAACAAACGTAAACGGCTACTGACGGTCTTATAGCTCTTGTTGAAGTCTTCAGACATTGTGAGGTGACAATCGACAATAGTACCCAAGTACTTATATTGCGAAACAACGTTGATAAACGATTTCTAAGGACGTTTTTTGGCGCCTTAGCCTTTGAGCTGTTCCGAAAAGCATCACTTCCTTTCTTTAGATTTACAATAAGCTCATTCTCACGGCAGTACTCAGCAACAAGTTCCATATCTGTGTTAAGACTGTCCTGAATAACGTGAAATTCAGTGCTTGATACATACAGAACCGTGTCATCTGCATATTTTATAACCTTCGAGTGTTTCAATTGGGAACCAAAATCATCGAAAAAGATGATAAATAACAAAGGTCCGAGGATCGAACCCTGTGGAACACCGCAGTAAACAGCTTCTTCCTGGGAACGTACATTGCTGATATCAATAATCTGCGATCTATTGAACAAGTAGTCCGTCATCCACAGTAACATTTTACCTTTCACCCCATACCATTGCAACTTTTCTAGAAGAACACTGTGACCAATGGTATCAAAGGCTTTCGACAAATCAACATATATACAACCCAGTAATTTACCACTGTCAAGTTCTTGACGAATGGTATCACATAATAGGATAGATGCTATTTTAGTAGAACGTTTCGATCGAAAACCATACTGACTGTCACTCAAGATGTTTTCTTTCTCTAAAAAGTCCATAAGTTTGTTGTGAACGGCTTTCTCAATAATTTTAGATAATACAGGTAGAACAGATATAGGTCTAAAATTCTCAGGTTTGGAGTTGTCACCACTTTTTAACACAGGGATAACCTTTGCAACCTTCCAGGAAGTTGGAAAAGTGGATGTCTTAATTGACAAGTTAATGATGTGAGTCAAGGGTTTTGATATTTGTTTGGTACAATCTGTCAGTAAACCAGATGGAAGTTCGTCAATCCCTGTTGCTTTCATGCATTTTAGAGATCTCAGTTCTTTCTCGACAAACAAAACGGAAACATAATCAAGTAAGAAGATTTTGTCGGTGCGTGGCTGTAATTTCCTCGCCATATGCCAAGTAAAATTCAGCAGAGGAATCGAGGTAGTTTTAAGAGTTTTCACAATGGTACTAAGGACACGTTTTTTTTTTACTGTACCAAAATTGCATTTTTGACCATTGGTTGCTTTTCGCTTCACTGATAACGTAGGTTTTAAGACAAATACACGTGTTCATTAATGTAGATAGTAGAAAAATTGAGCTTTTTGATGAGAGTTGTCCGAAATCACTATCTTTTGTCCAATTGGAGTTACAAACAGTTAAATCCGGAGTAAATAATGATCAAAAAAATCCTTCCTTGCGAAAGATTTTTTCAATCATTGGTCCCTGCACTTTGAATAATTTGCTCTGATGAAATTGCAATACGTTGGATCAACAAGGTACTCCAGTTTCTATTTATATGATTTTTTTTCGAAAATTCGGAGCAATTTGGGATTTTTTTGATCATTTTCAAAAATCGTTTAATTTAAAAATTGGCATATTATTCGGATCTAAAATGTCTTAAAGCATTGACTAAAGCGTTAATTTATTCATATTGCCATTGATAACCCAAAATTCAATCAACTTTTTAAATTCCGAGTGTTTTTTGATCAAAACGATCTTTATAAAATACGAATGTTTCATTTTTCCAGTTTACCCGTTGTTTCTACCTGATAACGCTATGAAAAGATATAGTACTTACAAAATTGAACTTTTCGGCAAAACGTATGATGGCTAGCACGTATTGAATTTATAAAACACCATTTTATTCTGAAATCCGGAGTATTTAAGGATTTTCTACTCATTACATTGCATCCACAGTAAAAAACACTTACAACAATGTTTGTAACGTTTTTTCATTGCACCTTCATTGAGATTCCAGAAACAAACACTATCTTCTTTTCTATTTGTTACTCCTGATGAGATTTTTGAGGTATTTGTAGACATATCAGAAGACTTGACTATTGAAAAAGAAGCATTTAATGCATTACTAGCACGTGCAAACGCATTGTAACTTTTTGAAATTTTGATTTTGTTTTCCATTCTGTTCGATTTGTTTCCATTTTATTTCAATGTTCGCGGTCTTCATTTTAGGATCGTCTGATCCATACTTACTCCGGATATTTATGTTTCAATTGTTATATTTGTTTGTTCTATGCTTTGTACATTGCTTTCGTTTCGAATTTTCCAAGAAGTCAAAAAAGATAATCAGAATTATTGGTCAACTAAAGAAAAGAGGATTTGATCTAATATTACTCCGGATTTTCCAAAATCGACTGATACTATTTTCAATAAATACTTTGAAAAAGCCTAAGTTAGAAATTGTGTTTCAATGGCGTTTGTTTATGAGTGTTTGTAATCGAAAATATGGATTTTCATATTTATGGATTGTTCTGATCATATCTCACTCCAAGATCTATAAAAATTACTCCTCAAATTAAATTTAGATTTTAAGATCATCAGACATCATATTTCAAACATAAAATAAAAGATTTGTTACAATGGGAGTGAGATATGATCGAAATCCTTCTTGGATTTATTGATCATGAAATACTCCTAAATTATCAAATATGATGGTTTTAGCTAATATTACGTGTAATAATTAGTTTATTTCTATAATTTCATTAGAAAACGACGATTTCACGAATTTTTATCGCAAATTTAGTGGTTTTTCATTTTTTGATTTTCAAAATTTGGTGCAGTAAAAAAAAAACGTGTCCCTAAAGTACTTGCTGAAATTGTTGGCGATTGATTGTTTTTCATCATTGCTAGCGGCACTCAAGTTTATTATGCTGCGAGGTTTATTAGGGAAAACGGTTTTTATAGCTTTCCAAAACTTTCGGGGATTGCATACGTTATTTTTCAGGGTCTCATGATGAAAGGTCAACTTCGCCTTTTTCAACCTGCTGTTACATGAGTTACGAAGCCTTTTGTATATTGACCAGTCGTTATCAATGTTGGACTTCCGAGCCTTACGAAGAGCCTTGTCACGAGTGTTCATTTCAGATTTCAAATCTCGATTCATCCATTGACAATGACGACCTTTAACACGTCTCTCCACCGTAGGTGCATGTTTGTCAAACACTTTTCGCAATTGATCGTTGAAATATAGTTAACTGCTACATTAACATCAGTAGCCAGATACACAGGTTGCCAATTGACTTGATCGACGTCATTCATCATGCTGTTAGCATTATACTTTGCGTAATTTCGACACTTAATAGTACGCATTTCATATCTCATCTATATATTAATAGCCGATTCTCCGTCTGTCTGTCTGTCTGTTTGTTTGTTTGTAAGTCACGCAAAATGGTAGATGGAGTTGTGAGCGAAATTATTTCTTTTTTTGTGTGCGACGTGAGTTTGAAGCAAATACATTGCAACCCCAATCGAACGTGACTTTTTTTGGCTGATGAACTAATAGGAATAACGTTTTGTTTTTATTATTATTGTCAGTTTTATATTCCACGTTGACTTGGCTTTGAAAACAATACATCAACTAAGAAATTAACTCTTTAAACATTTTGGACAAAAAGCAGCAGTGGCAGAACGTGGCAGCATGTGCGGTTTGCCAGTGTATCCTAACGCTTTCTTGACTGTCTGAAACGGGTAAACTTTTTTCGAGCAATCAAAATGTTTAAAAACCGTAGGTAAAAAAAGAGAATCATGACACAAAATATTTTCTTAATTTCTTTTAATCGATTTCTTTTAATCTATTTTAATCTGATCGAACGTTTTTTATTCACTTCATTTATTTGGCACGTGCATTTTTTTCTCCTCCCGTGCGATCTTTTTAAGAAGAGAAACCATTGTTTCACCTACTTCTGACAGCACTCATGTTAGAGCGCGTAAAACAAAAGCTAATAATAAGTTGAAAAGTTTTTCTCTCAGCGTTTTGAGTGTATTGTTAAACTGATACTTGATTGGTTTAAAATCGTAAATAAAAACCACGTGAAGTTCACGTTCGGAATGCATTGTGTGAAGCATTTTAAATGCGACCGCGACAATGAACGGCTGAGTTAATAACATGCAAGATTTGAAACACCAGGAACGTATTTCTCTTAACGTGCAAACGAGCTTTATTAAGCGATAAAGCCAGCAGCAAAGGAAGTCTTATCGCTGGTTTTAAGTGCAATAATTTGGAGCAGGTGGTGATACAACGCAAGCTGAACATGGGCGGCGAGCGACGCCGCCTTGGCGGCTAGTCTATATATTAATAGCCGATTCTCTGTCTGTCTGTCTGTTTGTTTGTTTGTTTGTTTGTTTGTAAGTCACGCAAAATGGTAGATTGAGTTGTGAGCGAAATTATTTCTTTTTTGTGTGCGACGTGAGTTCGAAGCAAATACATTGCAACGCCAATCGAACGTGACTTTTTTTGGCTGATGAACTAATAGGAATAACGTTTTGTTTTTATCATTATTGTTAGTTTTATATTCCACATTATTGACTTGGCTTTGAAAACAGTACATCAACTTAATACAAAGAAACTAACTGATTAAACATTTTGGACAAAAAGCAGCAGTGGCAGAACGTGGCAGCATGTGTTCGGTTTGCCAAACTCTTGCCTGACTGGGTGACCTTTTTTTTTGAGCAATCAAAATGTTTAAAAACCGATAGGTAAAAAAAGAGTATCATATAAAAACAAAATGTTTTTTTTTTTTTGCTTTTGTCGTAATAGTTGTCTTAATTTCTTTTAATCGATTTCTTTTAATCTATTTTAATCTGATCGAACGTTTTTTTATTCTCTTTACTCATTTAGCACGTGCATTTTTTCTCTCCTCCCGTGTGAACATTTTAAGAAGAGAAACCATTTTCGACCTGTTTGATAGCACCCATGTTTGAGCGCGTAACTTTTTTAAAAAAGCTTTTTTACAAAAGCTAATAAAAAGTGGAAGTTCTTCTTCCTACGTTTTGAGTGTATTGTTGTACTGATCAACGATTGGTTTTAAAAAATAAATAAGTCACACATAATGAAAAACCTGAAAAATAGTTAATGTAACACTGATGTAACACTGACTGCACACCAGAGGTTGTGACTTCGAATCTTTTCCAAGTTGTATGAGCCGTTTATAAAGTAATTTGCCGTTTATTGATACAGTGATACACAGAGCAGGTGGATATGGGCGGCGAGCGACGCCGCCTTGGCGGCTTCTATATATTAATAGCCGATTCTCTGTCTGTTTGTTTGTAAGTCACGCAAAATGGTAGATTGAGTTGTGAGCGAAATTATTTCTTTTTTTGTGTGCGACGTGAGTTCGAAGCAAATACATTGCAACCCCAATCGAACGTGACTTTTTTTGGCTGATGAACTAATAGGAATAACGTTTCGTTTTTATTATTTTGTTAGTTTTATATTCCACGTTGACTTGGCTTTGAAAACAATACATCAACTAAATACAAAGAAACTAACTGATAAAACATTTTGGACAAAAAGCAGCCGTGGCAGAACGTGGTAGCATCTCGGTTTGCCAGTGTATCCTAACGTATCCTTGCCTGACTGTCTGAGACGGGTGAACTTTTTTTTCGAGTAATCAAAATGTTTAAAAACCTATAGGTAAAAAAAAAATATCATAAAACAAAATATTTTTTTTTGCTTTTGTCATAATAGTTGTCTTTAATCGATTTCTTTTAATCTATTTTATTTTATATCAGATCGAACGTTTTTTTTATTCACTTGATTCATTTAGCACGTGCCTTTTCTTCTCTCCTCCCGTGTGATCTTTTTAAGAAAAGAAACCATTTCCCCCTTACGTTTGATAGCACCCATGTTAGAGCGCGTAACTTTTTTAAAACAAAAGTTAATAAAAAGTTGAAGTTTTCTCTCTATACGTTTTGAGTGTATTGTTACACTGATAAAAGATTGGTTTTACCAGAGGTTGTGACTTCGAATCTGCTTCTGGTTGTACGAGCCGTTTATAAGGAAATTTGACGTTTATTGATACAGTGATACACAGAGCAGGTGGATATGGGCGGCGAGCGACGCCGCCTTGGCGGCTTCTATATATTAATAGCCGATTCTCTGTCTGTTTGTTTGTAAGTCACGCAAAATGGTAGATTGAGTTGTGAGCGAAATTATTTCTTTTTTTGTGTGCGACGTGAGTTCGAAGCAAATACATTGCAACCCCAATCGAACGTGACTTTTTTTGGCTGATGAACTAATAGGAATAACGTTTCGTTTTTATTATTTTGTTAGTTTTATATTCCACGTTGACTTGGCTTTGAAAACAATACATCAACTAAATACAAAGAAACTAACTGATAAAACATTTTGGACAAAAAGCAGCCGTGGCAGAACGTGGTAGCATCTCGGTTTGCCAGTGTATCCTAACGTATCCTTGCCTGACTGTCTGAGACGGGTGAACTTTTTTTTCGAGTAATCAAAATGTTTAAAAACCTATAGGTAAAAAAAAAATATCATAAAACAAAATATTTTTTTTTGCTTTTGTCATAATAGTTGTCTTTAATCGATTTCTTTTAATCTATTTTATTTTATATCAGATCGAACGTTTTTTTTATTCACTTGATTCATTTAGCACGTGCCTTTTCTTCTCTCCTCCCGTGTGATCTTTTTAAGAAAAGAAACCATTTCCCCCTTACGTTTGATAGCACCCATGTTAGAGCGCGTAACTTTTTTAAAACAAAAGTTAATAAAAAGTTGAAGTTTTCTCTCTATACGTTTTGAGTGTATTGTTACACTGATAAAAGATTGGTTTTACCAGAGGTTGTGACTTCGAATCTGCTTCTGGTTGTACGAGCCGTTTATAAGGAAATTTGACGTTTATTGATACAGTGATACAGAGCAGGTGGACATGGGCGGCGAGCGACGCCGCCTTGGCGGCTAGTCTATATATTAATAGCCGATTCTCTGTCTGTCTGTTTGTTTGTTTGTTTGTTTGTAAGTCACGCAAAATGGTAGATTAAGTTGTGAGCGAAATTATTTCTTTTTTTGTGTGCGACGTGAGTTCGAAGCAAATACATTGCAACCCCAATCGAACGTGTCTTTTTTTGGCTGATGAACTAATAGGAATAACGTTTTGTTTTTATTATTATTGTTAGTTTTATATTTCACGTTGACTTGGCGTTGAAAACAGTACATCAACTAAATACAAAGAAACTAACTGATTAAACAGTTTGGACAAAAAGCAGCAGTGGCAGAACGTGGCAGCATGTTTGGTTTGTCACTAACTCTTGCCTGACTGTCTGAGACGGTTGAACTTTCTTTTTGAGCAATCAAAATGTTTAAAAACTGATAGGTAAAAAAAGAGTATCATAAAACAAAATTTTTTTTTTGCTTTTGTCGTAATAGTTGTTTTAATTTCTTTTAATCGATTTCTTTTAATCTATTTTAATCTGATCGAACGTTTTTTTTATTCTCTTTATTAATTTAGCACGTGCCTTTTTTCTCTCCTCCCGTGTGAACATTTTAAGAAGAGAGACCATTTTCGACCTGTTTGATAGCACCCATGTTTGAGCGCGTAACTTTTTTAAAAAAGCTTTTTTACAAAAGCTAATAAAAAGTGGAAGTTCTTCTTCCTACGTTTTGAGTGTATTGTTGTACTGATCAACGATTGGTTTTAAAAAATAAATAAGTCACACATAATGAAAAACCTGAAAAATAGTTAATGTAACACTGATGTAACACTGACTGCACACCAGAGGTTGTGACTTCGAATCTTTTCCAAGTTGTATGAGCCGTTTATAAAGTAATTTGCCGTTTATTGATACAGTGATACACAGAGCAGTTGGATATGGGCGGCGAGCGACGCCGCTTTGGCGGCTAGTATGGTTGATTTTCCTGACGCACCCAACCATGTCGTGATCACTTAGCGACGTTTGGAACACATCTACAAAAGAGATGTTATGTTGACGGTTGCTAAAAATTAAATCAATTAATGTTGATGACGAACTCGTTATTCTTGCTGGACATTTTACAAGTTGTTTAAACCCATGAACATCAACAATTGATTTAAAATCGTTATTCTTTCTTTTGTCTTTGTAATCAATGTTAAAGTCTCCCAGAATGAGTTTCTTGCGAACGTCTTTTGGCGATATTTGTGAGATGGTCATTAAGCAGATTGTTGAAGTTCTTATCAAGATACTTTGATCCCTCGGGAGGTCTATGGAAGCACCCAACTAACAAAGATTTTGAATTGTTAATAAAAACTTCTATCCATAAAGACTCGATTAATGAATTTTCTAAGTGGAACCTTCGTTTAAAGTCAATATTACTTTTGATATGCAAAGCGACCCCACCCCCTTTACCAGATGCACGATTTCGATTAACAAATGTATACCCAGGCAAATTGTATAGATCATGAATGTCTGAGCTATCTCTATCAATAATATGGGTTTCCGACAGAGTTACAATGTCAATCTTTTGTTTACTAGAGTGTAAAAATGCTTCGATGATCGTCATGTTATTTAGTAATCCACGAATATTTTGGTGAACTACTTTCAGTCCCATTCGATTGCAGAATTCGGTTATATTTCCAGGGCCAGGGCATACTTCAACATCTCCGCATATCATAAGCAGCATCAGGAAAATCGACTTACGTCTTGAATTAACAACAGCTGGCTTTCCATTTTTCAGAACAAACAAAGAACTAAACGTAAACGATTCAACACGATCTTCGTATAATCCAGGTGTATTCAAGGTTATGCTTATTCCATCGGGTTGGACATGCCTTGGTTTAAGGACGCAAAAACAGCTATAAAACAACCACAAGTAACAAATACTTCGAAGCAGAATGCCACTAACATTAAACAAGACCGCTCGTAACGGCGCCATCTTGAATATTGTTTGAATATTTGACACTTAGGTACACAAGAACAGATTCTGCTTACTGTTCTCTCATAAATGAATTTGGTGGGTGAAATAAGAGCTAAAGTACATGGCCACGGTGAGAAATAACTATTCTCGCAAACTAGAAAAGCTCGTAAAGAAGATGATGCAGATTTCTTGAAGAATCTCCTTGCATTTATTAACGAAGATAGAACTGACAAAAATTGCTTCCATGGTTTTGAATGGTGAAGTAATTTCAAGATGAATTCAAGAACGGACCTTATACGAGCTAAAACCCTATCCAGTCTCTTTCCTAGTGTTCGTTACCCTATTTTTGTTCATCATTTCGTCAAAAACGTGAAATGTCTTGTACCATAAAATAAATCGTAAAATAGTAGTCTGGGGCAGTCTCGATCATATGCAACAATTACTGGATTGGTGGCGATGGACAAAAACCGGTGATATAACCTGCAAACAACATAGGACCAAAAGCAGACATAATAAGGAAGTCCTGTGTCCGCTAGGCAAGTGTTTCTGAAGCTGACAGAAGCGCTTGTGCGTATAACATTCGGTATAGTGACGTAGACGTAGGCGAGGCGAAGAAAATTTTGAAATTGCACCCTCTTGAACGTCTAAAAACGCATTCCCCAGACTTATTCAAATAAATATAAAGACACTTTATTTAATTATATGGAGGAGATTTTTGCACCAGATGATATGAAATAAAACTCAAGAGTTAAAATGTACCAATGGAAACGACAGAAATATACCACGAGGTTGTGCGGTGATAACTAATTTAACAAGTACAAGTACAAATTTCACTAGACATAAAATCCTGCAAATTACGTTATTACTCGATGGCAAAAGAGCACAAAATATAATAACAACGTCAAAAGTACTTACGTTTTTATTAATAGACCTGAAAACGAGGTGGAGTTCGATAAAGAAATATTCAGAAGAGGTCTATTCACTTGCTTCTTCGATTAACACTGTATATATTGAACATATTGATGTTACACAACACTTCTAACGCTACTTAATATGAAATTTCCTTTGCGTAAAGCTTGGTTTCCAATAACGACTTTAGTGTTTTCGCAACATTTGTTGCACAACAGTTTTACAACATGTTGTTGTGCAACACTGTGTTTCCAAAGAGCGGCAAAATTCAAAACATATACAAATATGGCGCATCTGAACACTAGATATCTTTTGCTTTGCCAGTTGAATCTTTTGATAGGCATTATGATAAAGAGAAGGCAAAAAAATAAGGGAAAACGAAAAATAAGAGGACATCATAGATTTTGGGTGCGGGAGATTTTCAAGAAACGCAGTGACATGGGTGCCTTCAACACTTTAATACCGGAACTTCGCCTTCATGATAGAGAATTCTTTTACCGCTATCTCCGCATGTCGCCTGAAAGATTCGAGCACTTACTTACTATTGTTGGACCATGCTTGCAGAAGAAATTTTGCCCTAGCAGAGAACCAATTTCACCAGCAGAGCGACTGACTGTGACATTATGCTATTTGGCGACAGGTGAATCACAGCAAACACAATCTTTCTATTTCCGGATTGGAAGAGCTACTGTTTGTAAGATCATCATGGAAACTGCACATGCAATCTGGGACACTTTGATGCCTATTTACCTAAAATCCCCAGAGAGTTTGAAGGAATGGGAAATAATTGCCAATGATTTCGAGAAAGAATGGAACTATCCAAACTGTATAGGTGCAATCGATGGCAAGCATGTGTGTATTGAAGCACCAGCTAATTCAGGTTCAGCATATTACAACTATAAACATTTTCATAGTATGGTGCTCCTCGCAGTGTGCGATGCTAGATATTGCTTTAATATGGTGGATATAGGTAGTTACTGCAGAGACAATGATGCTTCGATCTTCATGGAAAGTGAGATGTATTCAGCTTTTGAAAATAACTTGTTCGAACTTCCCGCCTGCAAACATACAACTTCAGGGCAAGATTTACCACCTGTTTTGCTAGGAGACGATATATTCGCATTGAAGTGTTGGCTGATGAAACCATTCCCTGGTAAAAAACTATCATTTGAAGAACGGATATATAATTACCGATTATCTAGGGCTAGAAGGACAGTTGAAAATTCATTTGGGATACTTGCAGCTAAATGGCGAATATTTAGACGACCAATTTGAGCGAAACCTAGCAAAGTTGAAAACATAATTAAAGCTGCTGTATGTTTACATAACTACTTGCGTTTAACAGATGGTCCACGCTATATCCCATCTGGATTTGTAGACTGCGAGTCCAATTCTGGTGAAATAATACCTGGAGATTGGAGGAATGAAGTGGCGGATTGTTCAGGTATGGTGAATTTACCAAAATCCAGAAGTAATAGATCAACATTAGTAGCTGGTATTGTTCGTGATAATTTTAAAAATTACTTCAACACTACTGAAGGTGAGTTATCGTGGCAGAAAGATTATGTTACATCGTGTGGACATAACCCCGCTGAACAAAGAATTTCTATGGATTGTAGTTGAATTTAACGATGAAAGAAAACTGTACACTCTTTAGAATTTATCAAAAACATTTATTAAAGAAACAGAGTTACCCAGAGTTACACTTTTATAACTTAAATATCTTAACACAACGAAGCATATAACCATAGAGAATGTTTCTATATTTGCTATTCAAGGATGGATATTTTCATTCAATCTTCATTCATCGAATGTTCATCAGGAAATTCTAATTTAAACAAAACTTGTTGTATTTGAATTTTCGCAATCATTTGTTTATGTAGGCTAAGTCTTCGCAAAGATGTTACTAGCGATTTACAAAACAACATAATGTCATCATCTTCATCGTCCCCTGATTTTGAAATCATATTATTTATATCTGACATAGTTTTCAACAAAGAAGTATCAACATCTGCCTGCAGCTCTTTAGAAATAGTTTTCGAGCTTTTATCTTTTACTTTCGGAGTTGATGATTGTATCTTCTGTGCATGATGAGCAGCAATGCCATTATTGGAGTTCAAAGTTTTGTTGCTACCATTTATTTCTTTCAGTTCTGTTGTAGATAAAAATTTATCCAGAAGATTATCTTGTAAAAGTACAGTAGCAGTATTTTCATTCACTGGGTTCTCGTCAGTTTTGCCGGAGTCTGAATAACAGCCACTATATCAGCAGCAAGAGAGGAATCAACTCGTAAATTCGTTGATGTTTCACGGTGTTCTATGTAGTTGTTGAGCCACATCAAATAATCGTTCTCTGTACTAACCATATTCCTCCCACAACCAGAAGGAGTAGTTTTCCTCTTTCGTAAATACCTTCCAAAGGCAGATCTGATAACCTTGTATTTACTTTCTGCCTCTGGTCCTGATAAGTTAAACTTTGAACCAATGACTTCCCATGCGTTTTTCTTCATTTGTTGATTTTTAAAATCTCGACAGAACTTATCATATATTATAGGAAATTGCTGTACCTCCTGCATAAATAATTCTTTGGAAAAAGAAGACGGCGTTGTTACTTCTTCAGCGTCCATGTTTGTTTTTTACCTGTTTTATTTGGGAGCTCTCACGTGTGGGGATGAACTTGGTATTGTATATTTTGCCGAATGATCTTCAGCATAGTATATATTTCATTTCGAAGTTCACTGTTGCGCAGCAACGTTCATGTAACAAGCCTACAACACGCAACAAAATAGAATTTTTTCTATCGTCGCAACACTTGTTGTACAACACAAAAACTGTTGCGCAGCACCAACATGTTGTGCAACACCTTGTTTCCATTAAGATTTGCAACAGTTCAACGGTTGTGCAACAAAAAAAGTTTATTGGAAACCAAGCTTAAGCATAAATTGTGTAGTACAAAGACCGTGAAGACATTGTATTGCAGAAAGTGAGCTACTGAATGAATGAAAATACGCACTTGCCGAAAGTAATGAGAAAAAGGGAACTTTGAAAAGTTTCTCAATTACAATCCAACTATGAAGAAGTCAAAGAAATTAGAATATCTGAACTATAGACACTGATGATGGTTTTACACCGAAAAGCTTTTGCTTGCTTTGAAACTTGTTTTTTATTTCTTTTATCCACTGAAAAATAGACCTTTCCCTAATTTCCCTAAGCACTGTGTTAATGCATTGCTATCAAGTTTCTATACATTCTAGTGTTTCACAAAATAATATCTCTCATTACTAATAACGTTCATTTTAGGACTTTTTATAGCAATTAAAATCTTTAAAGCGAGGCTATACTTGTTGACTTATACGTCATAACACGGCCTTTAAACACAAATTGCAATTAGTTAAAAGTAAACTACGAAACGAAGAATTTGTCAACGTACTTTATGTAAGTAATGGGGTGACAGGACAATTCCCTCTCCTCCATGGACATTTTCCCATCCTCTTCCCAGGATGATTACCCTCCACCTATTAAATAGCCCCTCGGAAAACTTCCCCCCTACCCCCATCCCACCTTGTGTAGGGCTAGGGTTAGGGAAATTTTCCAGGAGGGCATTATCCGTGGGGCACTGCTCCTAGATATGGAATTGTTATAAAATTCGTGGGAAAGATGATTCAGCAGTGTTTTCTATTAAGGAAGCTCTATGAAAAAGCCAATTATCTTGTTGCTTTATTGATCTGTCATTTTGATTAGTAAGTTGTTCATTCCATTGATATTTCATATTATTCAAAATAAAAGATTCCAACATCATCATACAAGAACACCCCCACTTCGAATCTAAAGTATTTCATTATCTTTAAGTTATAAAATGATAGTCGAAAGAGAAAGGTTTGAATCACTGAATTGAATAAAATCATACAACTTGCAGTAATCACCATGATGTAATCAACATCCGGAGAAAATCATAAAGCTGATGAATTTATCTTTTACACTTTTAAAAATTTTGAAAATAAATTAAGTCAGAAAGTTTCCGGAAGGACTTAATTAAGTCTCATTTGCTACTTCAAAAATAATTCTTAAATTCCGAGTCTAGTCATAAACAATAGCTAATGTTTTTGCAGTAACCATAGTTACTTGTTATTTTATCTAGCCTGTGTGCATAAAAAGTTTTGGGAAAAAGTAAAAAAACGTCGATTATAATACTCAGCGTGCTAAAACTCCTGACTAATAAATGCTTATACCATTTTCCCATCACAGAGTTGCTTGCAAACATCGAGAAAGTCGATATAGATGGGTTTCCAAGAGACGTAATCCTTATGAACAATACTGCTCTTTCCTCGATAATAGCTGTATTCTAAAACGTTAAATGCTTATCGAGTCGTTTACTTGTGAACATCCGCGCGCATCAACGCAAGTACTCAGATGCTCCACAGTGTGTCTCTAAAAAAAGTATCACCAGACTTTGAATATGAACAACTTTTTATTTGTTGTTGTACTTTAACTTGACTTTTATATCAATCGATAGGAAATTTTATAAATTTTTCAGAGTTTGAAGTTTAGGAAAGTGGAAAAAAATAGGGAAGGAGAAAGAGTAATTTTTATCAACGATTCGCACTATTATCTTTACAAAAGTTCATTAACACTATACTAATGACGAAGCTTAATTACATACTGTACACTTCAACAAGATTTTATCCGTTTATTTATTGGTCAGCGCCGCAAGGTAGCTGATCTTTCATTTCCCCGTGTCTGTCAGTCAGTCCCGTTTGTGTTATGTTGCAGGCCTTACTAAGGCTGATACCTTGCAGGCTGCCAGAACTTAGGCTATATTGGTCCGTGGTTCAATTATAAAACGCTCATGATTGAGTAGTTACATAATTTTTTTCATGGTAAGTGCGGCGTAAAAAGCAAAAATTGCACCGCGAACTTGCCAGAAGAAAGATTCAGCGTGCAAGCCACTTTATTAGCCAAATTTTGATAATGAACCATGACTGCGTCCAGTCATACGTTTTATATATATGCTACCAAGATGGAAAAGTAATTCTCATAGTTTCGACTGTGTATTTTGAGTGACCCTAGGTTATATGCTGATTTTCGCAGAGTTTTTTGTGGTGTGTGTTTATTAATATTGGTTGTGAGGTTGAAAGCAGCCGAGCTATCATGTCCATTATTAAAGTCTGTCTCAATATAATTGGCAGTGGAAACAAATTACCTCATAACTTTTGATAGCCACTTCCGATTTCAAAGATTTTTTATGCATGTTTTAGATAATCAAAAGCACTATATTTGAATATATTTTTGGTTGAAAAATTCGCGATTTTTAGCGGTTAAATTTGCGATTTAAAAAATAAAGCTTTTTTTCTACTTAAGCTATAACTTTCATTTCTGCACCAGTGGTAGCCCTGCCTTAGGCAAAGAAAGTTATAAAGTTTGAGGGCAAACCAATGGGTCGTTCAGAAGATATGGGACCCGAAGTACCCTTCAGTAGAGATTTTACGTGAAACATCAAATCTCCAACTTTCAACAAAAAACGGGGGTTATCTTTTCTTTCATCAACAGCTCAATTAAAATTTGAAAAGTGTTACAGTAATGCGTTGATGTTTGTTGACCATTAAGCAAAACAAAGGGAAGCAGCTTAATTGTTTTTTATTGTTAAAACGATGTGGAATAAAAAAGTCACACAGATCTTGAAAGCATTTTTGTTGAACACAATAAGATATCTTTTAAATACAAAGCTATGAAACCGTATGATACAATAGAAAGTAAACTTTGATTATTCCCAAAACACAAACAACAGTTTCTCAAAAGATAATTTAAAAGATCGTTGAATGTGATGTGTTTAAAAAATTGTTCCACCATCATTGCCCCCGTTTTTTGTTGAAAGTTGGAGATTTGATGTTTCTCGTAAAATCGCTACTGAAGGGTACTTCGGGTCCCATATCTTCTGAACGACCCATTGGTTTGCCCTCAAACTTTATAACTTTCTTTGCCTAAGGCAGGGCTACCACTGGTGCAGAAATGAAAGTTATAGCTTAAGTAGAAAAAAAGCTTTATTTTTTAAATCGCAAATTTAACCGCTAAAAATCGCGAATTTTTCAACCAAAAATATATTCAAATATAGTGCTTTTGATTATCTAAAACATGCATAAAAAATCTTTGAAATCGGAAGTGGCTATCAAAAGTTATGAGGTAATTTGTTTCCACTGCCAATTATATTGAGACAGACTTTAATAATGGACATGATAGCTCGGCTGCTTCCAGCGTCCATATTCTCTTGGATATACATGTTTTCATTTGTTATCTTGTTTCGCTTTTTATTATTATTCATATATTTTATGTTCTGCCTCAACTAAAAATCAAATAAAAATTGATAGTAGGTCTGCATCAGTGCTTGACACTGCGTTCTATATATGTATATTGTATATTTATGATATAAAACTTAGAAATACGACATTCTGACTAGATATTTCGGCACTTGCGTGTCTTTTTCAATAGTGTAAATAGTGTATATTTATGATATGTATATATTTCAGACCTTCCTTACCAAATAAATTCAATAATAATAATAATAATAACAATAATAATAATAGTAATAATAATGGTGTATTTGCCTCTTCCAATTATTTACATTGGCTCTTCGTGCAGAAAATTAAAAGTACATAATAAACTGAAAAAATGATAAAAATAATTCTAAAAAAATAATTATCTACAATTTATTGTCCCATAAAAAAACTATTAAAATATTAAAATATAAACTAAATAAATTAAAATTGCAGATTGAATAACCTTGAGGTTAAAATGTTGAAATAGAGTAGGACAAGAAGACGTATAGCAGGGCTAAAGAAGCTATGAAAATTGGAAATTGAAAATAAACTGCTGACAAAACTGCATAAAGCCCAGAACACATTGAACAAATTGTTTTGAATTAAGAGAAACGAACAATAGCTGTTTTCGTGAAAATTTGTAAATAAAATTTTACTTGACCTATGGTGAAATTTGCCAGTCATTTTTTCACAATTAGATAAAGAAAGAGAAACTTGGCCTTAATTATCAAAGTGTTTTAATCTTTTTGAAACACTGATAATACCAGACAGTAAAAGAAAAACGGACAATATCAGATTTTACTGAGTTAGAATTTTCTGTTACCTTGTTGTCAAGAAAGGGATATGTGGACCTTTCTTGCCAATCAAACTTTCTACGTATTTCAATTGAAAATTTCTAATTCTATTGAGAATGTTGATCTTCAGTCACAACAACAAATTTCTCCATATGAAATACTGAAATAAAACTAAAGGAAATATTCAGATTTTAACATGCTATGTCAAGAAAAGTTGTTTTGCATGACTTAAGAAGGTGTAACCATTTTTCAGGAAATTTGAATTTCAACTACAAGTTTATTACTCAGGCTACCCTAACAATAGATACATACCAAAAATATTGATAACCAACTCCAATCTGTAAAACCCATTTTGTGATTCAATCAAAGGATTTTTGTGATTCCATCAAAGGATTTTTGTGATATAATCAAAGGATTTTTGTGGTATAATCAAAGGATTTAAAAACAACGTCAATGGAAATCAAAAGATCAATTGGAACAAAATCTACTAATTGATGTTTATTCTCGATGTACAATAACTAACTAAAATTTTTTTAAAGCTACTAAAGTACTGCATCAAAAACATCTCGAAGCGAATACAGGTTTGTTAGTTGATCTTTTGTAGAAATCCAATTCAAATGTCTTTAATATATCGCTGGGTATTCATCGTACATACATACAGTGAACTCTCAAAAGTTCGGATACGTAATTTTTCGAACTCCTCAAACTTCTTTTAACGTTCTCTTGACATAACTATAGACCTTTCTGGAATAAATCCTGAATTTCTGTTTGTACACGGCATTCTGGTCGAATTTCATATATGTAACCTCGCCCCACATTACTTTATAACTTAAGTGTCTGTTACAAAAGTACTAGCATTTTGTCCATCCGACGCGATAACTGTTTGTTTCAATATTTTTGACTATCATCCTTGTAGAAATCATATTTTGGAATTTTGTAAATGCTATTCTAGCATACTTTCGAAAAACGTTTGCTTGACACTGTATCATAAACGTGCTGTTTTTACATAGCCCTAAGTATCGAGTTGTTCGTCCGACATAAAACAAGTACTTTTGTAACAGACTTTTAATTATGACCTCTGTTATTCCTAGTCCAATAATGAGGACGCAGGTTGAATATTAAAAGCGAGGTTAGACACGACAACTTGGCCACAGTGTTTAAACAGAAACACGGGAAAACTCGAACCCAGGATTTCTTGCCTTTTTTACATACGGATGGCCTGGGTACGAAGTTGATAAGGAATGTAATAAGTGAAGCAATAGAATAAGATTCGATGCGAAACTTGATAGCACGGTATCAACACGATGTTTAAACAGAATTTCGAGAAAGGTCTATCAGTGTAATTTCTACCAAGTACAACTCTCTGAAACCTAACAACTCTGGAAGCATTTTTCTGGTCCCATGAGAGTTCGTGTTTTCGAGAATCGACTGTATGCATTATAAGAAGTGATTTTCCAGGGAGATTTTGAGCATAACAGAAATTATATTCTTTTATCGTAGAAGTAGTGTTTATAAATAGTATTTATATTGTCTTTAATAACACTACTATTCTTTGTTTGATGAATATTGTATGTTATAACAGAAATTCTAAATAAATAATTTTGCCAGGTAGTCAGACGCTCTCTGTACACTTCAAGAGTTTGTCCTTTTCTTTGGTTCTTAGGAGGCCCCTTATTATTAATTGTTAGCACTGGAAGACGTTTTTGAAACGTTTGCTTTAATTACAGTTTAGTTTAAACAAGGCCTTAGTTTGTAATTGATAATACAGTGTGTTTCATAATGTTGGAAATGGAAATTTTAAAGTTGTTTTTTTTAAATGAATATACCGAATTTCAAAATAATTTTTACATCAATGGAAAGCCATTTTCAAGCTCCTTCGGCTAGTATATTTTTGTGAAAAATGAAAAAGTGGTTTTTGAAAAACAAGGAAAATGTCTTGGAAAAATCTAATTAAATGGTCGATTAAGACGTAGTTTAATTACATCGTGCCTATTGTTTTAAAGCACTGAATCTATTCAAATTTTTTATTAATTTTATCTTTGCGCTGAGACCTCCAAATTGGTATTTAAAAACATAAAAGTTAAACGTTTTTCGTGAACACACAGCTTAAATTTGTTTATTGTTTTTCAAATTGCTGTCATTGTTTCAAAAAATCTTTTCTTTTCATTCACATCTTAATCAACCTTTAAAAATTTAATTTAATTTTTCCAAGACAAATTAAAATAACAATTTAATGAACCAAATCGTTGAGTTTTTCAGGCATGAAAAGCTCTTTCTTGTGATATAAAGTTCACTATATTTTATCAGACATGTAATGAAAAATGCGTCTTGAAAGTTGGTGGATAAGACATTTTGATACACACTGTATAACCGAATTCATTTCGACAATTCCACCTAGTGTAAACAAGCCTAAAAGTTACTACTCATTATGCTATTCCAAGTTTTCACAAATGATTATAATAAGCAAGAATTAAAAGACATTGAGAAATTAGAAACTTCTTTTAATTTTAAATTCTCTTATAATAAAAAAGCATATATAACGGGGCAAAAAAATTTTTTTTTCCATAACATTAAACATTTAGATAAGATCAATAAGATTTTGAACAGAAGAAAAATACAGGTTTTTTATATCGGAGGTAAATGTTAAATATAACGATGCAAATAAATTATTATTTTTATCTTGGTCTATTTATGGAAACATTTTACAAGAATTTGCAATTTGTTTTGAACGAATCTCTCTACTGATACAACGGGTTTATATTGTCAAAATTTGTGAATACGTGAATACTGAAAACTTGTCGTGGAAATTTGACATCACCTTTTTGGTTTAAGAGTTTTTGGTATATCATTCTGAAGCTGTTACTCCATTTCTCACTCATACAACAATTTCAGAGTAATCACAACAATTTGTCACACATGCTTATGTTTGCAAATTGAAACCACGTGTAAATATTTTGTTGTTTTAACCTCTAATGAATTAGAGATTGTTTTCTATGAACAAACAAAACTAATAGAAGAAAAGTTTAAGGCACACGCTACAGTGAGC
The DNA here is from genome assembly GCA_027922465.2 of Turritopsis dohrnii. Lineage (NCBI taxonomy): Eukaryota > Metazoa > Cnidaria > Hydrozoa > Anthoathecata > Oceaniidae > Turritopsis > Turritopsis dohrnii. Next base: position 406,556 of record BQMF02000312.1, read on the forward strand.
CTTTTATACAAAGAATTTTATGGTAGCTTTTATATTTTACGGATCCTATGTAATTTCATGAGACTTAGCTTTGTGGTTTATATGAAAAGATACACAGGACAAGAAACGAGATCCCGCTTTCCTTACTTTTCTCCTTGCAGGTAACATGAGTTCATATGAAAAATTTCAGTTTCCGAAAAATTTTGTCCAGTCTCAGAATAATATCCAACCTGAGACTAACTGTTTCATTTTCGGCATTTTTCTCTGTTTATTTCCATCTTAAGAGCAAAATCTGAGGATCGTGTTCTCATAAATTTTATCTCTCATTCATAAAAGGACTTGTTTTATATGTGTTGACAAATTAGAAGTTAACAGGGATGCTATTGGACGAGGGTTTCTTTTGATAGTGAGTCGTAGTTGTTTTGCAGTTTACAGTTCTGAAATTGCAATTTGTTCATGATATGTGTTACTCCAAAGGCGTAGTTGGACCTCAGTCAAAAAACGTGGAAGAGTCCAATGCTTTGATGTTCCTTGGCAGACTCCAGTCACGTTTCGGTTACTTGTGCGTTTTTCTTTTATGATAATAATAATGATAATGCTTTTGTTTCAGAGCACATCTATATCTTACAATGGTTCTGAATCCCGTAAAGTAGCTAATAACTCAGTTTAAAATATAAATTATAAAATTATAAAATTATATATTAACTATGTCCATATATAGATAGTAAGAACGTTGCTACACATTCTTCTATATTTTAAGTTACTTACCTCTCCTGCAGAACTTTTGACTCAGCTCTTGCTACGCCTGCGTCTTCCAATTGAGATATTCGTTCCTCATTTTTAACTTAGATGTTGGGTTATCAAACTACAAAAGTTGTTTCTTTTAGTAACTATAAAATTTTTCAAGCAAGGATTGAGTTAAGCAGTACATATAATCAAATTCAATAATGCAGACCAACATTGCAACAATCCCTTCATCGAACACAGTTGTCACCCAACAAACCGTCTATCCAGCACCTGTTGTTCTTGGTACGCATCAATACTCAAGAATGAATGTTAATGTGATCAGAAACCTAGGTATTGCTATCTCAAAATTACATTTGTTCTATTTGTTCACATAGTCATTGGTAAATATTGTGATTTCACTGCTGCATCTCAAGATACTTGCAAGCTTATTTAGCAAATTGCCATCTTCATATTTACAGTACCATCTTCATTTTGAAGGTGATTGCTTTCCAGAAGGGAAGATAGCAAACATTTTAAGTTTGTTATTGAAAAATACATACAATGATGAAAAAATGAAATCAAAATTCATATATGTATATGTATATGTATATATATGTTCCCAAATTATTTCCTTTGTACGATTGTACGATAGTGCAAATGCTTTTTTTATCTAAGGTATCACACATATCGTTATTGCCATTCTGACAATTGGATTTGGTATTGGTTCTACTGCAGGCTTCAGTAGTAAGTACTGGGTAACCACAAGCAGTGCAGGAATTTGGGGTGGTGCATGGATTTTGGTAACAGGCATCATTGGTGTTTTGTCATCTGGAAGACCACAAAGTGGCTGCTTGAACGGATTCCATATGGCCTTGTGTATCATTACAACATTTGTTACCTTCATTGATGGTATCTTCTTTTGCGTTGGTATTGGGTGAGTATTAGAAGACACTTTCTAAATGATTCACATCCTCAACATCTACAAAATAATTCGACTTTTAACAATACAATTTAAATTAATTACCACACTAAAGGCGTAGTTAAACATAATTTCTTTTTGATTCATCTTTTTATAACATTATTCCTAAAAGATATTACATTTTAGAAAGTAACAACCAGTGGAATATCAGTTTTAATAAAAACTTTATTTATATTTTAAAAACATAATGCAAGCTTACATTATCAAGTGTATGAGTTTTTGTTGTTGCTTTAGCCAGCTAACCATTCGAATAAGGCTTTGTCGCCGTCTATGATTTTTAAAATTATTTCTAGTCAGTATTATTCAAGTGCATAGAAGAAGATCGTGTCATAAGATTAGCAAAATTTCTGCAAACGTTGCTGATCTACTGTCGTAACCGGTTGCAAGTTTTGTTTTTGTATTGATATTTTTTTAAAAAAAGATCATTAATCGATTTAAATATTGAGTGTGTTTGAGGGAAGGAAAGGAAGTCTCCTCGGAAAAATTAGCTGGCAAAACGTATTACCAATGATTTGCCTTCTAACTATTGTTTTCATCTATGACATCAAACATTGAACTTTTTTGTTTTCAGATTTTACAATAACTGCAAGTCTAACAGCTCTTACAGATACTATTATAACTATCACTACTTCTACTATCGCTATTATCGCTATGACGACAAGCAATGTCATGATCATGCTACTGCAGGAAAAGCCATATATTCCATCCTTTTGCTTCTGATGATCACAGAATTCTTCGTAGCACTAGTGGCGTCTATCTATTGTTGTCAAGCCACAAGTTGTTGCAATGCAGGCACATCAGGTGAATTTCTTGTACCTTCTGAATCAACAGTAAATGTAGCATCACCAGAAGTGGTTAATATTCACAGTCACTTTAGGGTGATATATAGTGGGAAAAATCATCATAAAGATTACTGCGACAAAGAGAATTTTCATTGAAAGCAAATGTGTATATTCCTATGGAAGTTTACACTTTCCCAGTGTTTTTCAACAAATGAGTCCACTGGGAATAATCAAAATATTACACCTATATAGAGCATATCTTATCAGGGATAATTTCGTCGGGGAAATGTGGCGGAAATTTTGCTTCGTGACGAAAATTTTCCCCCGCAAAAATTTTGAAAAAGTGAAATTTTTAAGAAAGTATTAGCAAAATTTTGCAACATGAAGAAATTTTCCCGCCGAAAAATTTTCCCCGACGTAAATTTTCCCCGACGAAACTATCCCCGATAAGGTAAGCGTTTTTTAATCTGATTTACAGACCTGACCTCTAATTCGAAGTAAGTGTTCAAATCTGAAAAATACAATTGCAAAAAAAAAATATAAAAGCATCTCCAAATATTAATTTTTCAATGCCCAAATTTAAGTATTGAAATTGTTAAATTATTTTTTCTAATTTTCTAAAGGAGGGAATCAAATTTATGATAAAACGACATGCTGAAATAGGTTGCTAAAGCCAGGAGACTTAATGGTCAATTGGTGCGCAGCGAAAAGTCTTATCTTTATTTTTTTTCTCAATGATTGGAGCTTCGAATCACAAAAGTGATACTTTAGAAACACATGTAATATTATACATTTGATAGTGGCTAAAACAATATTCTGGTTGATCCTGCTTCTCCTCGTTATGAAACTTGCTAATAATGTGGCCTTTTAATCTTTTATCAGGTTCTATCTGCTTGTTCTGATGGGATTAAAATAAGATTACGTTTTCCTTACCACTAATGTCCGGATAGGAAAAAGTTAAGAATTGGGGAGTAGTTTTCTGGGAGAGAGGAAACTAGAATTTGGAGATCAACTCAATTCTCTATTCTGTCTTTTATTTCAAAGAAGTAATCATCAATTTATTAACAAGTTTTAATTTACTAATTAATGTAAAAACAGTTACTTTTAATTTGAATAGCTAGTAATGAATGTAAGTAATGTGCTATTCTGTTCTTTTTCAGGAACAGTTCTTTCATCGTATCCAACTCAGCACATTGTTGTATCTGGCTCCACAAATCAAGGATACGTACACCAGCAAACATATCCAACACCTATCCAATCCTATGGTTACCCTCCACAGCAATTCCATCAAACTACAATTACAGCTCCAATTTCAATGAGCAACGACCCCAACTTTCCACAACCGATGCAATATCCGGTGGGAATGATACCTCCACCACCACCCTATCACCAGTGATTTTCGAAAATTAATTGTAAATAGTTTGGAATTGTTTGATAAACTGCATAAAAGACTGCCAGCACGAGGGGGTTCCTTCCCATTCTTTGGATATTGTCAATTGCTCAAGTTCCTAATATTTGAACTGTTTCCAAAATTAATAATGATGTAAAGAGAATTTTCTTATCGTGATTATTAAGGAACATTGGCATGTATTTCCTACCCCGTAGTTATCTGTAAAGCTGCACCTGTGATTATTTATAATTAACAAAGCATCACCGGTTTGTATTTTTTACTTTCACATTTTCTTACCTACTATTTCCTTATCTTGAAACGAATAGCCTGGGTTTTTCAGTGAATGTGTGTACACTGATGAGGTTAATCTGTAAAAATATAGAGTATAATGATAGATAATAACAGTTATATATTATGTGTGTGTATGTAGTTTTGGTAGGATAACATTTGGATAATTTTATTTTCTCGGAATTCTCCTACTAATTGCAAATAAATAGCATTTTTTCTCTTAGTTTTGTCATTTGAAGGTTTATGAAAGAAAAAATGTGACAATACGATACATGTCATGTCTCAAATTTGATCAGGCGTGGTGACATGTTGCCTCCCACTTAAAGCAACTGTTATAAGGATAAATACAATTACTCTCAATGTTCAGACAGGAAAGAGAAAATGGAGATATAATCTGTTGGATCAACAGTAATATTCCTCTAGCATCAACGAAAAGCTTCGTGATGATGTATCACTACAAAGGACATCAGGTATAACAAAGCCTCGTGACTTGTATTATAGGAAATTCTTTTATGAAAAGATAAATACACAGTCTCTGTAAAACAGAATAGCAAAAACTGCAGGACATGTGCTACTTGGTAAATAAGTTCCAGTACAGTTGTAGTTACTGCTTTTCATCAAAACCTGTGAGTATGGAGGATTGCATAGAAATACAAAAAGAGATAGAATAACATCGATGAAATTTCCTTTGTACCATCCGTGTTGTAATTACTGGTGGCCGTATACAAAGTTGAATTTTAAAAATTTAAAATTTCGCGCTATATATGGAAATCTATTGTTCCCCGTAATAAAAGTCGTAATTCAGATCTCGAGATCTATTGTTAATTTTTCAGAATGTGGGACTTCAGCTAATGTCTTTTTATCAATTCTGCATAATTATGGAAATTATTAGAATTAGTCAGATGGTAATATAACGAAAAATAAGTTTGTGTTTTACGATTTGACGAGAATAATATTCGTATTCATTGCTTTCTCGTGATCAACTAAACAAAATCATATTGAAGATTTTGAGATTGATGTTGATATAAATGACGACAATAACATTGACGAAAGTACCCTTGACTCTCGTAATGAACATGTATGTTTTGAAGTGGAAATATTTCTGTTTGAACGAACATGAACAATTTTACAAATTGTTCTCCAGATAAGCTGTCAGCTTTCTGATGAAACAGAGATCATCACTGCTTTGTCGTAAATATGCCTTGACATATATAAATGGCATTATAAGCATATTTATGTATAAAATGTATATTCCGACTGCCTAAAATTGGAGAAAAATACTTCAACTTCTTTTTCTGGAAGGTTTCCGTAAAAGTATAGCAAATATCTTTATCATCTAGTTTGGCAGAAACATAACTTTTTTCTCACTCAATCTCTGCACAATAGAAGATTGTTTTTACAAACTTAAAAATATACAGCTGTGCACGTGCGCTATTATTACATACCAGAGATTTTGATTGGTAGATTTATTTTTTCGGCGTGATAATTATTCGCCGACAATTAAGAAAGTGTAAACAATGTTTATGACCATAATTAAGAGGTCGCCAATTAGTTCCGGTCCCGATCCTTACACCACAACATTCTATATTCCTTAGGAGGTCGTACTAGTGAAAACAACTTGAAAACGCTTTTAGTTCGTAAAATAATGAAACAAACGTCCGAGTATGTGAAATGAAAAGTCGAAAATATGTTTTTCATTATAGCATAAAAACGAAAAAACGAATTCAGTTTCGATTTTCTAGAAAAAGTAGCTTTTAGAAGCCCTAATGAGGATAGCATGTTTGTTTTTACGAATAAACTTGTTAAGTATACTCGTTTTTGATTTAAAATTTTCGGTTTTTACTTCAAATTTTACCGAGTAGTTAAAAAATAATAAACATTGCATAAAAGAGAATGAGGCGAGGCAACACGCATGGATTCTCATTGTTTGAAAATTGAATAGAAATTTAAATAGAGCTAAGGTGAGCTAAAGTTTGATGTTATTCTATCTCTTTTCGTATTTCTATGAGGATTGTGATGGTATGTAAATACCCAGCCAGTTAATTTTTACTGGGCTGCAAAAGATATTGGAAATAAAAGAAAATATGTAACTTTCTTTACATTTTGCAACCACCCATCTGAAGCTTGAAAGTCAGACACATCAAAATCTTTTGAATACCGCATTGACTTTTCCCTGTTAAAATTGCCGTCTAATGGTACACACTGATTTCTTTTTGTTGCGAGCCATTTAAAAACTGCAGCATTCAATTTGCTTGAATTTACAACCCTTGCCATATTTGTTTTGACAAAGGTTGCAAAGCAGAAAAATACTGGGCTTTCTTTTTACGCATCTAATTTTTGGTACTCCGTATTTGAAAGCAAGAATCAAGAACCCCGAGTTCTCATAAAGCTATCCATTTTTCATTCAAATATGGTAAATTTTCGCTTGGCAGTCATGTCTCGTCTCATATTTTCAAATTGAAAGTAATTCAGTCATTTAAAAGTCTGTTTTGATCAAACAGAGACTAAACCAACCCAAAAAAAGGGCATAGGCCGCATACCTAAAGTATGAGGATTACAGCGCATAAAATAAATTATAAATACTATACTATTTGATAAAGAAAATAGTATTGTCAAAAAATATATCATTAGGGATCAATTTTCACTGAGTGAGTCAATTTTCTCCATTCCATTTTATTCAAAGCCAAAACATGCCAAACATTAGGGTCAATTCCAGATTTTCTCAAACATTTATATAAAGAACGACCATAGGTGTACCTCGGAGCACCACGAGGACGTTTGGAATGAACCCAGCAAGACAACATTTTCCGAGGAAGACGATTCCAAGGCATTTGCATAACATGACCAGCCCATCTAAGCTGTTGGCGATAGATGTAGGTATCAATTGATTCCAGAGAGAGTTTATCAAGAAGATCTGATGTACGTTTACGATCGAGCAGAGTGACATGACAAATACTTCTTACACAACGATGGTGAAACACTCTCAATTTATTCAAAAGTTTTTCGGTCAAACTCCAGCACTCACAACCATATAACAGGATCGATAGAATAAATGATACATAAACTTTAGCTTTGACACTAAGCTTTATCTTGGTGCACGAAAATAATGAACTTTTCATCATACCAAATGCATTACTTGCTTTCTGTATTCTACGATCAACATCAAGATCATCTGAACAATCACGACTCATAACACTACCGAGGTAAATAAACTCTTAAACAATAGGAATAAATCTCCCGCCAAAACTATATTTGATAAATCTGCATGATCGAAAGTTGAAGGGTCATCATACATACATGGAGGTTTCGAGCAGAAAAGAACAACTGATTTTGACTCAGGTGGCCCCGAGTGGACCTCCATTCCAAAGCAATCAAAATGGTTCATGCAGAGTGGTATACCGACACAAGCGTCTTCTCTCGAGTCAAATACAAGGGCCGTGTCATCAGCATATTCAGAATCCTGAAATTCATATTCCTCTCCATATGCACGGTAACTACGACCTGTCATTTTGGCATCTTGTTTTAATCTAAAGATGCATAGTGGTAGGTTGATGGCAGCTCTCCATGTTATCATTACTGCTGCAAGAAAAAAGGTAAACAGGATAGGGCCGAGAATATCTCCTTGCTTCACTCCGATAGTACATGTCATGATATGTGTGATATCATCTATGGTGAATTTGACGGTGAAATTTTCGTGTAAGGATTTAAGGAGACTGGTTAATTTTGGAGGAACTCCGAATTTTTCTAAGATGAGCCAAAGTAGCTGCCTGGGCACACGGTCGAAAGCTTTGACTAGGTCAAGAAAGAATACCCAAGATTCTTTCCCGTGTTCACGTCGTTTACGAAGGGCCTTTAACTGTGAAGATAGCATCAATACAGCCGCGATCAGGTCTAAAACCACATTGCGATTCGTGGTCAAGACTTTCTTCGATTGGTAGTAAGCGAGATTGTATTATGATTGCAATAATTTTATAAGCAGTCTCAAGTAGCATGATCCCGCGATAGTTTTTTGGTAACCCAAGATCACCTTTCTTTGGGAGGATCGTCAAAAGACCTATGTTCCAGTCTTTTGGTATATTTTCGGTCCGCCAAATCGAGACAATAGTGTTTGTGAGAGTTTGGCTAGTTTCCGGGTGGTTAATCAAACATTTCCATATCTGCGGTTGGATGCCGGAGTCTCCTGGGGCAGTGTTCTTTAACTTTAGAATAGCCTTTTTGATTTCGTCATCTGTTGGATCATGGTCACATCCTTGAACGATATCATGATGAGGGATGGAATCAAGGGTACAAGCATCAAAGATTGGTTCTCTGTTGTAGAGATGGTTAAAATGCTCGTAAAAAACAGTCGCATTTTCTTGAGGAGTGGAGCATAAAGTACCGTCTGTTTTTTTCATTTGTCTAGAAACTGAAGGTTTCGGTTTTGAGAGCCCGTGTTTTAGTGCTTTGAGGGATTCCCAAGCTGGCTTTATACCATGATGACGGTTGAGTGTTACACAATGGTTTAGTGTCCAATCATTTTTCGATTCTATTATCATAGCTTTAAGTTTCTTTCTAGCGGTATGAAGACGTTTTGACGAGGAACGTGTGGGGCGTTGGAAATTATTTTTCATAGCTTGGTTTCGAGATTGAATTAAGGGTAGCAGTTTAGCCGAATTTGCTTGAAACCATCCTGGTTGATTTTTCATTTTGTTTGGAAGTGTTCTTTGACAAACAGTTTTGATTGATTCGGAAAACGAACTGTACAAATCGTTTTGATCAGTATCTTTGAGATTTCGGGCAACATTTTCGCAGAGATTGTTACGGATTGTCATATTTGAAAGAGCGGAGATATCGAGGTTTGTCATTTTACTACGCGGTTCGGATTTCTTTTTGAGTCTTTTCATGATTTTAACCTTGATAAAAATAGCTCGGTGATCGCTGTCAAGAAGGCAAGCAGTGACTCCAGCATCTCGAACTCGATGTGTCATTTTTCTAAAAAAAATCGATGCAGAGTATTATGCCACACTACGTAATACCTGCCACACTATGTAATAATCTTCTGCCACATTATGTAAGAACAGACCTGTCACACAATGTAATAACGCTTGCCACACTTTGTAATCTTATTATAATAATCCGCGTTGTGCATCCCACTTTTATTTTAGAGAGTGACATATTTGTTTAATTTTTGCGGTCATCGTCTTCTTATGTGCGCGTAAAACCACGTAGATGCGAGAGACACTTTTTTCACGATCATTCCAAAAGCACGTGGCATCATTTGACGTCAGCTTTTTATGATCACGGGGAACCATTGCATTGCATCCCCAATCGAACGCGACGTTTTTGGGGAAATATCTCAAGAACCAATAGGGATAACTGACGTTTTTTGGGATCAGCGATACGGGTGATGGGGTGACGCATCATTTGGGCCTAAATTTTATTTGGTACTGCGGATATGACGTCATCGAAATCTTTGATCAGCGACATCTCTCTAACGGTTGATCGTAGCGAAACGATCCCATACACTTTTTTGATCAGTTTTTCGAGCTCTACAACATGGGTACACTTTTGAGTTGCGATTCTATGATTTATTTTTTCGTCACGGGGTACGTACACGGGAATGGTGGATTTGACCTAATGTTTTCGAAGTTAAGTTCGGTAAAAAGTTTTTACCCGGGATACTATAAGGTATATAATGCAAGCAAACATATATTTTCTCATTCATATTAAATACAAAATAGTAAAATTTATATATCATTATAAAATAAATAAATAGATAAATAAATAAATGCAGCGATAAATTGAAATATATATACATAAGTAAAAACTAAAAGAAAACAAGCTTAAAAAACTAAAATGGCAAGAATAGGTGACGGTAGGCTCAGTAGCGTGAAGATGAAAATATAGGCCCGTTTGAAAGGAGATACGTGGGAGGGCACTATCAGACACTAGAAAGGCAAGTATAAGGGCTCAATCATAGTCAAAAGAAAAAAACGCTAGTCTGGTGTCTTGGGCCGTCTATTTATGATATCTGTTGTTGGCTGGGGCGAATGTTCAATATTATCAGACGGCCCGAGTGAAGGATGATAGATTAATCAAAATGGCTATGAACGAACCAGTTGAAGTCCTTGGTGTTGGTGTTTTTGAAGATGTAGACGCTTTATTAGAAGCAATTGAAGAAGGGGTGATAGATCAAGACAAGTTATTTGATGAGGATCTCAACCAAGCGTTGCTGAAGATGGAAGAAGACATCAAGGAAGTTCTTAAATGCTCTTTTTGTGAAAAGATTTGCAAGTCAAAAAGTGGTATGTCGAGGCATGTAAAGGCTAAGCATCCAGATGAATTTCACCAACAAACATCGGAAGTTCCGAAACATAAAAAATTTGATGGTAGGCTTGTCGATGTGGGGTGTTTTGGAAGATTATTAGGAAAGAGTGTAGATAAGTTGAGAGTTGATTTTTGTCAGACAGATGAGGTATTGGCTGAACTTGAGGTTTGGGTTTGCTCTGATGGGGATGTTTCAAAATCTTATTCTGTTGTGAAAGAAATTATTTTTGATTTTGAGTGTGATGGCAATGGAGATAAATTCTATCCTACTTTCTATAATTGTGTGTTTTCACGGTTTGATGAAATGTTTCCTTCTTTGAGTCGGGATGCTGCTTTGGCTGTTGGACTTGTTTTGGCAGACCATATTCTTGCTTTTTTATCTTCTGGGTATGTTGATTGTGATAATGTGTTGATATCTAAAAAATCTGCTTTAAGTCAGAAAGAAAAGGATATTGTTGCTTATTTAGGGGGCTATGTATTTTCCACTTTCAGTCGCAGGATTAGGAGGTCAAAGAGTTGGAATTCAGAGTTCAGTCAAAAGAGATTAGCTTTGTTGATGGCTGGGAAGGTAGATAGTGGAGAAAGTGGCAGTGATCAGACTTTGATAAATATTAGAAATAGAGGAGGTTTGTGGAATGTCAAAGAGGAAGTTGTAAATATGTTTTGTGTTGTTGAAAGTTATTTTAAGGGTTATTGTGATGTTGGTTTTGTGAAAAGATTTGACATATCACAGATGGTATCAGACTTGATTACCAACATAGATTTGCTGTCAAATTTCGAAACTATTCGCAATGATGCGGAACATCATTTGGATAAAGAATCGTCTCTCAACTTTCTGGAGCATTTGTTGACTTTATACCTACGAGTACGGTCATTTTCTTATGCCAAAGATAAAGTCCAGCAACATAAAATTTCCTCCAACATATCAAAGAAGAGATCCCTTCGCACTGAAATAAAAAAGTCTACAGCTTCACTTGAGTATGGACACTAAAGAAGATTTTAAACGGTTATTTTTATAACCACAAATTTATAAAAAACATGGCTTTGGCAAATAATTCTCTTTCTTATTGTTATTTTTTCTATATATATTGTCTGTTATGTGCGTATGTTTCGGTAAGTAAAGCTATGGCCAGGATTCGAACCTGGGTTACCTGCACACTGTCGTGACAGGGGTTCTACCACTAAACTACCACAGCATTTTTTTGTTGTTGTTGTTGTTGTTTTGTCTCTGTCAAGTCAGATTTTATGGTACCTCATAGCTTTTCATGCAAGGTATCACCTTTATATGTTTTTTTTTAATTATCATTTTTTCATTATTTTCATCTTTTAACTATTGTGTAACAACATTTCAATAATATAGGAACTACTTGATAAATAATATAAACTGCTATATGGTAAACATTAACTGGTCTAAATAGCTATCAACATGGCTCCTGTCAAAATAATAATTTTAGAAAATGTTATAATTATAGTTTTATATTATAGCTTTTATATCAATAATTTGACAAAAAGAAAAAGAAAAGCTGTACAAATTAAAATTACACAAATTATTGGCTATCTCGTTTACGTTTGCGGCAGGGAACTGGAGTTTCATCGATGACATTGATGTTTCCCAGACCAGTGGAGCTCACATTACCACCAACAATAGAAATAGATGCTTTCAGATTACGTATTGCATTATCCCCATATCCAAAGTCTCTCATGTTAGGGTTGTCCTTCCTTCTATTGATTGCTCTTTGGTGACCAAAATAATTTTCCAAAGGATCCTGGCAAAACCTTTCGGTAAGTACGTACTGCACACCTGATGATAGTAAGAATTGAACACATTCAATAATGGAATATGTTGTTATTCTTATTCCATTATAAGTTTGGTAGGATATGAACAAGTTGGAACGGTCGGTGTCATTAAATGGTCCAACACGATTTCGGACAGATTCTTTCCATGTCGAAAAATAATTTAAGAAGACGCCAGTGAGCCACTGAAAACGTTCATCATCAATTGAAGTGAAAGGTTTCATGAAGGGCTTGATCTTGACTTTGTGTTCTTGGCAATTTCTTATGTTCATTATGTCAAAAAAACTGTCAACTAAACCACAAAAGTGCGCTGTTTCAGATGCTTCAGGTGGCCCATATTCTGCCAAAATTTGGGATACAGTAGAACTCAAAACTTGTGCTGCTAATCGAACATTCATTACGGAATAAGAATTAAGAGAAATATGTTCAACTGATAACTTCGGTAGTAAATGCAATCCCAGTTCCTGGTCTGTATAAAAAAACTTTGAAATATGAGACCAGAGAAGATAAATGTTGTCATTCCACATAAGTCGGTTACTGTTACCAGATCCAGATTTAAATAAGCAGTTGCGTAAAGTTTTAAGAAGATGTGGAGGATCAGAGATAAAATAAATGTAACGGTGTTCTGGATAAGCAAAAGGATTCTCAACTTTGTAGATGACATCGGTATCAGGATTAAAGGAGTCATTACAGGAAAAAAATTGGTGCATATTAATGAAACTTCTGTTGTGAGACGCTCCATCACAGGTTGCAGCAATAACTTTTAAATTACATTTCTTCTCCAAGACATGAATAGATCTCCAAAATAATGGAAAGATTTGAAGACCAGTTGCTGATGTTGTGGCAAAATTTGCCAAAGGAAACTTCAAAGGATTCACTACACTTCTCAGAAAAAAGACAAGAACATGTGTTGCTAAACTGTTAACCTTTTTTAAAGTGGCATAGTTAACAGTATCATCACCAAGATCAACATAACCAATAAGATCACCATTGCGTTTATCCCACACCAAGTTATCTTGTATTTTCATCTCATCAAAACAAAGTATGATGAACTTTTCTGTGTCAGCAAAGTCTTTAGTTTTATCAATTAATTCATGGATAATCTTTGGGTTGAGTCCTCTCTCTGGCCTTATATAATTTTTGTAATCTCTTAACCTTCTTCTGCTTAGTAATATTATGCACCCAGTGCCTGTTTCTTCATTATATCTCAACTCTTCATATGCACTTGGTGACTTTGCAGCAAGATTGAGACAGTAACGGATGATTTGGGGATGATATCTTATTCCTTTTTTTGATGTGCTGATGTACTTCTGTTGTTCTTGCCAGAAAAGTTTCATGAAGGGTGGTATGTTGTGAGCATCAAGATGCTGTGCGAATGTAGCAGTTAAATCGTTATGCAAATCTGCATTAACAGCAACAGATCCATGGTCAAGTTCAGTTTTCAACTCTTCTATTTGCTTCTTTAACATCTTCTGTTCTAAACGAAGATCTTTTACAGTTGCCATTAATCGACTAGAACTAGTTGCTGAAAGTGGAGCTTTAGCTGGAACTGGCGTGTGATCCTTGAGATTTTGGCGTTTTTCAGTGATGGAATGAACATTACCAATGGTCACACAATTTTTGCACACATCTTCCTCTTGATGGACCAAAACATTACATTTAAGGGAACGATAGTATACAACTTGTTGTAGAGGCAATGGGTTAGAAACATCATAAACTTTTTGTATGACATGTGGAACAACATTTGATCCAAAGAAGTTGACACCATCACAGATATGATACTTGGAAAGATTATTAATTAAACTTGGAAGAGAAATGTTTGTACACGACTTGTTGAAATCTGTATAAATGGAATGGTTAATTGGTAAAGAGTGACAATAAACTCTGATGGTATATTCCAAAGTGTTGTCAATGATTATTTCAAATTCAAGAACAATAAATTCTGAATTTTTCTTTATTAAGATTATTTTACTATCAGTGATGGTTGTATCCCAATCACGATTTGCCAACAATTTGGCTCTTCTAGAGGCATCAAGAAAAGATTTGTAAGATAGTTTCGGTTGATCTTTGGATGATAAACTTGACTTTTTTTGGCATATGTTTTCATACGAAGATCTTGGCTCAGGATCAGGAGTTGAGAATGGGATATCAGGTAGGTTTCTGGATGGCAAGGAGCCAGGAATTAAAGTTGTACGAGAATCATCTAAACAAGTAACAATATTCTAACTACCCACATAAATCTTTCAAGAAGTATTCAGAATTCTAATCTGGTAGTATAATCTATCTATAATGTAATCTGTATAAGAAGGTCATCATAAGACATAAAAATATTCTATATATACTAACGAATCAATATCTGCTCTGAAGTATAATGCTCCGAACATATGTGCAAACTTCTATTCTCGATTTGTCTCTTCAGGTTACTGTCTACAAATCTTCCTTTGCAAATAATTTTAATTAATTTATCAGCCCATTCACGATTGTAAATATCTCTTCCAGACGGCACTTTAAAAAATGAAACACCATGGCATTTTCCTCTTGAGTTATTACATAACGCAATGGAACAACTTACACCGGGCATTTTAGAAAAAGATTGAGTATAATAAACAAGTTCTTGCTTCTCTGTACTAGATTTCGGTATCTTCGCTGCAATATTTACATTTTTATCATCCTTCAAGTGGACTGGGTCCGAGCGAATCCCATAACAATAACATAACATTCGATTGCGCGAGTGGCCAGACTAGCGTTTTTTTCTTTTGACTATGGCTCAATCAAACTGGCAAGACTATGCTATATTAGCTTCAAAATAATTTAAATATATATCACCGCTATCAGCAATAGTGTTTTGTTTTCTCCATGGGACTCTCGATCCTCTCACACACAATATAGTAGATTTAAGAATTTCAAACGATAGTTTTGTTCGAACCCATGCAATGATATCTGAATAGTCTGCGCTTTGTTTAATAGAAATTTTCCTTGCAAGTTCCTGAGTAAAGTTTTGACACTCCTTGCCCATTCCGCTGTTCGCACCCATCACAAGTGGTGTAAATGTCCCATGTTCTACGTGAATAATCCTGTCCTGTATGATCTCTTTTTCTCACTCTCTTGATATTTAAAGATTTCAGACGTTTCTTGACTTTGGTAACTTTTGGAATTAACGTGCGTAATACGAACATCGAAGAATGCCGTTTGTCCAAAGCGCCAAAACTCGTTGGCCTTGATGTCTAACCTTGCATCGTCGCTCGTTATGGTAGACTTTAAACGAAATTTTTCCTCTGTGACAGGTAAAAGATGGGGTTCTGTTTGTACATTATGGCAGACAAGGTTGAGCAATGACGTCAATAGGTCGCGAATATTGTCGTGGCGCTTTGATACAAATCCACCCATTTTACAAGACAAGGCGTGATTGACAGAAAATGTATCACCACAAGCACAAAAGCTGGGAAGCTCACTGAGTGGTAAGTTATAACAAAGTCGTACGGCATCATTGAATTCCCGTTTATTAAGATTAAGTCCTTGTTCAGCAAGTGGAATAGCACTCAACCATGAACTTGCTCCTTTATCACGTGATTGATAGATGAATGGAGCCAGATCTGCAGTAACCGACGAATCAACACAAGTAATCTTTTCCTTTGTCAAAATTGCTTTCGCATTCGATTGTTCTTCGTGCAACTGTTTCGATGTTTTTCCATCACTAGTGACGCTAGGCATGATGTCGTTTTGAGCGATGATTTATTCGACATGCAGTTTAGTGATTGTTTTTGAGCCAGAATATTGGGTTTCGGCATCTTGCGTAAGGATAGGAAATCCCATGCCTCCATATTTTGGTGAAAGAGACAATAACTCCCTAAAATAATCAGGCAACGACTGTTCCTGCTCAAAAAGAGTTGGGATGAAGTGATCGTTTATAATATTCTCGACCGGTTCAAGATAACTTTCAAAACCCGGAATTGTTCGCAAAAAATAGGTAAACTTCGACTTGTACGCCTTTGTAAAAGCTGTATATGCAGCATGAGGTTCTGTTTTGCCAATTTCTGTAAGCTTGTGAATTTCTGCAGTCCAGTTGTCCACTTTATCATTGCAATAAGAGTCCTTGAACGAATTGGTACCGATTACTGCACCCAGATGTCTTTTTCCTTCAACGGTGATGTTTATAGAGTTTTTGAATAATTGTTCCGCGTGAAGGGCAAGCTCTTTGGATTTTGCAATAAGCCATGTCTTAGAGCCATTGACATAGTAGCCAAATTTTGCTCCCTCTTTAACAAGGTTTTCATACCAAATTTGCAATCTCTCTACTTTTCCACCTGCAGCAGCATCATCGGCTAACCATACTTGTGTGACGGCTGGTTCTATTATCTTCGTTTAGTTAATAAGAGGAACAGTGCTTAGCGAGTACCAAGCATGGCTAACGGATCCCCTTGTGTTGTCCCTTCTCATGATTCGATCTCAGCACCGCCGATTATAAAAAGACATGAGGCTTTCCGATACGTATTGATGACATAGACTGATAAAACTGGGCATGTAATTCGAATGTTGTGTAAAGCAACAGAACGAGTCATTGAATTAAATGCATTTTTGGCGTCAATAAGAAGGACTGCATCTGTTGATTCGATCACGTAAATATCTCTCATCGCGTGAATCGCTGCTTCTGCCCCTGCTCCGTGACCTGCGCATGTTTGAAGGGGTCCAGCGGCGGTTTTTATATCAACATTGACCGTCCATGCAATAAGCTTTCCGACTATACGTCTTAGCACTTCCCCGACACCGATTGATCGCACTCCTGGGTTTTTATCGATAGGTATCAACCGTGATGACAAGTATGCTTCTAAAGTGTCAGGATGATGATATATTGTCGCGAGACGTTTTGTCATGCGTGCTATTTCCTCACGTAGTTCTTTTCCTTCAATGTTAAAATTTTTAGAGCATACCTGAGTCCATACCTGAAGGAACGGCTGATCCTTTGGTATGCAATGCAGCCTTACACACGGACTGTTCATGGATGGAATCAACACGTGGGGTAAAATACAATCAACTGGCCCGTACAAGAGAACATCGTCAGCTATTGGAGCAGGGTCTGGATGTTTTTGTAAAAGATCTTTTTTAATTTTTTCTGACAAAGTCAACATGCCGCTAGAACTGTCCTTTTCAACAAATTTTATTGCAGCTGATAATTTTCCTTCCATAACAAGCTTAGAGAAGATCCTTGAAGTGTCCTCAATGCTTCTTGTCTTTTTAGAGGATATGAATCTATGTTGGACTGACTTGACTTCTCTAAATAATAAATCTAGGTCTCCGCTTCTCCAAATTTGTAATCTTCTGAAAATGCTATCTGAATGTTCCTTGCTCTTAGATCGCTGAGAGGGTTTTTGTAAGATCAATGATGGTAAAATCATGTATACCTTTATGGAAACGCTATTCAATAAGGTATAAGGTATATAAGGTATATAAATCAATTATTCGGATTTTTTGAATAATATTATTATTAATTACTTGAATGAGATCAAAAACCGAAAATGTAGATCAAAATTAACAATTTCGAGCTCAAATTGAAAACTTTTAATCAACTATTCAACTAAAAAAAAGGAACAGCTTCAGAATTAAAACAGAAGAGTTGAGATACCCCATGGCCGTATAAAAAGAGAAGGAATCACAACTGCTATCGAGTTATTGAAATAAAGCGTGTCTCAGGCGACAGGTATCATATTCAAAGATTTAAAGAGACATTTTGAAATCTCCCGCGGGCAGACGATGTAATTGTTATGCAACTTATTTTGATTGGTTCGCGTGCGCATTAATAACCAATCAGATGCGTTATGGAGAAAATCAAGTTTGCATTATTTTTGCAAGTTGTTAAACATGGAGGAGCAAGATTATGATATACATGACCTTACAGACTTTGATATTGATTTTTCTGTCATGTAACAAAGAAATCCCAATTCATGCATGCAGAGATAATATTTTTTAAAAAACGAACGTAAATGTCATTGACCTTCCAAAAAATAATAAAAAGATTCATTACATTATACCTATAAGCTTTACAAAAATATAAATATAAAATCTACAGCTTTTAAACGCTAGAATAAGCGTTCAGTCTATTTACTTGAGTTCAGAATTCATCAAAAAGTCATTTTCCAATAAAAACCTACTAAAATTAACTAACAGTTTTTAGGCTTTCAGAATTAAATAAAAAATTTCTGTAACAAACAATTACAATTCGTATTAAGACAAAATTACTTTCAACTTGTCACCAATACAGCAACATCAAAGTACCCTACAAGCATCGTAAGGTCATCAGTAACCTACAAAAGAATCCAAATATAGTTATACTTCGACAAGACAAAGGTAGAGGCGTTGTAGTATTAGACAAGACCAAATATACAGATAAATGTTTATCTCTTCTTAATAGTCCACAATTATGTAGAAAGAAAAATGCAAAAGATTCTCCGTAAAGTTAAGTCAAAGCTGACAGAAAATGAATATAAAAAGCTGTATCCCACTGGATCAACACTAGGTAAATTTTATGGCACTGCTAAATTCCACAAGCTCAAAACCAACGATACAGTTGAACAACTACCGGTAAGACCGATTATTTCCAATATCGGAACTGCTTCGTATGAGACCGCTAAACTCTTAGCGAAACTGTTGTCTCCGCTCAGCTTTTCGCAATATACAGTGAAATCTACGAAAGATTTCATTTCATATATCAAAACGGAAAATGTTAAACCAGATCTGAAATTAATATCCTTCGATGTAGCATCCCTCTTTACCAGCGTTCCCTTGGACTGGACCATCGAACTGATTCTTAAAAGAATTTATGATCAACATGAGATTAATACAAAGATCAGTAGAAATGAAATGAAAGAGTTATTAGAATTATGCACAAAAAAATGTTCACTTTACGTTCGATAACGCAATTTACGCACAAGTCGATGGAGTTGCCATGGGTTCCCCCTTGGGACCAGTGCTAGCTGGAATATTTATGGTAGAGTTTGAAAGATCATTGTTACCAGAATTACAAGATCACATGTTGCCATGGAAACGTTACGTAGACGACACACCATTACTTTTATTAAACCTGATTCTATCGATTATGTTATTAACAAACTTAACAATTACCATGAAAATATAAAGTTTACCCATGAATTAGAACATAATGGCAAGATTTCATTCCTAGACGTTTTACTAATTAGAAATGCTGCGAGCATTGCAACTACAGTTTACAGAAAGCCTACGAATAATAATGTTTATCTCCATTGGGAGTCATTTGCACCAATAGCTTGGAAACGAGGTACACTAAGGACACTTATCCAAAGAGCCTATACGATTTGTTCTAATGATAATTTGCGAAACGAAGAAATAAAACATATCAAGAACGTATTTCGAAATATCAACAATTATCCCAATTGGCTCTTAAATGCAGTTGTGAAACAGATTGAAGACGCTAATACAGACACTGCTGTCAACCATCCTCCATTAGAGGTATCCAATACTGATAGGAAGTTGCCGTTACTTATCCTCCCTTATCAAGGTCAACAAGGTGAAACGATAATCAGATCATTGAAGAATACAATAAAAAGATATACACCACAAAAAGAACAAGATGCCCTACCGGCAGAAGTATTCCTGCGGATGACAGGAAGACTTTCTGGAGCCTTTTCAGAAAGAAATGAGTGTCAGTTCACGCTTTAAAACCATATGCATAATGCGGGATGATGTTTGCAGTATTTTACATTTTACCTTTTAGCTACGATAACTATTAAACTTTGTTGTTTCATATAAAACTTCAGTCTTGCATCAATTTAGAGATTTTTTTAAAAAGATTTCCATTCGAAGTTGCACTCCCTAAAGCATCTTCAAGAAGCAATTAACTAATTAAAACATTATCGCGTTAAGAATAGCCTGTGCTTTAAAAGGTGAATGTTTGTTCACGGCTTAAAACAATATGCATAATGTGGTATGATGTTCTTTGTGTTTTACAGTTTATCTTGTAGCTGTGAAAGAAGTAATATTTGTTATTTCATATAAACTGCACTGTTTTGCATCATTTAGAGATTTTTTCAAAAAGTTTTTTATTCATAGTTATATTCCCTAAAGCATCTTCAAAAAGTAATTAAGTAATGAAAACTTTGTCACATTAAGTTTTGAATCCCTTCAAAACCTGTGGCGTAAATAGTAATAACTTCGAATTCATTTAATTACATTCCCGAGAGCATCATAAAAGTTAAGAGACTTTGAAAATTTTTGCCGGAGATCAAGCTTAAAAAGGAACACCGTCAGTTTAAAAATTCATTAGAGAACACTCTTCCGTGGACGTTTCAAAATACTCCTTTTAAAACTATACAGTATGAAAATCTTTATGTTGTTTGTACCTGAACTTCATAATAAAAACTTTTACTTGGCCTTGCGAAATAATAAAAATATCTGTGTTTCCTTTTTATCGTCAGCTTGATAGTATACAAATTTTAGAATCATACAATATTTTAAATTCGACTAGTCAATTAAAAAAGTGGTCATCTATTGATTAATAAAATGGGTATAAGCTGATGAGGAAGATGAGCTGTGCTTCAAGATTCTAGAGCTTTATAAAAACAGGATAGCTTACCTAGGAACATGAAATAGAAAATTGTATTATATTTAGAAAAAGACTAATAGAAACCTTACGCATTAAATCGATATAAACATACCCTATTGGTAGTCGTTCATATCTGTTTTGAAGCATCAAGAACTGCTTATTTATCAAAAATGACTACTAAGAATATTATTTTCACTTAGATTATCAGTTTGGATCATAAATGTTCTTGATTCTTTTAAGTTTTACAGCCGTACTACAACCTCTTCTATATCCATATATTCAACAAAGAAACTTTCACAGATCTACGCATGCTTCTTCGCTTCCATTTTAAAACAACTACGGAAAACGTAAGAACGTTGCATAAGACTCACATGAAACAACATTTTTACCTTCTGCGATTTAGCCATATGTTAATTATTCCTTTCACTAGAGCTTATATTTTACACTTTTGGAGTCTTTTCAAGCAAAGTACTTGTATACAATGAATATAGTGTGAGTTTAGACTGTTAAATCATAAAAAGAATGTAAGTTGGGAACATTAATGATTTGAGTGGCTATTTCCCATCGACAAAAATTGGTTTGGACAGTGAAAAAAAAAAAAAAAAAAAAAACACGAACGGTTTCAAAGTATTCCTTGCTTACGCAGGAATACAAAAACTAAAGATGATATACACCGGTACAAAACTAGGCTCCAATTTTAATATTAAAGACAAATCTAAATTCGAAAATGAGCACAACTTAGTATACAAAGCAAAATGTCCAGCTATTAACTGTGAAAAAACGTACGTAGGAGAGACAGCCAGAAGAATCGTAGAAAGGATAAAGCGCTATTTCCACGACCACATTTGATCGAAAATTTTCGAGCGAAAATTTTCGAGGAGAACAATTTCTGCTAGAAATATTTCGATCATAGAATTCCACATAAAAAAGTTGAACTTAATTAGCTGGTTTTCATATTCAATAGGAGATTAAAGATACAGAAGTTAGTTCGAAAGCAACCACAAGTAGAAACCATCTACTATAATTCTTTTTTCTGAATTGTTCGACGGAATTGCTATTCAATAGTTCAATAATACACAAAGTGTCAACACATTTTTCACCATTTTGATTGGACGAATATTTTTTCGCAAAGCGATTTCGATAGGGAGTTGAAATTATTTTAACTCACATTCGCACAGTAGAGAAAAGAAATTTTTCACTCGAAAAGCAGAAAATATTCAATGCGCATGCTCAACTTTTTTCTTCGTCGAAATATTTCGATCAAAAGTGGTCGTGGAAATAGCGCTTAAAAGATCACCAAGGCAGAGACAAAAGTTCGCATCTTTACAAACATTCAATAGAATCGTCCCATGAGGTCATCAATAATAAGGACAGTAATTTTATCAAAAGGACATAAGCATTCCTATAATAGAAAAGTTTCTGAAGATTTATACATAAAAAATTACAAGCCTTCATTAAATACTCAAGAGAAATCAATTCCATTAAAACTTTTTAATTAATTTTTTATCTATATATAGTATCCATAGCAACACTTCCAATTTTAGATTTCTATAGTTTTTTAAAATTTTATTCCTTTTACTTATAATAAAATTTCTTACTTTGATAATGACCAGTGGAAGGTCTGGTCGAATATACAGTATTTTTCAGAAAACATATACGTCATCTTTGTTTTCTAAAACAAAAATGTTTAAGCTTCTGGTGATACTTTTCATAATTACAATTCAATTTTTTTTCTTGAGTAATTCTCTCAAATCATTTATTTTATAATTCAGCACCTCTGCCTTTTGTATTGTCAGTAAGATCCCCAATTAATTCTGACCGCATTAGATTTAACAATAACTTTTGTTGACCAAATCGATGAAGTGTTGGATTTTCACTGCAACCACCACGCCTTCGATGCCTTGCAAAGTGCTCCTCCAGAGGATCCTGCCAGAATTTTTATGACAGTAAAAATTAAATATACTACATACAAATGCACATGCGGCATGTGTTAAAATGTTTTATTAATTCAAAATTACTTTCTTCACTGGAGGCGTGAAACGCAACCACACATTGAAGCACTTAAAATGCCCTATTATTGACAAAAAACATATATTATGGAGAAAATGAATAATAAATTTTACATAACGCAAACAATAACATAACACAAAACCATATACCAAGGCACATATACAAAGATAAGTAACATCCCAATATATAATACATATGAATGCATATGCATGTAGTGTCATGTGTAAAAACTTTTTACGGATTCACTAACACTGGAGCTGAATCGAATAAAGGTTTCGTAAAAGTATTTTTACTCTAGTGACATGAAACACAACCAAACACCGAAACTTTTAAAATGCCATACATTGACGGATATATGACCGTCCAGGGGATTTTGATAACAAACGATAAAACGTTATATAGTTACATAACAATATTGTTTTTTGTAATAACGTTACTTTATAACGTTATATCGTTACGCATAACGATATAACGTTATATCGTTGTTATAAAGTAACGTTACTGTAACGATAACGATAACGATATAACGTTACAACACAACGATAAAACGTTATACGGTTATAAAAACATTTTCTAGCAGTTCTCGCGAAAGTAATCACCATGAAATTTCTTTCAGATTTTTCAATTTATAACACTTTGATATAAACTAAATGGAAGACTTCTCCATTTTCGAAGTAAACAATTAATTCGTACTCCGGTCAATTTAATATACAATAGGTTGTTTTTCAGGAATTGCTTCTCTATACAGTTCTAACTCTTTCTCGGGTAACTGTGATGGTGTGTTTAGAATTTTAGGGAAGGATGTATTATCTTAAAAAATGTTTTTATTTACAATGCTATCAAACAAAAAAGATAAAACCAAAACGTGATTTCAGCCAAAGCATCAGAGATTTCATATCGAATGTTTACATACATGAACAGTCAGTGTGTATTCGAATGTTTTTGAAAATTAAGATGCAATGCAATGCAGATAAAAGATCTTCCTAATGTTTTTCTCATGGGTAGCATGAAGCCAAATTTAAATATTCAAGAAATTTCCCATAAAGAGTAGCTATGTATGCGGCCCTCCAAGATCTTAACGAAAATATTTATGCTGTTGCGGTCTAAAAAAGTTTCACAAAGGAAATTTCAGTTAAAAACTTTCCCTGAGTGAAAATACATCTTCTTGAAAATACAACGTTTTCCCCAAGGGATTGCAATAGCAATCCTGTCGAACAACTTAACATAGAATTATAGCGGACGGTTTCTATTTGTAGTAGTTTATGAAGTTACTTACATATCTTTTACCTGCAACTGAATGAGAACCAGGTAATCAGTAACAAGTCAAAAGAAACTGATGTTAGTTGAAATCCTTAAAACGAAGCAATACATGTTTGATTGATCGTATTCGTATTAAAATTTCCCTGTTTTTTCTAAACTTTCTAATTTTTACCAGCTGCAATAAATTCAGGAGATTATTTTTTCTATGAAACATAAACGGGATAGTTTTAAAGCACAATGTTCTGGATGTTTTCTGTCGTGTGTTTTTAAACAAGGGACGAATTTATTCGCAAACAATACCAACTGTAATAAACTCATTAGATGATTGACTCTTTGAAACATAAATGGCATAATTTTAAAGTACAATTCCTGTTCTGTTGCCTGTCATGTGTTTCCTAATAAACAGGAGACGAATTTATTTGGCAAAAAATGATATCGTTATAACTATAACGATAAAACGTTATAACGTTACTGATTAAAGATTATAACGTTACAAAAACAATGTTACCGTTTCAGTGATAACGTTATAACGTTACTTGAGTATCGTATTAACGTTGCAGAAGAACGATAAATATCGTTATCTCTTTTGTTCTTTTTAACCATAAAACGTTATTCATATAACGTTTTATCGTTTGTTATCAAAATCCCCTGGACGGTCACATATCGTGTTTTTTATATACGGATTTAATGTATAAACAAATAGCAGAATTCTATCCCCAGGCATAAGCAAACATTGAACAGATAGCAGTACAAAATGAATTGAAACAAATTGATTCCTTCCAACTGTGTTTCTTTTGTGCCAAATTTATGTTGGACAAAAATTTCGAAATGAATGATCTCTTCTTCACTAGCCATCATCATCATGATTTTAAAACCATGAGGTTCATTTTTTGTTTGTTACTAAATTTTTATATTATGATATTGTCTAAAATAAAAAAAAGATTTCAAATGTATAATGATACAAATGATACATATATAGCTACAACCCTCCATAAAATATATTGGGAAAACTTAAAATATTGGTTTTAAAAGGGAAAATGCCCCTGCAAGTTGATAAGCCAGGTCCCCCCTGCCCCCAAATTCAATGTTGCTTATGTTGAAAGATAACAGAATGTTTCTGGGGTGAAGAAAGTAGTCGGGGGCCTAGCAGCACTTCATACAACATTGAGATCAGGGGGAAGGGAGTTTTCCCAAATATTTTGTGGGAGCTTGTCTGATTTCAAAAAAACAAATGAACAGAGGTTTGCCTACAAAATATTACAAAGATTTCTATACACATTTTCTATACACAAATTTGTCCTCTGACTTTACCACACAAAAACGTTTACATGGAGGTTCCAAGAGAGAGCCTTTTTCTTCCATAAAACGCTGATCAAAGCAGACGACTTCCCTTCATCGTTTGGAGTGCTGGTAACAACATTCACTTTGCTCCTTCTCAATTGGACGGGTGTTGCGATCAATGTATCTTTCATTGGTTATGAAATGTTGATATATATGAGAATTACTGTAGGATAGATGGAAGAATGCGATAGTTAGAAAATGAAACCAAACTAGAAGCCTCATGGCTTGAACAATTTCCGCATCAGGCCTAGAGGAAATTGCTTTAGCCAAATTTTCAGGATATCTGAAGGACTATGCAATCTTTTCTTGTTGCTTATGTGAGAACAGGTTTATCACCATCCCCAAATATGACTTATGGTTCACATGGAAATCAAAATGATATTTATTAGAAGTGAACCAAAATCATTTGAAAAAAGAAGCTGTATGGATTGAAGACTTTCAAAATTGTATTGACCTCAACTCTAGAACATCTATTACAACAAAATGATTTAAATTAGGTCAAACTTGCTTAAAAACTGAAAATCTGGAATATCTAAACTTGGGCATTTCAAAGATTTTAATATATGACAGTTAACAGGATTACAAGAAGATAAAAATTATATTGTTTATAACTTAAATTAGTATATATAACATGCAATAAGAAAATCTATTTCTACTAAACTTGCCAGTGGCAGATCCAGAGGTAAGTCGCAACTTGTGTAGGAGAGTGTTAGCAATTCAAAAATAAAATAAAAACGTTCAAATAATCCCATTGATAATATAAATTAAATTCACAATTTGTTAATGCCCTTCTCCACAAGTTGTAACTGCCCTCTAGATCCACTACTGTCTGGATATTACCACTTGAGTCTTTTCATGGTACTTATAAGTAACACAAATGTGCACGAAAAGACAAATGACACAATAAAAATTTTGCTAGGATCTGTATATTGCAATGTTCTTTCAAACATGACATTATCCTAGAACATATTACACTCCAAATTTACATAAGGTTTTAGTGATCACATTGCATGTATATAAAATATATATTGGGTGGGTTCTAATCATCATCCAAAGTTTGTTTCATGACATTGTATATACCCCAAACTGAATCATTGTGCCTCCATCGAGTGGTTTGCAGTGGAAAAATCTTGATTATTTTGAATGATGTCATCTTTTCCAATGTGAATTTAACACTAATCAGTCTCAGGCAGTGATAACTTGACCAAGCTACGCACAGTGACTAATAATTTGATAAAGTCTGGAATTCCACAAATTACTGCCTTCTTTAATTTATTACACTTAATGTGAACCACTTTTCAATTCACTATGACGTTTCGGAGCCAAAAAAAAACAGTTTTATACACCTTTCCCGAGTTCGTTTTTATATGTCGTATTCTGGCTGTAGTGTCAGCACGAGCCTCGTTTTGATGTATTCTTTTGTTATTTGGCAATTATGAGGTTAACAATTTTGCTCATTTGCAAATCGCAGTGGGAATATTTTCGGTAATTATCAAGACAGAGACGAGGCCCGTACTGACATTACAGCCATGTTACGACATATAAAAACAAACTCGGGAAAGGTGTATTAGACATATCGTTCGCCAATATCTTGTGCATGATGTTTATTCAGTATGTACACGTTTTTTTTTATATAAGGAACACCTTTATAAGGAACTTGAGTCTGAAAAAGTCTCTAAAAATAAGGAATTCTTAAGGAACTTACCAGGCTGAAATAAGAGTTCAAATATAAGAAACACTAAAGAACTTTCTTTTTTATATCAATAAAACCAATAAAAACTAAACACAAGAAAATCTATACCAAAAAGGCTGCAAACTGAAGTAGTTTGCAAATTTATAAATTATGTACAACGCAAATTATCAATGGTCAGTTGCAAAGAATTAAATCAATGTCGTCTATATCAGCTTTACAGATAAAGTCTGTGGTGTTGTCAGTGTATGTGACTTTATATTCTTCTAAGACCTTGTTGAAATAGTCAATAGTTCCATAAAACCAACCATTTTCGTAATGTCCTTTGACGCGTTTACCCACAAGCTCATCTTGATAATCTCTATCGATATCCTTATCTTCAAGAAAAGTTCCTTCTTCTGGAGGAGATGAATCATCAGTGACTCCCATATCATTGGTAGTGTCCTCCTCAATCGCTATTGGATCAATGGTGACCGAGACAGAGATATCGGGTTCAATAACTGATGGAGGTGGAACTTTATAGTTTAGAATACCTTCGGGTCTAATTAGACTATCTTCGGAACCATCCGCAGTTATAAGACAGCCTGTCTTTTGCCATAACTTTTTTCTGAAGGAATCATAGGACGGACCGACTAATTTCTTGTAGGCTTCGCCGGCCCAATGGGTAATAAGGATTCTTCGTTCCTTGCTGGAAAATTTTTCTTCACTGTCATCTTTCTGCATTTTCTTCCGAATCGAGCCATTCATGGTGATTTTGCGTGATGAGCACTTTAAGTAGTTGGGCGTAGCCTGCATCTACTGGCTGCCAAAGATCGGTAGCGTTGGGTAGACCAAACCAAGATACGCCATTGTTATCTGCAACTGATTTTTTGAATTCCTCACTAACTTGGGCTGTAAGGTTATCACAAAAAAGCGCAAAGCGATCCTCATTCATTGTGATTGGTTTTAGCGTGCAATCTACCCAATCTACTGAAAATGAAGTATCAGCCCAAGCATTTGGCTGAAAGTATACGTCGATGTCAGGACGCTTTCTTCTCATCTTCCAAGATCCTCTTACCAGTCCCACGAAATATGATTGCGAACCTTGGTTGAGCTCCTTCTGGACGAAAGCATACTTGGAGGGTGCACTGTCTCTTATCAAGCCCGCTCGAAGGTTGAGAAATCCAGACTTTGTGATAAAGCGGGGTTTACACTATCAGATTCTGTCGATTCGACAGAATCTGATAGTGTAAACAGAAAATCGAAAGTTTTTTTGTCGAAAGATTCACCTTCCGACAGAATCTGAAAAGTTGAATTTTTTCAACTTTTCAGATTCTGTCGAAAGTAAATCAGCCAATGAAATTACAGTTTTGGCTCATTAAATATTAATGATGTGAAGTTTCTAGGAATTTACAAGCACGCACGTTTTATAAAAGACGTGTTGAGTTTTATAACAATAGCAATATCTGCAGCAACACGTTTTTTCTTGAAAGGCGCCATTCCACAAATAAATATTTTCGACATAAAAATGCAAATGTAAACGCAAAAATCTGTCATGAATAATTAATGAGAAAAATCGTTCGACAGAATCTGTCAGACAGAATCTGATAGTGTAAACCCCGCTTAACGGTTTTCAGGATTACCCTTTTCGATCATTTCATATGTTTTTTTAACATTCATACTGAATGGAAGAGGAGACTGATCAACGTTAAATCTTTCTTTTGGTAAAAATCTTCCCCATTTGCTATGATAACGATCATTCGAACCCTTTCTAACCAATCTTTCACGCGTGGTTTGATGCCATTTTTCCAAATCTTTGCGAAACAATTCTTTACTGCGTCTGCGATTTCTTTGACGTGCTCTTAACTTCAAATTGTGACGTTTTATGAAATTAACAATGACATGCTTTCGGATAGTAATATCTGGATTGTTTTTTTGTGTACGATAAATTTTTCTGGCTTTGCACCAAATCCAAATTAAAGTCAACTCTATAACCGCGAGCTCTTGCTTTTTTGAAAGTATCAAGCAATTCTTTGTACAAATCAAGATACTTTCTAGCTGGACGTATTTTGAATAAATTTTTATGTTCACTGGCTGCTTTGCCAATAATTTTAACTTTATCTTTCACCCAATTAGAGACCATTGATTTGCTGATTTTAAATTTTTCGGTAACGTCAGCAGGAGATTCATCTCCATCAACAGCGTGTATGACTTTTGCTTTGAAATGCGCTGGATATTGCTTTCTAATATTCTGTCCACGTGACATCTTTTGCTTCTTTTTCCCACTTAGAATCGGTTCGTCGTCGACGATAATGATCTCCTCATTATTTTCAAGACTTCTCTTTCGAAGAGCTGGAATTACTAATTCTTTTTCGACATTCTCCTTCTCAGCAGAACTTGTTCCCGGTTGTTCCTGTTCAGGTACTTCTGGAGACACTTTATTATCAATACACTTTAAGTGAACAGACAAGCCTTGTTGATTTACAAGTTCTTTGGAACATTCTTGACATTTCAACTTTTTCCTTTTTACTTCGTTAAGTGTCAACGGTGTTTTTATTGCTTGACCCCGATGAATCACGGACCTTGAAAATCCAAAATCACCCAATGAGATTTGTTTTTCATTGACATGTCTTCTCTCCACTTTTTACTTTCTTCTCCTTACACTCATGACACTCTACTGTAATAAATTTGATTTCTTTTTAATCATGCAATACATTTGACCCAGCAAAGTGTAAGCGACTGCTGTTTATAAACAGGTGCTATGTAATTGTCAAGACGATTGAAAATGAAAAAAGCCGACTTTTTTTATTTGTTATTCACAAGTTTTACTATAGTTTATTTTGATAATAGGATATTGATCAGTTATTGTTTTGTTACTGTAATTAAGTTATTTGTTTATTTCAAAAATTAGTGTCTATACATTTTCTGCGTAAAAACAAAGAATTTTTGGTAAAAACGATAGCTTAAAAAATAAGGAACTAATTAAGGAACTGTGAGGCTCAAACTCTTTAAAAAAATAAGGAACTTCAACCTCAGCCCTACCACAAAGGTTCCTTATAAAAAAAAACGTGTATCCTGTCGTTCCTTCAAAAGCATAAAAAAAAAAGAATAAAGAAATATGAATTTCTAATAAGGCCTAGTCTATTTCTAAAAAGTATTTCTCTAGATTACTAGTTCTTAGACAAATGCTTTACACAAGCTACCGACCACGTACAACATGGGTACACTATTTCGAAAAATTAGTACATGAGTGGTGATGTAGATCCTACACGGACGATAATTAGATTTTTGTTTATATGGAAAAAGAATTTTCAGACAGTTTGTCAAAGGCTTTATCGATCAACATTCATGTACGTGCAAGCTCAAAACGTAGTGTGTGTCAGACGGGGGTTGGTTTATGAGACTTTACCCCCAAAAAATCAAAAACATTTTCATGTAAATTTTCGTCACTCTGAGAAAAGACGTATAGCAAACTATTTGTTTAGTATACAAAATAATGACCTGCTGCTGTTTTTCGATCTGTAAGTAACTTAGATATCAATAATAATTGCCACCCGTTTTTGTCACAATAAACATAAGACATGAAAAATAATCCATTCTTAACTCAAATCATAACGACGGGGAGCAGAAAAATATGTTGAGCGTAATGTACATCACAAAATCTCCTCCGTGAACTTTTTCAATAAAGTTAGAGGAACTTATAATAAGAGAAAAAAAATAGGAAAAAAGCACTTTCAGTGAATTTTTTTATTATTCCCAATAAAATTATGGCTTGACAAGAGAATTTAATGAAAAAAAATTTTTGGGTTTGATTCTCCTTTAAGATTTTGTGAGCTCAAAATTTATTTTTCATTTTGTTCATTTTGTTTTATATGTAGGTGCTATTTTTTGTAATTCTCATCGTAAACATTCTCTCACGTGGCTCTCCAATGCACCTGCTACTATGTTTTATCCCTTTTGCCTTTTGAGTTTTATCTTTTGTTTTTGGGCACAAAAAGTTAGGTACGGCTTAACTAAGAATGTCTTAGGAATATATTAGGATGATTTTGATTAAAAAGTTAAGAAAATTCATGAAATAAAAAAACACCCTTCTTATAAAAAGAAAAGCGTGTATCTGATTGGAATTTCGAAAGATCTCTTTGTTTTCTTTCATTTGTTAAGTAATTATAGAATACAGGTGCAGGTTAAGAATACAGAAAAGAAAGGAATGATTGAATGTAGAATATTTCGTCTGCTTTTAGATATCGTAATGCAGTAAATATTCATCATATATCTTTTTTGCAGGAGAAATTGAAAAGTCATTGTTGGTAAATTACGACGGTCGCAGAACAAATACAATTACCACAGGAACAACTTTCAGAGAATTCTTAATTTATTATTTTTGTAAGATTTTGCTTGTAATTTTCAGTCAAATAAACCTTTGAAATGGTTAAATGTCTCTTTTGGTTACCACATTGATCCATTCTCGTAGCCTTTATAAAGAATTTCGTCTTTCCTGTAGCCATAAAGTTGATGAGTCTGGACTTTTTTCAGAAATTTTCAGAAAAAACATATTGAATCTTATTTGCGTGATTGGATCATAGTCATTATTCCAAAACTCAGATCATACTGTTTTTTTTTTGTGTGATTTAGTTGTTTTTGATATTTCTAGAAAATACTGTTTACTACATCAAAAAACATCAACCAGATATTTCAAAACAGAGAACTCGCCATTCTTCAGCTTTTATAGTGAGTGTTGCAAACATGTAAGTAAATGGGTCAAAAATTCTTTTTAATGCTGTACGGTTAAATATGAACACAGACAAACCACTTTGACATTCATTCTTTTTATTTTCTATTTCACCTTCTTCGTTTTAGCCGGATTAACCTGTATCAACGAGTCCATTTATTTATTTTTCAGAAAAACATATTGGATTTTAATTTGCTTGATTGGATCAAAGTCATTACCTTATCGGGGAAAAAAAAGTCGGGGGTAAGTGACTAATTTTTTGGGCTAGTGACTAAAATTTTCCCCGACCAAATTTTCCCCCGACTTTTCAACACCCGTCCAAAAATTTCACCCGATTTTTCATTTCCCCGTCCAAAAATTTTCCCCGGTTTTTTTACTCCAGCCCAAAACATTTCCCCGATTTTTTAGTCCCCGACCGAAACTTTTCCCCGATTTTTGATAATCTCAAGTAAGAGTCTATCTATTGATTTTCGACTGGAATTATGACGGTCAAGCAAAGGAAGGGGAATCGAATGAAGTTGAATCAGTCAATGAGGACGATACAGATTTTTCTGTTACAATTGAGGGAAACAAAATTGATGTCAGTGAAAATAAAATGGATGTCAGTGAAGATATAATTGATGTTTGTGAAAGCAATATGGATGCCAGTGATGAAAATAATGACGATCAAACCTCAAAAACTGTTATTGTATTAGATTGAACTCTTAATTAGTTATTTTGTAATATAATTTTTAGTTCAAATTGAAAGTGTCGACAAAAATTGTGTTCCATTTTCTACTTGTATTGCAAATTTTGGTCAGGGAAAAGTGACTTATTTAGAAATTTTAGTCGGGGAAAAGCGACTAATTTCGAAATTTTAGTCGGGGAAAAGCGACTAATTTCGAAATTTTGGTCGGGGAAAAGTGACTAAAATTTCGCGAGGTGACTAAATTTTTCCCCGACCAAAATTTTCCCCGACTAAAATAAATCCCGACTTTTTTTTCCCCGATAAGGTATTCCAAAACTCAGATCACACTGTTCCTTTGTATGATTTAGCTATTTGTTTTTTATATTTTCAGAAAATACTGTTCACTATATCAAAAACACTAGCAAGAAATTTCGAAACAGAGAACTGTTTAAACTCGCCATTCTTCAGTTTTCTGAGTGAGTGTCGCAAACATGTAAGTAATTGGGACAAAAATTCTTTCTAATACTGTACTCTTAAAGGAGTGGTTCAGTGAAAATTACAAGTTCTTTTTAACAGAAAAATGAAATCAGCGTATTTGTTTTACCCTATAACGTTCTGTTTTTGGTGGGTTTTTTTAAAAGTTTTTTGTTTACAATATAAAGGTTCTTCTTAAACTCATTTAATATGCGTGATGTAAAACCAGCATAAAGAGAAATTTTGAGAATAGAAAAAAAGCTCTTTTATGCGAGTGTGACGTAGGTAAAGCTTGGTACTCACCAGGCGATTTTTGAATATTATCAACAATAAAACTACAGAAATCACAAATACATACAAATACATAGTTGAAACATTATTTGTTGATCACAGATTGATCTATATTCCCATATTTATTTAGGCAGCCATGTTTTCGATAATTTGAAAACATGTTACGGGATTTTTAACCTAATAAAATGCATCGCACTTTCTGCATGGACGTATAAAAAGAAAAGGACTTACAACTTTTATAAATCTATTCAAACAAACCTTGCCTCGGTTTATTGAAATTTTCACAAAAGCAGTTTGGAAACTCCCTCAAGTGCTGTTAAAAATATATGTTTCCATTGGCTTCCATGATCGTAATAACCAACCAGAAATGAATTAAAGATTTTATGATTATTTTGAAGCCAGGTTTTAAACTCTGTTTCCTCATGACTTCTTACAGTCTCAAACATGAAATTTTCAGAATTGAATGAAAAAGCACTCTTGTTTCTGTATATTCTCAGGCATCGCCCAGGCGTCTTTCAAAGTACCGAATCTTTGGATATAAGTATATACACAAAATACTTCCTAACTCCGACAAATTTATCTTAATTCCAATCCGACATCTTTGAAAAAGGTTAAGTAGAAGTTCTGTGATACTCAAGAATATTGCTGATGAATCTGCAAATCGTATTTTCTCTCAATTCCTTGGTTTTCCACATCGGATTAAACCTAAAACGTCGTATAAACCCGCCCATGTGAACCGAAATCCAGTGAAATGCGAGGCGAGGATTACATCAAAGAAATGCCGACAGAATAGATTTTAATAATAGAAATGAAAGGCTTTAGAATTAGTTGTGAGTCCTTCTCTTTTTATACGTCCATGCTTTCTGTAAAGTCATAGGACTAGAAAACATTGAATTTAATCTTTCTTATTACTACCAAATCATGACACATCTTGATGCAAAACATTGTTTCTGGATAATTTTTCCCTAAGGAAAAACGCGTTTTAGTAAAGATTGAACTCGGAAAATTTCAAGTAATTAACCATAGATGTATTCAAAGTCAGTAGAAAAAGAGTTTGGAGTTACATTCCAAAATATATTTGCAAAACATTTCTGCAAAAGAAGTATAAAGAAAGTAAGATATAAAAGCTGTTTTTCTTTAGCACAAGAAAACGAAAAACATTGCATCTCCAATGCATCAATTGCAACAACAACGCCGACCACAAAAAAAGCCGAACTGACAAACTTAAAAACAGCACCATCGACATCAATAAAAACAGCAGTATCGCGACAACAACAAGAAGAACAATAGCAACAACGATAGCAAAAGTCTTTCTGTCCTTCATAAAGATACGATGGCAAATTGTCCACCGATTCCTCCATCTACGTAAGATTTCTTTTTTTTAATTACATGGTATATTTAGTAATTCTCCTCCATAAATTATTGATAACGCTAAAGTATTCAAGAAAATATGGTAATTCATTAGCATCCATTTGTTGTACTAGGCTTACCTCACCTCCCTGATGATTGGTTCTTCTTAAAAGTGTCTGTCATAACTCATTAGATAGATAATCTGATACCGCATATTCCTTAAGTAAAACGTCAACACGTACAATGTGACATTCTTTATAGGATCTGTAAAGAAATTTATTGCGTTTTGAAATAGAATAAATACATAGCGTCGCCTTTTTCCAACCTTTCGAAAGATTGCCATATTCAATAATTCCCCCATGTCATTGCATCTCGTGAAAGACTTGTTGTGAAGGTCAACTTCTTTATTCCATCCTTGCACATGTTCGCGAAGTTTCAAATTAGTTCTTATACTCGCTATCAGATACAACGTTCGTAACACGGAAATACACAGAATTTGTAAACTTAAGAAATTCAATTGTAGCAACTACCAATTTTCCATTTCAATTTAATTTTTCTATTACAATCTAAATCGCATGTGTATTTTAAGATGATAAGTGGAGACACTTTTTATGTTGGAACTATCCCAGCCATTTGACCAGATAGTTCTATGTTCTTATGATGATGCTTTTCATAGCTTCATTTTTGCGGACATTATTAGCGGCGAAGGATTGTACATTGTGAATCTATCTACCAACTCAGCAATGTTACGACTTAAGATCGTCACTCAAAATTCTATTTCATGCTACTGTGTCAAAATGATTAAATTTGACTGACACTATTGTATGACAGCACGCACAGTAATTAAATATGTTATTTAAAATAACAATATGTAGAGTGTGTATGCTCCCTTTCTCCTCACCATTTTGCCGTGTCTTTCACACATCATTAACGTTATTTATCCCATTTATAGGTCAGTTACCAGCACCGATGAGGAAGGAAGTGATGAAGACAATAATGCCATCATCAACGTAAGTTTTGATTATTACATGTATTTATTACAACTATCATTACAAAACTTAACAAAGCATATGCATCGTAGTTACGAGTTTAATAATAAAAACGAAGTGTGATCTAAGAACTGTTAAAGGGACCAGACTAATTATATATAATAATAAAAACCAGAAGGGGGTCTATACAAATAATTGTAAGGATAGCTATTATTGCTATGATGAAAATTTTACATTTTCATCATCAATTACTCGGTGAGACAATATTGATCAAACTGATATTTTATCATCTTATATTTTGGAAATTTGTAAGAAAGAACACCATCACTATCTCCAGATAAATGCAGGTTTTTATTCACTGAATAAAGATTTTCATTGGAAAATTCCTTTTTATAGTGCAATAGGAAATAATCAATGGATTACAAGATTAGTCTCAAATGCAAAGCTTTTCCAATGCAAATATTCTTTTCAGCAATTACTCAAACATAGCAATTAATACATCATACTTCAATTGTAATTTCATAATTTCAAAAGTTCAAACGTATATACGCAAGAATTTAGGAAAAACATATTATTGTTGGACTTAAAATGAAATTGATAGACCATGAAAAATCAATGCTTGAATTGTAATTGCATTATTATGATGTTCTATGCAATTATATTTTAGGCGCAACTTTTAACAGAAACAGGCAGAAAAAGGAAATTGAAATTGACGGATCTACAATTTACTTCCACAAATTACTTAAGACATTTTATGCACACCAAAATACCAAAAGATAAAGCACTGCTGTATAAATACCTGAAGTCTCACAAAGCAGAACTATCAAAGCTGAAAAACAAAAAAATCATTAAAGCTGATCAATGGAAACTGATCTTTCCGAAGAATGGCGAGACTGAGTCGGACCAATTCGATATTACTATTATGCGTATATTGCTGAAAAATAAACATATATGCAAATTAAATCAATCAGAGTTAGATCTGGTAGACGAATGTAGTGAACTGAGAAATAAGACCTCTCACAGCGGTAAAGTCATGTCAGATACCGGATATAACGATTATCTAACAAGATACGAAAGTTGGTTTAAAAGCATGGGGATGTCTGATGAGGAGTGGAGCTTATTGAAGAATCGTGTTATATATAATAACATTGATAATGCGAAGTTCCGGTTAAAAGATCCCATTGCTAATTTCGTTGGTAGAAAGAAAGAGCTTGCAGAACTACATGCTGCCCTAGATCATCACGACCTTGTTATTGTTAAAGGTCTGTCCGGTGTCGGCAAGTCGGAATTAATAAAAAAATATTGCCATCTGCATGGAAAGGAATATGGTGACAACATCTTATTTATAAATGGAAATTCCTTAGCAACTCTAGAAGATTTCTTTGTGGACTTTGCTGAATACATTGGTGTTATATCCACAAGTGACACGTTGAACAAGAATACGGTTCTCCCAAAAGTTTACAATTATCTATCTACAATGCCTTGCTTGTTGGTTTTCGATAACGCTGACAACCGAAATGTATTAGATAACTTCATGCCACCACAGTCATCCAAAAACGTCCGAAAGATAATCATTACTACTCAACTTCAATGTTGGAAGAACGACATCAAACAATTAGAATTGATGCCGCTGGATGTAAATGAAGGATTGGAGTTTTTGAAATCAGAACTAGGTGATAATATCGACGTTACAGATTGCCATAACTTGATCGACGCGCTTAGCTCATTGCCCATAGCCCTACAAATGGCATCTTCATTAATTCAATACAGATACAAAAGCATTAAACTATTTTTGAAAAAGTACGAAGAGAAGTTTAAGGAACTTTGGCTAAGTGTAGATGAGGATGACATGGCTCAAAATGAGAAATCAATATTAACGACTTGGAAATTGGCTTTTGATCACATAAATACAGACGCACTGTCAATAAAACTATTACATATGTTCTCATTGATGGATGGTAAAAGAATTCACGAAGAATTGTTAATGCATTTAGAGGGCGTGGAAGAAATGCAGTTAAAAAACAGTTTGTTCCACATCAGAAAATATTCTCTGGTTAACTTGACTGAAGAATCAGTAAATGGAAAAAAAATCATCATCATAAAGATCCATAACCTTGTTCAGCGAGTTACCAAAGCAAACATAACCGATAAAGAACAAGAAGCTGTAATTTATGATTTCTTTAGAATGTGTAAAAACTTTATCACCGCGATTGATAACAAACATCATCAAACCTTTGGAAACATTTGGTTGCGACATGTTTTTGAAGTTGTAGATCAGACCAGCTTAAAATTAGAAACCTCACATCTAATGGACACTGTTATAGAATACTCAGTAACAGCTGCAATAAATGGTGGAAAGCAAAGATCTGCTTTGACTTTCATAACAAAGTGCAGAAAAACATTTAATAACGAAAGTAACATATTAACATTTTATGAAGCCACACTTCTATCACAAATTGGAAAATATGAGGAAGGAATTGCATTGTACAAAAAACTGTTGGAGTCGTCACTATTATCAGAGCATCCAGCTACGTTATCAACAAAACACAACTTGGCAAATACATTAAGTGATAAAGGCAAATACGACGAGGCAATTGCAATTTATACAGAGGTGTTGGAGTCACAAATGTCTGTACTTGGAGAGAAACATCCAGACACGTTGTCAACGAAACATAACTTGGCAAATAGATTAAGTGATAAAGGCAAATACGATGAGGCAATTTCGATGTACACAGAGGTGTTGGAGTCGCAAATGTCTGTACTTGGAGAGAAGCACCCAGACACGTTGTCAACGAAACATAACTTGGCAAATAGATTAAGTGATAAAGGCAAATGCGACGCGGCAATTACGATGTACACAGAGGTGTTGCAGTCAAGAATGTCAATACTTGGAATGGAACACCCAAACACGTTGTTAACGAAACACAACTTGGCATGCAGTTTAAGTGATAAAGGCAAATACGACGAGGCAATTGCAATGTACACAGAGGTGTTGGAGTCGCAAATGTCTGTACTTGGAGAAAAGCATCCAGCTACGTTATCAACGAAAAATAATTTGGCAAATACATTAAGTGATAAAGGCCAATACGACGAGGCAATTAGGATGTACACAGAGGTGTTGGAGTCAAAAATGTCTGTACTTGGAGAGAAGCATCCTGATACGTTATCAACGAAACATAACTTGGCAAATAGATTAAGTGATAAAGGCAAATACGACGAGGCAATTTCAATGCACACAGAAGTGTTGGAGTCACAAATGTCAGTACTTGGAGAGAAGCATCCAGCAACGTTATCAACGAAACACAATTTGGCATGTAGTTTAAGTGTTAAAGGCAAATTCGATGAGGCAATCGCAATGTACACAGAGGTGTTGGAGTCGCAGATGTCTGTACTTGGAGAGAATCACCCGGAGACGTTGTCAACGAAACACAATTTGGCCAATGCATTAAGTGTTAAAGGCAAATGCAACGAGGCAATCACGATGTACACAGAGGTGTTGGAGTCAAGAATATCAATACTTGGAGAGAAGCATCGAGACACGTTGTCAACAAAACATAACTGGGTTGCATTATGCAAACAAGCGAGATCCCAACTGCCACTTTAGTGACATATCATTTGACATTGTGAAGTCGTCGTTGAAAGTTTCAGTTTCAGTATCAGTTTTAGGTAGCATTTTTTTTTGTTAAATGAAACATATTGATTTTTATGAAGAGGGAGGAAATGTGTTTGAGGAAGTGTGACTGGATTGTGAGTTTACTGATCATGAAAATGCTTTGTATCGAATATTTTTCATAAATTTGGCATGCTCTGAGTAATTTTGATAGTAATAATATGATAATTTTAAATGGTTCTAGGATAACTCCCCCCTGGACAATTCCACCCCGGATGATTACCCCCTAGTAAATTGCCCCTCGGAGCATTACCCCCCGGACAATCGCCCCCCATATAGGTAGGAAAATTCCCCCCGGAATATTGCCCCTTAAAAAACGTGTAAAGTATTTTTTACGATAATATTGCTTCTAAGGTATTTTTGCTCGAAAGCAGAAAGGGAAACAAGATTTACAAATCAAAGAAAGTTAATATATTTCAAATATACAGATGTTTGTTATAAAATGGTAACACAATGGATATCATGTAAGTATTTGTTTTAAAAAGAGTCGTTGGCGGTTTGGGTAATCATCAACTATGCGTAGAATTCGAGCGTTAAAATCGTCTTTGAGGAGGTGGTGGATGTCCTGCTAGATTTTGAAGCATTCGGACACGCACAACACTTTCCTCCTTACGTAATATTTCCAAAAATTTTCAGAACGTCGGGTGGCAAGAAGAAACGTTAGGGCTAAAAGTAATTCTCCAAAGTGTATTGACTAACGCGCTGTCAATATTCCTTATTTATAAACCGAATTCTAGTGATCTTTGTCGGACACTCCGGTGGACTGTGTCGTGAATAAACACTTCAAGTATCATTTTAGTAGACAATGAGAATATATGAAACTTTGTTGGTTTGGGGGGCAATTGTCCGGGGGGTAATTTACTAGGGGGAAATCGTCCGGGGGGGAATTGTCCAGGGGGGAATTGTCCTGTCACCATTTTAAATATTTTGTATTTAGTTAAAATCATATACAAATCAGGTAGGTGAAGATAGAGGAGTTTTCTAATCAGGAAGTTGACAGTTGCGTATATTTAGAGATGCACCTTTTCTTCCAGATCATTTAATTGTTTTGCGTTCCTTCAGATAACTTTTTAATTTTTTTATATCTTTATTATTAATTTTGCTTCTGTTCTATTATTACTGATGCAATTTCCATGGTTTTTTGCGTTTGCGTTGCCAGCATGTATGAAGCGTTATATTTGCAGCACAGAGATGTTTTAATATGTGACCGTCCAGGGGATTTTGATAACAAACGATAAAACGTTATATAGTTATAATAACGTTATTATTTTAAGTAATAACGTTACTTTATAACGTTATATCGTTATGCATAACGATATAACGTTATATCGTTGTTATAAAGTAACGTTACTGTAACGATAACGATAACGATACAACGTTACAACATAACGATAAAATGTTATACGGTTATGAAAACCTTTTCTTGTAGTTCTCACAAAAGTAATTATCATGAAATTTTTTTCAGATGCTTCAGCTTACAGCCACTTCGATATAAACTTAATAAAAATGAGGACACTGCCTCTCCATTTCCGAAATAAACAATGAGTTCGTACTCCGGTAAATTTAATATACCATGGGTTGTTTTTTAGGAATTGCCTTACAGTTCTAACTCTCTCTGTGGTAGCTGTGAAGGTGTGTTTTGAATTTCAGGGAACGATGTAATATCTTTTATTTCCAATGCTTACAAACAAAACACAAATAGTTCAAGATAACTTTATAAAACCAAAACGTGATTTCAGCCAAAGCATCAGAGAATTCACATCGAATGTTTACATACATGAACAGAGTGTGTTCGAATGTTTTTAAAATGAAGATGCAATGCAATGCAAATAAAAGATCTTCCTAATGTTTTTCTCATGGGTAGAATGAAGCCAAATTTAAACATTTAACAAATGCCCCATTAAGAGTGTGTATGCGGGCCTCCAAGATCTTTATTAATGCTATTGAAGTATAGGTCTTCAAAATGTTTCACGAAGAAAATCTCTACTGAAAAATTTCTCTAAAGGCTCAAATAGACGGTACAATTTTCTAGATCAATTTTCTAAAAACAATATTGATCTAATATTGATCCTGAATTGCAATGTGTATTTTGTTTAAAAATTACAAACCAATAATATAATCATGACGCAAAACACAAATCAATATTCAAAATTGATTTGAATAATATCAAACTGGTTTGATTTTATTCACTACGGATCAATTTTATTTCAAAGAAGACCCAC
Source organism: Turritopsis dohrnii (assembly GCA_027922465.2). NCBI lineage: Eukaryota > Metazoa > Cnidaria > Hydrozoa > Anthoathecata > Oceaniidae > Turritopsis > Turritopsis dohrnii. The sequence continues at coordinate 448,044 of BQMF02000312.1, forward strand.
CTGCACCCTTTTGTTTTTACCAGTTTTGATGACCATGCTCAATGTTCTATTCATTTTAAACGTTCTGATTAGTATTTGAAAACTTGCAAAGAAGGAAATCAAAACGAAAACACACAAAAACAACATGTCGGATAATTACGTTTTATTTCAAAAATACCTTGCAACGCTCCAAACGTAATTCGTTTAAAATAGTATTGTACGCTCCTCTTTTATTTCTATGAAGGAGCCAATCCTTCACCCATACCTTTCGTTTTCTTCTTATTTTTCTTTGGCTGCAGAGGATAAATCCACTGCAAAATAATAACGAACTCAGTATTATTTCTTCTTCACAGTCACTCATGGCGCGCGATATGAGCATATAAATTGTTGCTCATATTGTTTTGTATATTGCTGTGTGTATGGTTTCAAAAATTTCAAATCAATTAAGTTGCTGAACAATAATGAAATTTGAATTGTTACGTGTAGTTTTTTCAACAATATTCCGATCAATATTATTTTTAGAAAATTGATGTAGAAAATTGTACCGTCTATTTGAGCCTTAAGTGAAAATTAATCTTTTTGAAAATAAAACGTTTTCCCGAAGGGATTACAATAGCAATTCTGTCGAACAACTTAAAATAGCATTGTAGCAGACGGTTTCTATTAGTTGTAGTTTTTTAAATACATATTGTATCTTTTAACTGTAAATGAATGAGAACCAGGTAATCAGTTCATGCAAATAGGCGAAAAGAAATAGATGTTATGTTAGTATGAAAGTAAAACACAACTTGAGAAAATTTTGAAAATAGAAAAATGGGTATTTATTGAACAGAATGAACGTTTTTGGGGTTTATACCAGAGGCGTACTTAGGGTCAGTCAAAAAAACCTGGAGGAGTTCAACATTATGATATTTCTTTTCAGTCTTAAGTATCGATTAGGTTACTTGCACGCTTTCCTTTTCTACTTTAAATGACTTAACTCTCCTCCACAAATTTTGACTGACCTCTTGCTACGCCTCTGTATACTGTGATCAATACACAAAAAAGAACCTTCTGCATTTACTATGGCATCCACATCCTAAGTTGTTACATCTTTTACAAGCGATATTTTTTGTCGTGATTTAAAATAAGAAAAATTATTATTCAAAGAACGAAAAACTCTCTCTTATTACTTATTAGATTATTTATTCTTTGAAACATAAACGGCATAGTTTTAAAGTGCGATTGCTGTTATTGCCTGTCGTGTGCTTTATAATAAACAGGAGACGAATTTATTTGTTGTTATAACTATAAAACGATAAAACGTTATAACGTTACTGACAGAAGAATATAACGTTACCAAAACGATATTATCGTTTCAGTGATAACGTTATAACGTTACTTGAGTATCGTATTAACGTTACATAAGAACGATAAATATTGTTATTTCTTTTGTTCTTTTTAACCATAAAACGTTATTTATATAACGTTTTATCGTTTGTTATCAAAATCCCCTGGACGGTCACATATAATATAACGGAGAAGATTTCGATGTTATTAAATTAAAGCAAAGATAAACTATATCTGCGTTTGTATCATTTGTTGTTTTATTACGGTAGCAGCGATAGCGAATACCGTATTAAATCACCCGTGGACTCCTCCTCCTCCTCCTCCTCCTCCTCCTCCGGCCGAAATGGCAATTAGTCTGCCATTTAGAGTCTGCGAGTCCCCGTTAAAAACTCAATATACATTCTAATGAACGAACGCAGCCTTTTGAATTTTCGAAGATTTTAAATGGATATTAATCAAATAGGTCTACATAAAACTGGGATTTTTTAGTTACTTATGGTACTGAATCAATGAACTTTGGCACTTGAAAATAGATATGTGTTTCGTGTCTGTAAAGCATAGATCAGACTTTACTTTCTACGTTTGTTAGCTATCTGTTCTGTCTTTGAACATCAAAGTTTTCAAAAATCGAGTTAAAAAAAGGCAGTTATCTGTTTGAATTCATTTTCGGTTTCAAAAAATAAGCTCTTATAAAAAAACGTACGTTATAAACAGCTCATGCATGTATAATTCTTTTGTCTTCTAATAAATTAAATTGCTGGTGTGTTACGATTAGACCCTATTTACACGAGTTAGTAATTTTAAACATTATATCATCGTTTATGCCTGTTTTCCACCAGTAAGATATCTCAAGAAATAACGCTTACAGAACGTTTAAGAACTTTAAGTAAAATTTCAAATTTAAAAGTATTCTTGTGGCAAGTACTTTTGCTGCTACCGTTTTGCGCCTTCTGGCTTTTGTTTCTGCTTTATAACATATTGCTCTTCACTGAAACGAATCAAGTGTTTTACCTGTTTATGCATGTATTGAAAAGAAACCAAACAGTAAGTATTTTCCCAAATATTGTTTTAATCATTGTGCATGTTAGTCATTACACACTATTTCCATGATAATTTTTTGGCTAGTAATCTATTGAAATTGCAGGAAGATGTGCAGATTAGTTATAATATATATCTTTTGAATTTACATCATATTCACATAACTGGAAGCTCCAAAATACCAGCAAACAATTCCAAAACGGCTTTTTGAAGAGGACCAAAGATTGTTCGTCTTAATTCAATTACCATACTGTCAGAAGAACAAACTTTCTTGCCACAAAATGTTGATTCAACTAGAGAAATTTACAAATAATAATGCAAAATTTGTTGTCACTTGGAAAACGAGGAAAATGAAATCTCTTTTCCTGTTGAAACATAAAGTTATACACAAATCGTCCGTGATTTACGAAGGTGCATGTTCGTGTGGTGATAATTACATTGGTGAAACAGTTAGAAACGCTTCGGTACGTTAGTCAGAACACGATAAAATGGCGGGAAAATCTGAACCCGCAAAGCATGTTTTGAACGATGAGGGTCATTCTTTCACGTGGAAAATAATTTCCAACGCTCCAAATAACTATAAAAAACGTAAGACTTTAGAGGCGTTTTTTATTATGACGAGAAAACCATCTGTCAATGACCAATTAGACATTAAATTTTTAAGACGTTTTAAAAACGGCATCACTTAGGAAATCTCTAGACAATTTTTTATATTTTTATGAATTTTTAAATAGTTTTTAAACAAAATTTATACAGACACGTTTAATTTTATTGACATACCTGATGATGTTGTTATAGAACGAAAAGCTTCGTTTACAAATAAAATGTTTTTATAAACAAGTTTGATTTTCTTTTTTCCATATTTATCATGGCTGCATATTCTAATAAAACAAGACGCTAGAGGGCGTGAAGATCAGCGCACTAGACAAAGTAGCATCATCTCGCTAAATAATTATCATAGCATAATTCAGCAAAAATTAACCAAGTCACCCTGATATTCAGATAAAAATGTTGTCCTTATTATCAGGGTGGAATTGAATTTAATAAAACAAAAGAACTTATTTTGGATTTATTATGAATGAAAGTGTTCATGGTCAAAATGATAAGGTTTCTCTTATAATTCTGTCCGAGCAGAAAGAAACAACACATCAGCAACTGCATCAATCACTGCAAGAAATTACATGTTTTCTGGGGCAGATTTTCACAGATTCATGCAGATAACCTGATAAGTTCCGTGTGTTTTCGGTGATATCTGTTACGGAGAAATTTGTAGTTTTCTGTAATTTTATGGACAGGAATGTGCACATTCTTCGAGACGGAAATACGGAGAGAAAACTGAAGTTATTTATAAAGGAAAACTTGAAAGATTATCAACTTTTACTGAGCAGATTTTCAGTTTAGGTGAGGTTGTGCCACAGATTATTTGAAAGAACATGAGGTTTTTTGAAGGAAAAGATCGAAAACATGAAGTTGTGAAAATTGAAGCCTGATAATAGATATCCAGAAATTAGGCGTCACTTTTGAATTCAGAAACCTAAAGAAGTGGTTGACCGTCGAAATTAACGCCGAATTTCGGGTCTGTTACAATTCAGTTTTTATTAGTCCATATAACTTGGAAGAAGTGCAAACAGGGAAATCGCAGATAAACAATGAAAGATTCAGAAGATAATTTTGTTTTTTCTGTTAATGTTTTCTGTTAAACGCTAGTAAATATACAATAAACACTTATTTTTATAAAATAAACACTTAGAAATATAAATAACTCAGTTTTAAAATATACGCCATACAATTCTGTTACATCTGTTCATATTTTTTTATATACATACATAGTAAAACATAATACCGAAGAAGAACTGGTGTAGTTCAATTGTTTTTTTATGTACATATGAATTGATTTGAACTCGACAAATCTCATTGTAAAATATCTTTGAGATAAAAATATGGAACGCCATAGCTGCCACAAGTACCTAAGTTATCTTTTCGTTATGCGATGAAGATATTACGTGTTGTGCTGGTTTTATTTTTCGATGGGGTCTCGTCATTACTCCATGCGATTACACTCTGATGTGATGTAGTGATTTTATTATGGATTGCGGTGTTTTTAGTGCGCCAAACGGTAATTGCATTATAAAATGCGGTGGTTTCATTATGTAATGCTCCGGTTTTATTTTGTGATTTCTCGATGTCATTACGCATTGTGCTGATTTCATTACGTGGTTCGCTCATTCAGTCCGATATTTCTTTATGTGGTCCGTTGATTTAATGTGCTGATTTCATTACGTGGTGCGATGATTTCATGCGCTGATTTCATTACGTGGTGCGATGATTTAATGCGCTGATTTCATTACGTGGTGCGCTGATTTCATGCGCTGATTTCATTACGTGGTACAATGATTTCATTACATCATGCGTTCATCCAAATGCGCTGATTTCTTTAGGTGATCCATTGCGCATGCTCCAGACATTAAATAAATTAAAATAAATTAATAAAAAAGCGCGTGTTTAGAATAACAAAATGGCAGACAAAGTTGATGTAAACACGATGGATATGTTAGAATATGTAATTGAAAATAAAAGAAAAGAGTAAAGATTTGATGTAGAAAATGTTTGAAAGATGTAGCTAGCTAGGTTAACTTAGCTGGCTAAAAAAGAAGCAGAAGAAGCTAAAATTTATAATTATTTTACTGATACTTATTTAGGACCATATTTCATTATAAATGTAAACAAGTCTGACCTGTCTACTATGAAATTTGGATTGATTCATAAATAATAAATTTTTTATATTCTAATTTGTTGTGATTTAATTAATATCATACTGTTGTTATTCATAGCAAATCACTTAAAAAGTTTAAGATATATAACAATAGGGTCGCACAGCCAAAGGAAAATTATGGAGGAAATTCTGAAGAGTCTTGGTCTTGATTACTTAAAGGAAAAGTTTCAAAATGAAGGGATGGAACCACATAACATCCTTCAGTTATCAAAGGAACAATTGTGTGAATTAGGGGTCACTAGATTAGGAGATCGCCTTCGGCTTCTGGATCTGTGTAGAAGACATGCAAGTTGTGAAGGAAATCCAAGAACAAGATCTAATGATGGAGATAATCGAGATGGAGAGAGTTCAATTTCAAGAAGAAGGACTATTGTTGAGCGTATTGCTAGTGAACGTTCAATTCTATTTGGACCTTACACACGTCCAAATACAGCCCACAGAAGTCAAATTAAAAAAAAGAAAATGCTTGGGCGATCTTGGACAGCAAATTTTTATTGTTTGTCGAACCCTTTTCAGAAGTGTACACCTACACTGAAAGAGAAAGAAATACTGCAAGGTGCTGGACTTGGAAATAAAAAAATTAAACTTTCTTTAGACAATGATGAACATGTGCTCTATAAGAAACTTCTATCAGATGAAGTTGATGAAGATGGTGAATCAGTGGGATTTCCAAGATTAAGGGAAGGTGGAGGGTTTGAATTGTTAAAATGCCTTCCAAACTCCAAATATCTTTCAGTAATCAAAAGTCCTACTTTAAATGTAAAAGATATAAAGGGAACACTTGGGAGTTCTCAGTGTAAGTTGTATATAAGACCCATTCAAAAGTCACTAGACATCACACCAATAGAAGTAAATAGAGTGTCTACATTAAAAGAAAAATGTCACACTTGTGGAGAAGAGGTACTTCTTACACATCTTCGTAAACATAACGAAAATCATCTGAAAGCTGAAATCAAAGAGACATCTTCATCAGAGGAGAGTGATTCTGAGTTTGTTTTACCTGAGATGTATCAAAGAAGATCAAGTAAGTTTAACGTCTATTTAAGTTAATCATATTTACAAAATTAATAGTGCAAAATTAGTGTGTAAGATATTCTTAAATCTCTGTTATAAAGATGTAACTGAGCAAGACTGTAGCGATCAAAATCAAAGTGGGTGCATTGTTATTGAGCCTGATGATTCCCCAATATTGGCAGAAGATATGTCAACTTCAAATGTTCCAAAAGCAGATATGATAGAAAGTACATATTTTACTCAGGTAGAACTAGTAATAAACAATCTGCTGAAAACACAAACACTTGATCCAGTTGCTTGCTTACGAAAAATGCAACATACTTTAGTAAAAGGACGCCCTCTCGAAATTCATGAGTTAAATGAACAAATTACTGGTGAAACATCTGACATATATGTCAGTAGATCAGATATACTAAATACTGGTTTGTCAGAAGTTAAAGAGATTAGTGATAAGTCACTGACCGTTGATGTCCAGTTCTATGGAGAGGTACAAATACTAAAGATCAAAACTCAGCCCTTAAAAAGCTGTCATAATGTTTCTTAATAAATAAATGAACTTAATGTTTCTTTAGGAAGCAGAAGATTATTCTGGACCAAGAAAGGAATTCTTCACCTTGATACTACGTGAAATTTTTACAAAGTACTTTGAGAAAGGTTTGATTGAAGAGATGAGTGAAGATTATGAAACAATTGGAATCTTGTTTGGTAAGTAACAAAATCACTCCATGTTATGTTTTATGTTTTATGTTGTTATGTATGTTTTATAAAAGTAAAATTAATCTTTACTTCAGTAAAGATGAAAGTTTTTCTGTATGGAAATTATTTTTTATATCTGATGAAATAGATTCCCTTTCTTTAATCAGGCTTGACTATCTTGCAGAATGGAAAAATTCCTAAATTTCTTCCTGAAGATGTATTACAAAAAGTTTTCAGCTTAGACGAAAATCTATCGCTTCCCCTGAAGAAATTGCGACAAGGTTTAAAGGAGATGGGTATATATCAGGTAAAATGTTTTTGTTAAAAACGAAGCTGTTATCAATTCATAAAGAAACAGCCATTAAGAAAATGCAACATGATAAGGTTTAATTATTAAGATAGGTATTATGTTAAAGTTTATTATGTTAAGCTATCAGATGAGTTTTGACAAATTGATAGGTCCAGCTTTTTATGGTATTTAACTTTTCCTCTTTCAGTCATAATTTAGGTTGGTGTCGCAATCCCGACTTTCTTAACAATATTACGGCCAAATGACAATGACATCGTTACTTTCAAGAAACTAGTAAACCTATTAAAACCCCAATTTAAAGAATCAGGTTCAAATCAAAGAAAATATCAGGAGGAGATTTATGGAGAGTTCTTGAAGTACTTAAAAGAAGTAGCTGGTTAGTGGAAAAACCTTTTGGTTAATTTTAAACGATGGTTTCAATCGCATTTTATAATTTCTGTAACCTTTTTTGTGTCCCATAAAGACCTTTGACAAATGAAGTTTGAAAAAAAATCTTGATTACTCACTGCGTTTCTTTTTAGGCGGCAGAAGAGGAAATATAAATCTTGGATCGATTTTACAATTTGTAACTTGCTCTGATTTGGAACCACCTTTAGGATTCGAAACACATCCCAGCATCAATTTTGTTGGGTTCAATGGCAGCTTTTTGCCAACGAGCCACACCTGTATCAATCAACTGCAGCTAGTTTGTGCGGATGCATTTAACAAGATTCCAGAGAGAAATGATTTGTTCAACTTGTTTGATTATGCTTTTGCTAACTCTTATTTTGGACTTGCGTGATTGTAACATTTACTTTATCCTAGATTGTGATTCTTTTTAATTGCGATTATGTTTTTGTGGAGGATTACTAGAATTGACATAAACATAATTGGCAAATGTCTATCCCCAATTTTATTGAAATAGAAGTGTGCTACCCAGTCTGCCGTTCGATTGTTCAGAGAACCTTCACAAATCTGAAACAAATTTGACTTTAGAGGAGAGGTTTAAAAATAATTTGTGTTTTCTCCTTTCGAAACCAACTTGTCTCATTTATTTTACTGGTTGATTGGACATGTTATTCATTTATTCATTCCTTAACAGTTATCTTACGTTTATACTTTGTCATTGTTCATTATAAACAGACATACTTGTGTTAAGTGTCTTTTTTCATCTTTTGTTTACAATTATTTTGTTAACTCTCTGTCGGTAACATGTTTAGAAATTTGCGAAGGCTCTATGCCGTGAGATTTTCAAAAATGCGAAAAATGTACTTCGAAATGCATAACATCTTCAAAAGCCGCATGTCTACGATGTCATGATATATTAGTATGCAATAGCGCACTATGCTCCACGCTTAAGATGTTAACGCATTTTCGAAGAAAGCATTTCGCACTTTCGAAGAACATGTCTAGTATTTTTGAAAGAAATGTGTTACTCTTATCGGTCACCGTATGAAACATGGCAGAACCTATTTTCAAAAATCTGTGAATCTGTTTGGTTTTTTTTGGAAAGACGTACTTATATACAATGTCTGTTTCAGTTTTTTTACCTAACTTTCCTTGAAAAAATATCAAAAGAAATTAAGTCCTCATGACTTTTAACAAAATTTTTCTATAATTCCGCGAAAATATTGTAATAGCCATTAAAATAGATGATTATAGTAATTACTAAGTACTTAAGTTACTCTGTGCAACAATGAATCGCAAGTTGAGGGTTGGTCGGGTACCGCAAACACATATATTTTTTTGCGGGACTAATATTTATATGTCATTATTTTTGATAATGTCTAAAACTTCAATGTAAGTGTCAATGCCATCGGAGTCATCGTGTCTTCCATTTCTTACTAAGTTAATTTCGTCCAAACATTTTTGGCTTAAAGTTGGTAATTGGAATTCGAATATAGGTCGATTATCCGTATCTCTGTCCTGATCTTCGCTAAGATTTCCATCAACCTCGTCAACCTCGACAGGCACAAGACCCACAGGGTTTGTTATCTGACCACTGACCCAAAGTCGGATCGGAGAAGAATTGACTGTTCTCAGACGATGTGTTGACCATGCGTCTTTCTATCATTGCAGTTTTCGGTTAATGATTGGCAGGTAGGTATAATGTAACGCGAAGAGATGTTTATTATTGGTTGCATTCAAAATTTCCTGATCTTCCAAAAAATAGAACAAGTTATAAAAATAAGAAAGAACGCCACTAAAAACGTCTCTCCAGAGTCTTTCAACTCTTTGGTTGTGGGTACTTTTACCAGTTATGACACTTTTTCTCCCAGTCCCACGTTTTTCTAGCATGAAATCCGCAACCAGCACGTTCTCTTTACCTTTGTCGGTTCTGACCCTGCTGGGAAGACCGTATTCTTTAACAGCATCTTGAAAACACATCAGAACAGAATCAGCTTTATTATTATTTATACAAGTTAATCCTACTGGTAATCGACTAAATCCATCTACAATACCAATGGTTACAAAATGCCAGCGTATTATTTTATGGTTAGTATCCAGGTGCCACAGGTGGTTTGGGCCTTTAACATTGTAGATTCGTCTGTGTAACCTTCTTTTACTTCTTGACTGACTTCCTGATGTATCGACACGTTGTAAACTTTCCCTAAGCACATTCCTCTGGATTTTTATATCATGGTTTTTTAGTAGTTCCCGCAACATAACTTCTCCAGAATTTGGAAATTGATAGATCACTTCAAGTAATGCCTTATCAAGGTCCTCATCATCAATAATCGTGTAATTTTGTGTGCTTAACTCAAATTCTTCCATCCTTCGATATATTGTTCTTTCTGATACACACAGAATGTTACTAATTTCTTTAACACGACAACCATCATCAATAAGATTTTGGATTACCTCTTTTGGAATCACAAATTTTGGTGCCCCTACATCACTGCACCGTCCTTGTTTTGGTTGTGTGCCACCATAAGAACAACAAGAAACTCTAAGATTCATCATGATACCAGGATCAGTTACACCAAGATCTTTAAATTTTCTTGAGAAAGTTTAGAAACCAGATCAATAGTAATATCTTCCTTTTCAAACACTGGAATTAAATATTTTAACTTGAGCTTTTCGAGAACAGAACGGATCTTGTTATCCGCCATTTTGTTATTCTGAATACGCGCTTTTTTATTAATTTATTTTAATTTATTTAATGTCTGGAGCATGCGCAATGGATCACCTAAAGAAATCAGCGCATTTGGATGAACGCATGATGTAATGAAATCAGCGCACCACGTAATGAAATCAGCGCATTAAATCATCGCACCACGTAATGAAATCAGCGCATGAAATCATCGCACCACGTAATGAAATCAGCACATTAAATCAACGGACCACATAAAGAAATATCGGACTGAATGAGCGAACCACGTAATGAAATCAGCACAATGCGTAATGACATCGAGAAATCACAAAATAAAACCGGAGCATTACATAATGAAACCACCGCATTTTATAATGCAATTACCGTTTGGCGCACTAAAAACACCGCAATCCATAATAAAATCACTACATCACATCAGAGTGTAATCGCATGGAGTAATGACGAGACCCCATCGAAAAATAAAACCAGCACAACACGTAATATCTTCATCGCATAACGAAAAGATAACTTAGGTACTTGTGGCAGCTATGGCGTTCCATATAAAAATCTCATTAAATGTTAAGGTTAAAAGTTAAAAAAGAGTAGATAACTTTCAGGTATGGTAATAATAAAAAACCATCCAATTTTTCGTTTTTTGCAGGGCGTTTACGTTTCGAGGGAGAACCTTCGATTCTCTTCACCATCTGTTCCTTTGCACGTTTTGTGGCCGATTTTTCGTATACCCGGACAACAGCATTTATTCTTTCTTTCCATTCTTTCGCCAGCTCGGTTTTTTGACATTAAATACGCGTTTGTCATCTTCAACTTGCTTCTCTTCTGATGACATCATCTCTATCATTAACACGTCATTTAATTTGACTTGTCAGTAGCAGAAATAATGTCGTCTGAGATCTTTCGCAAAGACTTCGTCCTGCGCTGGGCTTTCTAAATGACAGAAAATTCACAAAATAAAAGAAACTGTGTTGATCACAAATTAACTTCAAGAACAAGAGGAAATTTGAAGCTACTGTCCGGTGAGATACAATTTCATTCAAATTCTCAACTTTTCTATGTACCATTATCATCAAATAATAGCTTACATGAACTCTACGTTGTAATCTTGCCACATCTTTGCTGCTTTCAACATTGTTACGACTTTTTTCAATGCCGTCCTTTTGCTTTTGAAGTGTATCTTGATCGCAGCTATATAGAACACAAAAAATTTTATTTTATTTGTTTATTTATTTATTTATTGATGAGAAGAAAATATTATAACAAAAATATAGGCTTACATAAAGTGAAATATGAAAGTGAAAAATATTTACCATTTATTATATTGTCAATATTTGGCACATCTTTATTAATATTTCTTCGCTTTGGTTGAGAGCTCTAGAAATCATCTCCATCATTTTTATTTGAAAGTCGTCTGAGTCTACAAGTAAAATTTAAGTGTTTTATAAAACCAAATCTTTCATGTGATTAAACTTGTCAAAAAGCCGGTGTCTTACCCTTGCTTTTTCCATTGCCCTTTTCACTTGTACTCGGTAAAGATTGGTTCAGTGGTAATAAAGGAGATTCTTCGGATACATCATTTGTACAACCAGATGGTGTAATGTTGTCGAATTGTCGCAGCAAAGTCGGTTTTTTGAACTCTGACTAGCAGTTAGGAAAGTATCATCATCGGATGAGTCGGATGAAAAAAGTCATTCATGATGATCAGAATCTTGGCGACAGCTCGAAACAGATATTTGAAAGAAAAGAGTTCACACCACGAGGTTCTTTCTTTTTATCTTAGTCTCATTTATATCAATAAAACTGAGTAAACGAGGCTCGCCCCAGGACATCTCTTAATGTAAAATGGCTGATGTGAAAAACGTGGTCTTCTCGTCGTTTGATTTGGTTCGTTATTTTTAGTTTGTTTTGTTTTTTCGTGTTATATGATACTGTGGATTTTTTTTTCTTGAAAGTAAATTCAGCTCAGTTCGAAATTTATGTGTATACTTTACATAAAACTTCAAATTACACACCAATCTCAAATTCAAGAAGACAATTCATTAAAAGTAAAAAGGTTTTGTATTAACTTTTGCATTTAGTTTAATCACGAATCTTGTGACTATGCTTTACTGACAGTGCATAAATTATTTCATCGCTTTACGTTATCATCAATGCTCTAATTTACTTATCTTTTAGAGGGTTGTCCACAAAACGTTTCAAATCTTCCCACTTGTCCTTTGGAGTTTCTCAAGAGTTTCTGAAGAATTTTGAGAAGATGGCAGCAAAACTGTGATGAAGAATATAACCAGACATGTTAAGTTTTGAATGCAGAGGCTCTGACAGCATGTAACAGTTTTGTTGATACCAAGCAGAGGCCAGTGATCTAAGTTATATACGAAATCCTGGAGTGAAGCAGAAAATGTTCTTGTGGTTGATTTTTATCTCTGCAGCGAGAAGTAGAAATGGCACTTTTTGTATAATCTGATTTTTCCGCCATGACTTGAAAAAACAAGAGCCAATCAGATTGCATGAATTTTTTTCGCCGCTATTTTCTCAGTCTGGTAGAGATTCACCCTTAAACTCGTTCGAAAACGAATTTTTTTCTCATCGTGTTGGTGAAGGCGAGGCCAGCTTGTATTCTTTGCTCTTTTCTTTGCTCTTTTCTTAGAGGGCGTCGTCCGGCCACCATTTTCGTGATTTCAATTTTCGTGATCTCCGTGTTGTATTTAGAAGGAAATAATACTTTCATCTTTGTTTACCATTAAACAATGGTAAACGCTTTAATAATCGTTTTCAAAATGTACACTGAGAAGGTATAATAAAATGAATGAAACTTTGTAAAAGGCCACCTTCAACAATTTAAAATTCATATAGTTAACAAAAAGCATTGTTTAATTTTGACGTTCATTTTCATTTTCAGTTTGATCTATTGCTATCATCTGATCTATTGCTAATCTATTAAATTTTAAAGTTTAACCAAAACTCAAAAATATGACGTCACATTTCGCACGTATATAATGCAGCTGATTTTTTTACAAATCACGTAGCGAAGACTTTGAAGTTAAGTTGTAAATAGAGCATTATTTTATAGAGAAACAAAGGTTTTGTAAGAAATCTCTCTTTGTGTATTAGCACAAGGCATGGTTTACTCTAGTCTTTTTCAATTTTTCTAAACTGTCTTTTTAAAATATATCAACAAAGATCTGGTAATGTGTTCAGAGACTTGCACATTCTAAAAAGATCTTCTTTGCGATCAGTGAAGTTCATTCAAACATAAAAATTTTCTTCACGCTCATCTGGCGCAAAAAGAAGATCGGCTATCAGGATTTACTTCTCACATAAAAAAGAAATCGTTTCTGTGGTCCTAGGACAATCTCTCCACCCATCCACCTACCCCAAATTTTAATCATACTTATCAACAATCACAAAAACGCTTTCCGGACATATTTAAAAGTGATCCTTCCATTAAGTAAAAATGAGAAGTCCAAACAGCCGATTGTGCAAGAAATGCCATAAGAAACGGCAATACCCACAGAACTATGCGAAACAATGGTAGATGACAGGGTGAGTAATAGAGTACCAATAGTGAGTGCTTTTAGCCCCACTTAACAATCTAATGATTTTACATGTTTATTGAATTTTTTTCATCAGACACGATTGAACGTTTAAATTCAACAGACAAATCTGAAATTGCATTTGCTAACGATGTATATGCTATGAACAATCAACTTGCTGCTCTATCTATCAGATTTTCCCCTGGCTTGTAGACTGTCTAGTGTAAAACCATTCACAATCCAACAGTGTGACTTGTTTAGAGGAACTTATAATTTACCCAAAGATGTTGCCAGCGCAAGAAAAGCACCGACAGTTTCTTTAGATATTTATTCTTACGGTGTTATTGTCTCTAAAATTTCTGAGAAACATACACAGTACCTTGTGATGTCATTGATGTCCTAAAAATTCTTGTGATCAAAATATTCATCTTGTCCTGATGGAGACATTTTATTAGAAATTTTAGAAAGAAAAAACAATATTTTTTTTAAAAAATATCCATTTTTAGACTCCCTCAAGAGTGAGTAATTTGTATAATATTTTTTTCAAGAGTATTTGGCATGTTCATCTCATGATTTTTTACTGTTGTTGTTGTTGTTTTTTTCTGTTTGAGTGACAATACATCACTGGTGTTGTTGAAAATAACATAAATTTTAGTCCTAGTTGTCAAATTCACCAACTTTTGTTGAATTAAGTGAAACTTTGTAATATTCCAATGCATGAGGAAGATGCATAAGCGAGTATTCAAAGTTCCAAGTCAACCAGATTCTTTTTGCAATTAAATTGGAACCAGATTGTTTGGGTGAACTAAGTGAAACTTTGTAATATTCCAATGCATGAGGTAGATGCATAATTGAGTATTCAAAGTTTCCAATTCAACCAGACTACTTATATATTTAAATTGGAACCAGGTTGTTTGGGTGAACTAAGTGAAACTTTGTAATATTTCAATGCATGGCGAAGATGCGTAAGCGAGTATTCAAAGTTTCCAAGTCAACCAGACATTTAAATGAGAACCAGAGTATTTGGTGAACAAAGTGAAATCTTGAAATATTTAAATGCATGATGAGGATGCATAAGCGTGTATTTAAAAACCCGATTTACATTTAAATTAGAACCAGAGTATTTGGAAGAACTTAAGTAAGCCAAAGTTACTAGAGGTCACTGCAGGGTACATCGTGTAAATAGCTTGATGTGTAAAGCTGAACAACGTGTAGTGACATTCATACGATATGGTCTCGCGTACACCCCGCCTTAAATAGTCTTTGCGTCGTTTCCAAAAAAATATTATTTCCCAATATCAGACTAAGCCACATAAAACCTCCAACATCTTTGAAACGAGCAAGAAGTTTTCTGTTCAGATAATTTGAAAATTAGAGGTATGAAGTTTTCTGGGGAGAAAATGTGATATTTACAACAGGAAACTCCCAGACCTCATGTTGATTTCCAGAAAACATGAAAACCTCAAGTTTCATGCTTTCTGAACTAAGATATTCCTCAAATTCTCTGCTAACAGATTTCCGGAAAACATGTAATTTTACGCAGTGATGTAAAAGTTAAAAATAAATCTGGTTTACCTTTTTCGGAAACTAATGCCATAGAATCTAGGTGCGATTGGTGCATATTTCTCGGTGAACCTGAAAAGGTAGATGGCAATACAATGACATTACCCGCACGGAGGTTTCGTTCATGGGCAGCTTCCTCCAAATAGTCCATCAAGCCTGTGTAGCTATCCGCCCGTAATTGTTCTTGGTTCTGGCGTATGAAGTTGAGTCTTGCTCCCTCCACTTTGACATAGCTGTCAACAACAAACTGTTGAAATAGTTTTCCAGCTAAATGTAAAGCAGAAAATTCACGTCTAATGGCAATACGATAAATGTAATACTGCAATTGTGTAATTTTATTCCGCCTTTCAGTTGCATGCTGTTGTACGTGATTCATGTTCGGACTCCATCCAGGATCACCTCTAGGAAAAATTATTGGATACATCATGGAGTCAATGTTTGTCGACATGTAAGAAATATTTCGCAAGGGCTGATCTCTTGGATACACTACGATATTTCTACCAGCTGGAGGCGCACCATCGTTACCTACAGAAATTGCTGCGACTTCTTCGTGATGTGGAGCATTGTATCTCCTCCAGTCTTCACCTTCACGCATATACATACCCACTACCGAGGTTGGTCTATTTTCTAAGAGCGCCCTTTCTTCTTCTTCTCGTTCCACCTGAACCAAGTTACGATATGCTGCGACATAAGGTGAAACTCTATTAATGACCGTTTGTATTTGCCCCATCAAGTCTCTGTTGCAATCTGCATTGGAAGGGTTTTGCATACGCATGTCAAGCGAATTAGCAGCTTCGATAATATACAGTTGGCTAAACATAGGCACTTGTTTTTCATTAGCATGCAGTGCTCCATACCTATGTAGCAGTTGTCCACATATCCTAAAACATGGAGGCCCATTTCCTGGGGGTGGACGTAGATTAGCTGACAGAGAAGCAAATGCATTATTATAAACTCTAATACACTTACGGAACTGTTTACCCATTGCAGAATCATCAAGTAAAAGATTCCTTAACTCAACATTTAAAATTAGTTTCACGGTCGAATTTGAGTGCTCCACAATGTTCACATAAAACGTTAAATTCACCTAAAGAATGAATGTCAGGTAAATTATTGTTTTCAATATCAATCCGTGCAGCATTTAAAAAGCGAGCCCTGCGCACTCGTCTGTTTCGGACATATGCTCTTTGGTGTTGTTGAGCATTAGCTGCACGTCGAGCATCAGCTTGTTCGGGTTCCTCATTGCTTCTAACATATTGGTGCTGCTGAGCATCAGATGCACGTCGAGCAGCAGCTTGTTCAGGTTGCTCATGATCTCTTAGCGACTGTTGTCGGAGGGCTTGCACTTCAAGTCGAGCAGCTACTTGATCAGGTTGCTCATTATCTCTTAGCGCCTGTTGTCGGTGAGCTTGCGCTTCAAGTCGAGCAGCAACTTGCTCAGCTTGCTCATTAGCCCGTCGCTGTCTTTGAAGTTGTGCATCCCTCTCCCTTCTCAATTGAGCACGAATCTCACTTTGATTTGCACGGTATCTCCTTTGTCGTTCAGCATTTCTAATGCGACGACGTTGTTGAGGGTCATCAGCAGGGGGTTGTTGTTGTTGATGTTGTTGCCGTGCATCAACTACATCTCTATCAAATTGTGATCTAGGCAATGCAAACCTTTGAGGGATTCTATAGTCATGATCAGAATTCATAACTCGTTGAGAAAAAACTCAAACAA
Organism: Turritopsis dohrnii; assembly: GCA_027922465.2. Classification (NCBI taxonomy): domain Eukaryota; kingdom Metazoa; phylum Cnidaria; class Hydrozoa; order Anthoathecata; family Oceaniidae; genus Turritopsis; species Turritopsis dohrnii. The sequence continues at coordinate 465,087 of BQMF02000312.1, forward strand.
AAGAACAATCTATACAGCACAGGAATGTATATCTCTATAATAATTTTTATTATCACCACAAAAATAAAAACACAACAGGCCTTGTGTTTTTTTGTCAGTTTATCTAGCTAAATAGACAACAATAAACAAAAAAGCAAACACAACTTTCCTTTGTTGTCTTTAGGCAAACGAAATGATCGTTTTTTCTCAACTTTCTTCACTTTCTTTTCGCGCGAATATATGAAAATTTGTTCAAAGCAAACCTGATCAGTTTCCAATTGTTGCTATGACATTGAACGGGGGTTAACAAACGCTTAAAAGTGGAATCAATAAAGGTCATTCTTAAGTATTGTGGAAATATTAAGTTATAAATTCACTTATATTACTCATGTACATACATTTCAATTAAAAATATTACAGTTTCATGTAATTATCGCTATTTTTTAGAAGCCATTTTTTTACGTTTATACCCCCTAATTTTCTTCAGATCTCCGCGATTTCTCCGTTGCAGATCCCCAATTTCTTTCGAAGCAAAATCTACCATTTTGCGTGACTTACAAACAAACAGACGGAGAATCGACTATTAATATATAGAAAAATAAAATTATACCAGCCGCCAAGGCGGCGTCGCTCGCCGCCCATGTTCAGCCTGCATTGTATCACCATCTGCCACAAATTATTGCACTTAAAACCAGCGATAAGACTTCCTTTGCTGCTTGCTTTATCGGTTAATAAAGCTCGTTTGCACGTGAAGAGAAATACGTTCCTGGTGTTTCAAATCTTGCATGCTCTTAACTCCGCCGTTTATTGTCGCGGTCGCATTTAAAATGTCAACAGACTTTTTTGCTTTACACAATACATCCCGAACGTGAACTTCACGTGGTTTTTCTTTACGATTTTAAACCAATTAAATATCAGTTTAACAATACACTCAAAACGCAGAGAGAAAAAACTTTTCAACTTATTATTAGCTTTTATTTTGCGCGCTCTAACTTGGGTGCTGTCAGAAGTAGGTGAAAAAAATGGTTTCTCTTAAAAAGATCACACGGGAGGAGAAAAAAATGCACGTGCTAAATGAATAAAGTGAATAAAAAACGCTCGATCAGATTAAAATAGATTAAAATAAATCGATTAAAAGAAATTAAGACAACTATTAAGACAAAAGCAAAAAATATTTTGTTTCATGATACTCTTTTTTTACCTATCGGTTTTTAAACATTTTGATTGCTCGAAAAAAAGTTCACCCGTCTCAGACAGTCAGGCAAGCTTTAGCATACACTGGGAAACCGCACATGCTACCACGTTCTGCTACTGCTGCTTTTTGTCCAAAATGTATAATCAGTTAATTTCTTTGTATTTAGTTGATGTATTGTTTTCGAAGCCAAGTCAACGTAGAATATAAAACTAACAATAATAGTAAAAACAAAACCTTATTCCTATTAGTTTATCAGCCAAAAAAAGTCACGTTCGATTGGGGTTGCAATGTATTTGCTACGTCACGTCGCACAAAAAAAAGAAATAATTTCGCTCACAACTCAATCTACCATTTTGCGTGACTTACAAACAAACAAACAGACAGACAGAAAGAGAATGGGCTATTAATATATAGACTAGCCGCCAAGGCGGCGTCGCTCGCCGCCCATGTCCACCTGCTCTGTATCACTGTATCAATAAACGTCAAATTTCCTTATAAACGGCTCGTACAACCAGAAGCAGATTCGAAGTCACAACCTCTGGTAAAACCAATCTTTCATCAGTGTAACAATACACTCAAAACGTATAGAGAGAAAACTTCAACTTTTTATTAAGTTTTCTTTTAAAAAAGTTACGCGCTCTAACATGGGTGCTATCAAACATAAGGGGGAAATGGTTTCTCTTCTTAAAAAGATCACACGGGAGGAGAGAAGAAAAGGCACGTGCTAAATGAATCAAGTGAATAAAAAAAACGTTCGATCTGATATAAAATAAAATAGATTAAAAGAAATCGATTAAAGACAACTATTATGACAAAAGCAAAAAAAATTATTTTGTTTTATGATACTCTTTTTTTACCTACAGGTTTTTAAACATTTTGATTACTCGAAAAAAAAGTTCACCCGTCTCAGACAGTCAGGCAAGGATACACTGGCAAACCGAGATGCTACCACGTTCTGCCACGGCTGCTTTTTGTCCAAAATGTTTTATCAGTTAGTTTCTTTGTATTTAGTTGATGTATTGTTTTCAAAGCCAAGTCAACGTGGAATATAAAACTAACAAAATAATAAAAACGAAACGTTATTCCTATTAGTTCATCAGCCAAAAAAAGTCACGTTCGATTGGGGTTGCAATGTATTTGTTTCGAACTCACGTCGCACACAAAAAAAGAAATAATTTCGCTCACAACTCAATCTACCATTTTGCGTGACTTACAAACAAACGAACAAACAAACAAACAAACGGAGAATCGGCTATTAATATATAGACTAGCCGCCAAGGAGGCGTCGCTCGCCCCCCATGTCCACTGTCCATGTATCACTGTATCAATAAACGTAAAATTTCCTTATAAACGGCTCGTACAACTTGTGTTCAACCAGAAGCAGATTCGAAGTCACAACCTCTGGTAAAACCGATCTTTTATCAGTGTAACAATACACTCAAAACGTAGAGAGAGAAAACTTCAACTTTTTATTAGCTTTTGTTTTAAAAAAGTTACGCGCTCTAACATGGGTGCTATCAAACGTAAGGGGGAAAATGGTTTCTCTTCTTAAAAAGTTCACACGAAGGAGAGAAAAAAGGCACGTGCTAAATGAATAAATAGAATAAAAAAACGTTCGATTAGAACGCTTAACAATTAAAAGAAGAAATTAAATTATTAAAAGAAAAGCAAAAAAAAAAAAACATTTTGTTTTGATATGATACTCTTTTTTTACCTATCGGTTTTTAAACATTTTGATTGCTCAAAAAAAATGTTCACCCGTCTCAGACAGTCAGGCAAGAGTCAGTGGCAAACCGAACATATGCTGCCACGTTCTGCCATTGCTGCTTTTTGTCCAAAATGTTTAATCAGTTAGTTTCTTTGTATTTAGTTGATGTACTGTTTTCAAAGCCAAGTCAACGTGGAATATAAAACTAACAATAATGATAAAAATAAAACGTTATTCCTATTAGTTCATCAGCCAAAAAAAGTCACGTTCGATTGGGGTTGCAATAATGTATTTGCTTCGAACTCACGTCGCACACAAAAAAAGAAATAATTTCGCTCACAACTTAATCTACCATTTTGCGTGACTTACAAACAAACGAACAAACAAACAAACAAACAAACAGAGAATCGGCTATTAATATATAGATAATATAACCAATTTACAAAATGGGAAAATAAACAATAAACAAATGTGTTAACAAACCTAACTCGTTACGACAAAGACTTCATTATATATAACAAAAATTCATTCTGATGTTAAAGGAAAAGTTTCTCCTTCATTCCAAAACAAATTATCAGCTAGCTGGTTAAGTGTTTTCGAATGGGTAGTTTCATGTTTCAATGTGTAGATACAAGTCAAAAGGAAGTGCAACAACTTATAATACATAAAAAGCTACAAAGCAGCAGATCTAGAAAAAAATGCATAGCTATTTATGAAGTAATTCATTTTTAGTTTCTTCTCACTATATATCACACTAATAACTTTTCTTACCAGTAAAGAATAATACAAAACCATTTAACTTATTGTATATCATTTTGAAATAGTTCACAATAACATTTAAAGGTTCTGATACATGCTATCTTTCAGCATTATCGTGGAATAAAAAAGACATGTGGAGACTTTGTGATAAAAACAAAAAATGCTGAGTTTCACATAACTAATATTATTTTTGTACATACATTTTCTTAAATTAAACTTCCCAAAGCAAGAAATATCCCAAAGCAAGATGTCTACTGAACAACCAGCCTCCAGTTTCCTTCCAACTTTGCAAAATTGTCACGCTGCCATGATAGAACTGGACTTCTGTTTGCTTTCGCTAGAGGGTATTAAATTATGTAGAACGGTATATCGTACACTTTTCTATTTACACCAGTCGAGCTTACACCAGTCAGACGCATCTCAAAACTTCCCCTAGAACTCCGCGTCTTTACACCACTCGAGTGGTGTAAAAAACAATGCCGGCAACCGACCTACTGAACGTGTATTTTCCGAAGCGGCACCCCGTTTCATACTTGTTATACGGGTCAAATATTTCAAAAATAAAATTATCGACCGAAACAAATTCCGTGAAGGCGAAAAATATCGCAGCAGCGCAATTCGAATTCGTGTTTCACAGTTAGGAAAGAAAAAGGGAAGTCTCAGATTGAAAACTGTATTAATTGAAGGAATAATAATTCTATACCTTCGGCTCAATTAAATGACCGAATTTCACTGGTGTAAGTACACCAGTACACCAGCCTAAATCCACCCCTGTTTATTCTAGCGTTTAAAAGCCGAGTGTTTTATATTTTATATTTGGCTTGTGGACGAATGTTTATGATTCATCAATGAACGGAAAGAAGGATCAAATCAAATCCTTATCTTAAAATTTAAAATGATGATTTTCTTTACGTTTGACAAAACAACAATCAAATAAATGTAAGACTTTTCGATAATAAAAGCATTATTACGGTAGCAGCGTAAGCGAATACCGTATTAAAACACCCTTGGACTCCTACTACTACTCCTACTACTACTACTACTCCGGCCGAAACGGCAGTTTTTAGCCTACGATTTAGAGTATGCGAGTCCCCACTAAAAACTCAATATACATTCTAATGAACGAACGCAGCCTTTTGAATTTTCGAAGGTTTTCAATCACATACATTTAAAATACGTTTTCTTTGATATTTTATCACTTAATTGATGAAGGAATGAATATTAATCAAATAGGTCTACATAAAACTGGGACTTTTAGTTACTTTTATGGTACTGAATCAATGAACTTTGGCACTTGAAAATAGATATAGTCAGGAAGCTGACAGCCAAAAATCAAAAAAAATTTGCCGGACAAATTGAAACTTTCTGAGTGTGTTCTCATACATAAGAAGGTGCAAAAAATGTTTGCTGGACATTCTGAATTTTCTTGTGGGCCTTTCACAGCAGCAAAATGTGTTTTGATGACGTCACAACAGTACATTACTACTAAAATCGTTGGGTATTTTTATCAGAAAAGAAAAATGCAAACACTAATGAATAGTACCAACAAAAATACATCAAACAAGTATTTTAGGTCCCATCATAATATTAACTGTATCGAGAAATATTCAATTTTCGACGTCAAACGCATTTTTCTAGTAAGTCACCTTCCTTACAGTCCGTAGTTTGAATCTTTGTCGCTAAAATACCCGAATAAAGTTGATACGGCAAACTTCCTGATTATTTCTTGACACTGTAATTAACAGGACCAGAAAAACAAAGAAAAATTAGATATTACTACTTAAAACCAGTCAACGTATACCTAAAATCTGTAAATATATATACTTTTACCTATAAGTTAGTATATGTTATAAAACAACAATACAAAGTTCTAGTACAGTTCTTCCTCTTCGTCAGCAGATAAACCAATGTTATCATCATCATGGTAGTGATTGAATGCATCCTCTCCCTCATGATTCTCTTCATCACCATTTTCGTCATCATCATTATCATCACCGGCGTTCTCACAATCTTTGCAGCTGCACATGTCGGAGCACTTGATGGAATGAGAATAGCATAAACACTGGTTTGATTCGCATTTGGTTTTTTGACTCTTACAATAAATAAAATCGACAAGGTCATCTATCGCCACTATTTTCGAAAAAGCCTCACTACTTCAATTTACCTGTACCCTTGCGACGAATTGATGTTCTTGATGAACCAGGGTCTGAGTTATTTCTTTTCCTCTCTTGTCTCTTTCTTTCCTTACGCTCATTCTCCTCTTGTTCTCGTTCTTCCTCGATCTTTTTTAGACAACTTTTGTGCGTATATAAGTTATAGCACTTTTGATGACGGACTTGCGAGTTCGGATCTGCGTTCAAAACATCGCTAACGTTGGTGTCCCCTCTAATTTTACTAAAATTTAAATATGTTTGACAACCCCCTAATAATGATAAATACAGAGGCTTGGTAAACCTTTTCATGAACAAGATGTTTTTGGACTCTCAGTATAAACAGGGTCTTAAAAACCTTATCACAGTGAGTGCCCTCATTTCTATGATTTTGTAAAGTTTCAGAATGGAATTGGTGTTAATTCATCTGTTGCCAATAAGCATAGGCCTTAGTGTATTTATGTACAATCAAAATTAAAAAAACAAAAAATACTACATTACCTTGCCTTTAACACTTTATCTATTGCATGGGGAGTGAATTTTGATAACACAGTTTCGCTATCATAATTACTAAAGTGTATCAAACACTTTTTCCCTGCCATTGATTAATATATTAAAAAAAAAAACACTCACTCGTGTAATTGTTCAAGAAATCTTAAAAATATGTTTATTTCAGAGCACCTCACGAACTTTATTAAGTTGTTTCGTTTATTAGCAATATTTTTTTTTTCATTTCCCCGCTCATTCGAATGTTTAAATTTTCACGCGCGAAGGAGCTAATTGATTCGAAATCAATGACGGGGGTATTAACAAAATGGCTTTTTTTTTTACAATTTTAATTCGAAAAGGTTGTTTACTTCTTTTTTCATCGTTATTATTCAATTTTTTTTTACTTTTTTTTACTTTAATCGTTATCTTTATTTGAGAGATTTTACAGGTATTTCTTCTGATTAAAGGAACATTTAAAATTATTAACCCCCTGAAAAGATGGAGGAAACATTACATCATGTTTTACTTTGGCTTCTGAACAGACAAAATAATGGCCGTCAAGTTATGAAGGTTTCAACCTTTTTAATCGGTCATTTAACTCTTAATAACTTGATCCACAAGAAAAATTAGAGTTCCCAGCAAAGATAATTTGTTTCCTACTACTTCAAAGGTACTTTCTATGTAGTTTTTATTTTGTCCCAAAAAAATGCCACTTTTGACTTTGGATTTGGCTCTCAGCTTCCTGACTAATATGTTTTTCGTGTCAGTTAAGCACAGATCAGACTTTCTTATTACTTTCTACGTTTGTTAGCTATCGGTTCTGTCTTTGAACATCAAGGTTTTCAAAAATCGAGTTAAAAAAAGGCAGTTATCTGTTTGAATTCATTTTCGGTTTCAAAAAATTATAATTCAAAACATACATTTTTTTTTTACATAAGCTCTTATAAAAAAAACGTACGTTATAAACAGCTCATGCATGTATAATTCTTTTGTCTTCTAATAAATTAAATTGCTGGTGTGTTGCGATTAGACCCTATTTACACGAGTTAGCAATTAAACATTATAATATCGTTTATGCCTGTTTTCCACCAGTAAGATATCTCAAGAAATAACGTTTACAGAAGTAAAATTTCAAATTTAAAAGTATTCTTGTGGCAAGTACTTTTGCTGCTACCGTTTTGCGCCATCTGGCTCTTGTTAGCATTAACAATGATTGGTTACATTGAATAAACACTTTATATTTTCTTTAGTTGCTTTCGACTTATATAATTTGGAACTCATAGAAATTATGTACATATTTTCATGCGTTTTAATTAGATCGCAGCAATAGGTTTACCCTTGTGAAATACGCACCTTTTTACAAATTAAACCAAGATCCACTAGGAAAGCACTTTTGGCGTCAGAATGGGACATGAATGGCAATCCAGTGCCATAAAATTACAACAGAAGTGAATGTAAGATTTGCATAATAAAAGTAAGAACCGTGGTACGCAATTTAGATGACAACACCGAGTTGTTACTAGACACCTTACGCAGAAGACGCTATATATGTCGACGTCGCTGAAAAAAATATGATAGATCAAAGAAGAAAAAAAATAAGCCTTGTACATCTGTTGTAGTAATGAAATGCCCTCTGGAGTTCTTTTGCTAGTGATTTCTTCCAGACTTTCTTGATCTTCGAGTTTGTTTTCAAGTTTACTTGGCTGTGTTTGTGATTAAAACAAGCAAGTTTATTAGCTAATAATATTTTTCAATCCCTTCTCAGGATTTGTTAGAAGAGAGAAATATTTTTAAAATTGTACCTCATATTTCACCATATTACAAATGTCCTACTGTCATGTTCCTTCTTATACCAATGCACAAAAATGACTTGGTTGTATGGTTGTATTGCTACGCAGAGCAATTCTCTTATTGACACCACGTATAAATCGTCCAGGAAATAAATAATGCAGAAATCTGTCGACACCAATTGCGAAGATTTCAAAAATATTACAGAAGCATCTTTCAATGCGTCTCAAAAGTATATTTCCCAAGAGACTATTTTCCGCTTCCCGATGTAAAAATGCAAGTCGAAGATAAGAGAGTACTTCTGGCGTAGACTGTGAAAAAATTAAAATTGATCCAATTTTACAAAACTTAGTGAAAGAAAGTAATGAGGCTGTTGAAACACATGAGAATGTGGCTTGTGATAAAAAAAAAAAAGTAAGCAGAAGGCAAAAACGTCGAGGATGTCGAAAATGTCAGAAGCGAAGCAATGGAAAGTTTAAGTTAAAAAAGAAAAGCTTTTGCAGGTGATGAAGAATTTATAAAAGCTAAACAAAACACTGATTATGAAACAATGATTTATCTCAAGGAACGTGCTACCGACCAGCGAAAATTGCGAGAGCTGAAACATGAGGAATTGAAAAAAATTTCAGCATATGCCCATGCAGCAGCTAGCTCAACAGCAGCATGATGGCGTTGATGGATAAACTTGTGAACAAATGCTGTATTTTATTTCATAGATATTTCTTTAAATTTTTTTCTCTATATATGTCAGTTCAAACTCTCTAAGTTTCAACATATTACGAGAATCCATTTATGCCCATTGTAAATGCTACGTTAATGCTGTCCCGGTCTGGGTTCGTTGCAAAAGTACTTGTTATTTCGGATGGACAAATCGATACTTCAGGGCTGTATTAAAAAACAGCACATTTATGATACAATATCAAGCAAACGTTTTCCGAAAATATACTAGAATAGAATGCTCAAAATTCAAAAGCATGATTTCTACAAGGATGATAGTCAAAAATATTGAAACAAACAGTTATCGTTTCAGAAGGACTAAATGATAATACTTTTGTAGCAGAACCGTCTGCAGAGCGAGCGGACAGCTCCATTTATGATGCCCCAAAACGTTTGAAAGGGTGCACCTGTATTTTGAATATATTGCGCAAATCTGTGAAATCATCTCTTGAAAGCCAGGTCTGGTTAAGTGTTTCAAAACAATGGTGACGGAGATTGTATACACTGGATTTCACTTCTTCAAGTATCATGCGTAACTATGCTTTAGGTCTTGCAATTCTCAGAATTATGTCGACAAGGGTATTCAAATCTTCATAGTTAGATGCTTTGTGCTTTTATTCCAGTAACGATAACTCTTTTGCAGTAATGAAATTCTTTTGGTGGTGTTAAGAAGATCTTGTAAAACATAGATGCAATTTTTCAAAAATCTAAACTCAGCCTTACGTTCATCTCCACTCATGTTTTATAAAACAAACTTTGGATAATGCCGCCACGGAAAGCCTAAATTCTTTGATTTATTGAGGACATATATGTTATATGTTAACATATATGGTCTTATATGTTAACAAATGAAATGCATTGCTCAACAAATTACAACATGTTTGGCATTTTAAGACATTTCTAAGAGTAAATTCCTTGCAATAGTTCAAAAGTAAAAATGAAAACGAAAGTGTAAACAAATACAGCGGATTATGTGCAGATGTAAAAACGCGAGCTCAAAGGGATTTTATGAAGACGTCATCATAGCATACGACATCGCCAGATTTTCTCGATTCGTAACAACGTCGTACCTAAAGACGTCCTCTGTGTAAAAGCCGATTTCCATTCAGCAAAATGTCCGCGTGGACGTAGGTAATCCAAGCTGAGTGACATAGCACGCATGGTCATTGACTAATTCATAACATATCTGTCCGCTTATTGAACAAAAATTAAAATTAAAATGTTTTACCTTTTTTTAAGCCCACCGACGTCCGCTGATGACTTCAACTAATTGTGTCTTTTGCTTTCCATTTGCAGCGGCTTGGCAAGTCGCTTGGCCTGGAAAATTCTACGTTCACCCGGGCATCAGCGTTGAATTGAAATCAGCCTTAAGTTGTCCAATATCAGTGATGCAACATTGCCATCAAGAAAAAAGAAAAACTTTCCTTGAAAAACTCTGGACGTAAGTCATATTTCGCGCTATCTTGAACAAAAACTTTGGTCCCGTCAGCATTTGCAGCTCGCTTTTTTCTATAAATCTTGTTTTCACGAAGTCGCAAACTTCTTACCTGTTCCATCTTGCCTGTTCCATTGAGAGTTTGAGGTAGAGGAACTCAACAATATATTACAACATTGTTTCAAATGCAGCAAAGTATTTTAAGAAGGTAAAATATTTATAGTAATAGAAGAATGTTACCTCATTTACCGATTAATCTAATTGCGTAGTTCCGAAAAATTTCGAAATCATTGACATCCAATTATTTTTTGAGCAGAACATTTGAAATTTGTCGCAATTGTGAATTTTGAAAAATTTCATTTAAACATTCCACGAATGCTCTTCATGGCAGACACTTAAACAATTTTCCTCCCTTTGGCAACTCATAATCGTCCCAAATCAAAATATATTCACAATGAAATTAACACCTAGGTAGTTGGTGCAATTGTTAATATATTCGTAACATTGTAGATTTAAATCAAAGTTGCGTACAAATCTATTCAGAATGTGACGCAAGTCAATATAAGAAAACTGCAATAATAAAAATCATTTGGAATTGTACTGATTTCTTGTAAAGAAATTTAAAAAAAAATTGGATTGCAAAGTTCAAACTGTTTCCCATAGATTTTTCAAGTATGAGACGTATACAAAAGTTTTGAAAAATCTTGATACCTCTTATCACTATAGTTAAAATACTGCGAAGCCATGCGTTTCTATGTGAATCTACAAACTATTTCAGCAAGAATGCTATTCGTCGCAGTGAATTCGACCTTCCCATATCACAAAAAGTATTTGACAAATGATGTCAGCAGGTGCATTACACTATACAACTTGTCTAGTCTCGCGTCATTAAAATATTGATGAAATAATTCTATGCTGACACATTGAAATGGAAAATATTATTCCATGAGAACTGGCCAATGTAAATATCCGTCTGTTTTTAAACCTGGTATGGAGGTGGCTGCATGGTACGTTCTTCGTCGCCATCATCAATTAAAGGAGCTTGATCATGTGTTTCTTGGGCTGAGTATACATTTGTTGAATTTACACTTGCTTCTGTCAACGCAGTATATACTGGGCCTTTTCCACGCATGAAACCTTTGTGAGAAGCCACTGTGGTGCGTGGTTGTTGCACCATAACTGCACTTGACGGAGTTTCAGGAGTGGTGACCTGGAATTGTTGCTGATGTCGAATTCCTGAAATGTAAAATTAGAATTGGGCCCCTCATACATTGGTTTCATGTTTACATAGTTCCAAATGGTTCCAAATGTTTTATGGAAACATTCTCAATCCTAACTTTTTCTGAGCTTGTTTATGGTGGTTTGTTATCCCCTCACGATTTTGAGAAAAGAAATACCAAATTTCACGCATAAGCATGTTATTCCTAGTTAATTACATAGTTTGTTTTAATTCGATTGACGTTTTTACTTGGTTTCAAAGATTTCATGAGCATCGGAAAAGTGAAGACTTCATACCGTCTTTCTGGAGTCTAGACAACGCATAAAAAGCTGTATTGAAGCTGATGAAAAACGCAGGCAAAGCAGTTGTCAACAAAATATATTGACTAGCTCCACGTTCTTTTCCTTCCTCCCTAGAAGTAAATTGTCAAATCAAATCAAAAATCAAAAACGAGTTTGGTGCCTACTTACTTTTCCTTAAAAATGAAAGCTATTGATGCGATTGATCCAATAATTATTTTCACAAACCAAGTATTTTCATGAAGTTATTGATGGCTAGGAATTTCAAGAAATAACCAAACATCGGAAAAAATAATAAAGTTACAAAATATCAAAAGTCGTGCTTTCCTTATTACGTGAAAGTATTGTAAAATAATTAAATTTAATACAGTTCTTACGCTATCAAAAACAATAATCCAGGACCCAATACCAATGTGCCAAGTGTTGTAACTGTGTTTAATATAAAGGTGGCAGTAAGCAAAGCAGTATTATTTAAACGATGCGAAACTGCAATAATCAACCCTGCAGAAATAAAATAAGCGATCCCAATCATTACACTCGCGGCCAAGAAACTGGGCATTATAGCGTTTGCGTGTCTGAAAAAAACGTGTTTGTTACTAAATGACAACGGTCCAGTAATGATGAAAACCAATGCGAAGATGAATTGAAAGAAACCTAAACCAAAAATTAATAAATTATAATTCTAGGTATATTGACTTAGCTTTCTAACCAACATTTAAAAAAAGTTCAGATGGCTCATGTTTTGTCGCAAATGTTCATAAACGTTTTTTCCTTCTTTGTTACATCTGAAGATCAAGCATTGGTTTCTGAGCCTAAATTTCATTGGAAATATTTGCCAGAATGGTTAATAAACGTTGAAAGAATCGACTCAGCTTCATTAGGCAGGATATGCTATAATAAGTATTTCAATAATATTAACAAATCAGATGACATATAGAAAAATCATACCCAAACGTCTAGCCCGTTTTCCTCTATGAGGTTCCATTAAATCATTATCAGCACATCCAGGAGCTGATAAACTAAACGAAAAATCAAGTACATCACAGGCGTAGCATGAGCTTAAACAAACTTTGTGGAGAAGGGTTTAGACATTTAAAGCAGAAGGAAAACTATTAACGTAAGCTAATCGATACTTTAAACTGAAAAGTAAGGTTGTACTCCACTTTTTTCGACTGACTTTGCGTAAGTCGATGAACCATTACACATTGGGAAAACGGTCAGAGAATTAATCAATTAGATATGCTTGAAAATCACTCATAACTAACATCAAAGCAAATTCCGGGAAATACGAAAAGAAACTTACAACAAGGCTTTTATGCAACCAACACTGAAAATACAGACAACCATGATATATATTTATTGCTAGAAAATACCACTTTTTTAGATTTTCATCAATAAGGAAGCGTAACTCCTTATAAAATCTACTATGAAACTATCCTGTAATTCTGTTTAATGACTGTGCTAATGCCTTGTTATGAAGTTTCTAGATATTCTATTATTTCACTAATTCCACTTCTTATTACTTATTTATACTCGATTCATTAATTCCATTCTGCAGTGAGAAGCAATCAAAATCTTTAAGACGAGGCGATAGTTGTTGACTTGGTCCTTAAAGCCTGGTTCAGACCTGACGATTATGACGATTACCTCAAAATACTAGTTTCAGATTTATTTATTTATTTTATTTGGTATTGTTTTACGTGGCTAGCCTCACTCAGTTGCTACTGCATCTGCTTTCCAGGAGGGGCCACGGCTTAGGTTGGAGGCTCCGAAGTATTTGACACTCTCATGAGTGACACAAACCCAATCAAGGGCCTGTGCTCTTGGATGACCTCCTGCAACTCCCGATGTATCATCTACCCAATTTCCCTCACATGGCATGGGTTGACCCGGCACTATGGTACATTCACTCGCGCATGGTGAATCGCCGCCAAGGCCTTTGTAAAATTTGAATTTAAATCTACAAACAAAGCCAAACTGAAACCAGTTAGAGTTAGATCCATGACCAACTCCAAATCAAGCTGGTGAACACGCGCAAAATGAAAGTGCAGTGCAAAGGTAAAACCAACCAGTACATTCAACAGACAACTTTAAAGAATCTACAGTATTCATGGACAGACAAACGGCTTACAAGGTGACAGTGGCAGTGAATTCAAAATGTACGTAAAAGCATACTGTAAAAGAAACAAATTGGAGAAGATTAGATCACAACCTTAAAATTCCAAAGCTCAAGGAAAGGTTGAAAGATCGTATAGAGTTTTGCGACAAAAAATCAATTGCGACCTCATGAATCAACAAAAGACTCGTGAGAATTTGGTTAAAAGTCTTCCCAAATATATGAAATGTTTAAATAACGAAAAAAGAGACGGCTGGCAATTTACTGACACTCACCTGATTTAGAAATGAGTGATAACAATTCCAGAAGTGATTCAGTGATGAAAATCTAATTTTTGCTAAATGTAGAAATGGAAAATGAAAATGAAAATTCATTTTATAATTCATTAAATAGTGGCGGAACGAGAATCAGCAAACGGAAAGAGATGCAAGTTCCTTTCCAATCAAGTAATATGAAAATAAAGTAATACTAGCCGCCAAGGCGGCGTCGCCCGCCCAAGAGACCCCAGTAATCCTCATATTTCTTGAAAAACGGCTCGTGCAACCTGTGTTCAGCCAGAGGCAGATTCGAAATCAAATATCAAATATCAGTTTAAACAATGGTTCCAAAAAACCCCAAATTTCATGATGTATTACTTATTTATTTTTTAAAACAATCGTTGATCAGTACAACAATACACTCAAAACGTAGGGAGAAAAAACTTCAACTTTTTATTAGCTTTTGTTTTAAAAAAGTTACGCGCTCTAACATGGGTGCTATCAAACAGGGGGAAAATGGTTTCTCTTCTTAAAAAGTTCACACGGAGGAGAGAAAAAAGGCACGTGCTAAATGAATAAATAGAATAAAAAAACGTTCGATCAGAACGCTTAACAATTAAAAGAAGAAATTAATTTATTAAAAGAAAAGCAAAAAAAAAACATTTTGTTTTGATATGATACTCTTTTTTAACCTATCAGTTTTTAAACATTTTGATTGCTCAAAAAAAAAAATTCATCCGTCTCAGACAGTCAGGCAAGAGTTAGTGGCAAACCGAACATATGCTGCCACGTTCTGCCACTGCTGCTTTTTGTCCAAAATATTTAATCAGTTAGTGACTTTGTATTTAGTTGATGTACTGTTTTCAAAGCCAAGTCAACGTGGAATATAAAACTAACAATAATGATAAAAACAAAACGTTATTCCTATTAGTTCATCAGCCAAAGAAGTCACGTTCTATTGGGGTTGCAATGTATTTGCTTGGAACTCACGTCGCACACAAAAAAAGAAATAATTTCGCTCACAACTTAATCATTTTGCGTCACTTACAAACAAACAAACAAACAAACAGACGTAGAATCGGCTATTAATATATAGACCAGCCGCCAAGGCGGCGTCGCTCGCCGCCCATATTCAGCCTGCGTTGTATGACCACCTGCTCCAAATTATTGCACTTAAAACCATTGATAAAACTTCCTTTGCTGCTGGCTTTATCGCTTAATAAAGCTCGTTTGCACGTGAAGAGAAATACGTTCCTGGTGTTTCAAATCTTGCATGTTATTAACTCAGCCGTTCATTGTCGCGGTCGCATTTAAAATGTCAGTAGACTTTCTTGCTTTACACAATGCATTCCGAACGTGAACTTCACGTGGTTTCTATTTACGATTATAAACCAATCAAATATGAGTTTAACAATACGCTCAAAACGCAGAGAGAAAAAACTTTTCAACTTATTATTAGCTTTTGTTTTACGCGCTCTAACATGGGTCCTGTCAGAAGTAGGTGAAAAAATAGTTTCTCTTCTTAAAAAGATCACACGGGAGGAGAAAAAAAATGCACGTGCTAAATGAATGAAGTGAATAAGAAACGTTCGATCAGGTTAAAATAGATTAAAAGAAATTGATTAAAAGAAATTAAGACAACTATTAAGACAAAAGCAAAAAAAAAATATTTTGTTTCATGATTCTCTTTTTTTTACCTAACGGTTTTTAAACATTTTGATTGCTCGAAAAAATGTTCACCCGTCTCAGACATTCAGGAAAGCGTTAAGATACACTGGCAAACCGCACATGCTGCCACGTTCTGCCACTGCTGCTTTTTGTCCAAAATGTTTAATCAGTTAGTTTCTTTGTATTTAGTTGATGTATTGTTTTCAAAGCCAAGTCAACATGGAACATGAAACTAACAATAATGATAAAAACAAAACGTTATTCCTATTAGTTCATCATCCAAAAAAAGTCACGTTCGATTTGGGTTGCAATGTATTTGCTTCGAACTCACGTTGCGCACAAAAAAAGAAATAATTTCGCTCACAACTCAATCTAACATTTTGCGTGACTTACAAACAAACAAACAAACAAACAAACAAACAGACAGAGAATCGGCTATTAATATATAGACTAGCCGCCAAGGTGGCGTCGCTCGCCGCCCATGTTCAGCCTGCGTTGAGTTAACGAAAAATAAAATTAAGTAATTCGCAATAATAAGTGTGCCCATGTTGTAGAGCTCAAAAAACTGATCAAAAAAATGCATGGGATCGTTTTGCTACGACCAACCGTTACAGAGATATCCTTGTTCAAAAGTTTTGATGACGTCACAGACCCGTCTTACCCAAAAATTAGACCCAAATTTTTCGTCACCCCGTAACCTGTATCGCGGACCCCAAAAAATGTCAGTTATCCATATTGGTTACCGAGATAATTTTCCCTAAACGTCGCATTCGATTAGGGTCTCAATACAATGGTTTCACACTGACGTCGCGCACAAGAGAAATAATTTATGTGTGATCTTACATTGCTGACTCTCTTTCGCAGTTCACATCTACCATTTTGCGTGACTTACAAACAAACAAACAAACAAACAGACAGAGAATCGGCTATTAATATATAGATGAAAATAAAGTAATATGAAAATAAATTATATTAAAGCGTCATTACAAAAGTTTATATTGTATTTTAATTGTTCTTTTTATTTATTAATTTTTATTATTGACACAACGTTAAGTGAGAATTATTTTGTTCTATCTCAATTTTTGGAATAAAATGAGCCTCGAATGTTTTCAAGCTTTTCAAGATTATTTTGTTCTTTCTCCGTGAGCTTTTTCCAAAAGCAAGCGCAAAATCTTCTTCAATCGTAAGGTTGAGGTTATGAAATTTAATACTTAATTTTCTCATTTTAAAAAAACTGGAGATAGAACAAAATAATTCTCACCTAACGATAAGTTGATTTCCAAAAGTAGATGTAAGTTCTCTGTTTTTGCGTTTAAGCCACTTTAAAAGCCTAAACGGGAGAAAGCAATTTTTCCCAAAAGCATACGACACTTTACTTTGTAGTAGTCTTTAAAACATTTGGTTTTGAAAGATACCTCGTTTTCTCTAGATACACACTATATTCAAATATGTGGCTAATTATATAATGTAGTGGTGAAAAATATAGGAAATCATAAGGCATTGTTGTTGTGCAAAATATATCTTATGATTTATTAAACTTCTTTCATGGGACAAGATGGTGATTTTCCCCAAAAAGCATTTATAAATAACACATTTAATAGCTTGCAAAACTGCTGTTTACTGTTAGCATGATAAAGACAAAAATTGTAAAACTTACAAAACTTTGTTCCTGTAGTACCTACCAGTTGTCTATCCCAAGTCTTCTGATATTCTTCTTTAAGTCAAGATAATTTAAGGAATTTAAAAAGTAGTTTTAAATACAAGTTAAAATTACATAGCTACCTATAACTCTTGCAATTTCCCTTTCAAATAATTCTTTCTAAATAGCAATTTCATTACAAATTAGGACAACATGGTTGGAACAGCTGTTTTATTACAATTTAGGGCAAGATTGTACAGTGTGTTTCGTAATGTTGAAAATGGAAATTTTAAAGCTGTTTTTTTAAATGAATATACCGAATTTCAAAATAATTTTTACACCGTTGGAAAGCCATTTTGAAGTTCTTTCGGATGGTATGTTTTTGTGAAAAATGAAAAAGTGGTTTTTGAAAAAATAAGGAAAATGTCTTGGAAAAATGCAATTAAATATTTAATGGTCGATTAAGATGTGAATGAAAAGAAAAGATTTTTTGAAACAATGACAGCAATTTC
Source organism: Turritopsis dohrnii (assembly GCA_027922465.2). NCBI lineage: Eukaryota > Metazoa > Cnidaria > Hydrozoa > Anthoathecata > Oceaniidae > Turritopsis > Turritopsis dohrnii. The sequence continues at coordinate 483,017 of BQMF02000312.1, forward strand.
GAAAACAATAAACAAATTTAAGCTGTGTGTTCACGAAAAACGTTAAACTTTTATGTTTTAAAATATCAATTTGGGGGTCTCAGCGCAAACATAAAATTAATAAAAAATTTGAATGGATTCAGTGCTTTGAAACAATAAGCACAATGTAATTAAACTACGTGTTAATCGACCATTAAAAATATAATTACATTTTTCGATGACATTTTCCTTATTTTTTGCAAAACCCACTTTTTCATTTTTCACAAAAATATACTAGCCAAAAGAGCTTAAAAATGGCTTTCCATTGATGTAAAAATTATTTTGAAATTCGGTATATTCATTGAAAATAACAACTTTAAAATTTCCATTTCCAACATTACGAAACACACTGTATTATAAATTGGAAATTAATGGTGAAATTTTCTTTTGTTGTGCTGATGAAACCTTCAGAAAATTATAGTATAGCTTTGCGTATTAATTTCCCTTAACAACTAATCTAAAAAATTTCAAATAAAAAGTTTTTACTGTGTGATGATTTTTATTTTTTTTTTTATTGTGTTTACAAATGGCCTTCATTGTAAATTGAGTTAATTGACTTTTAAGAATTAAATGAACCAAATCGTTGAGTTTTTCTTCAATATCTTTTCGAAGAACAAATATTTTGGCAAAATTTTTATATTAATGGATAGAGCATGAAAAGATCTTTCTTTTGACATAAAATTCACAATATTTTATCAGACATGTAATGAGATATACGCTTTGAAAGTTGGTGGATAAGACATTTTGATACACACTGTACGTATATTTAAACGTGTCAAATTATTATGCATCTCTATTTTACTGCAACCAAGGGCAAAAAAGGAGACCTTACGTCGGATGAAAATAGCAAAATTGTTCAGATGCTTGGTAATGGAGAAACTTCCAATGTCATTGCAAAAGATCGGGGTCGTGATCATCACACAATTAAGAGATTTATCAACAACAGTCAGGATAGAAGAAAGAAGAGAGCAGAAAAGCGATTTTGAAAGTTGAGTGATCGAGACATGAATAAAATTAAGCGAAAAGTTTTGAGGAGAGCATTGGCTGCGAGTAAAGATATTTTTGGAGGTATTTGGCTCGATGATATACCTCGTTCAACAAGGTGCAGAGTACTTAGACACCACTTACCCAAAAGCATCGTGGAAAAAAGGTTGAATGGCCCAAAAGGTATATAAAGTCAGATTTTTCGAAAGTTATATTCACAGATGAATGTAGGGCAACATTGGATTGACCGAAGGGCTGAGCGTCTGGCTGGATCAGAAATGGCCACTCAGCACCAACTAGGAAAAGACATCAGCCAGGTGGCGATGGTGTAATGTTTTGGGCTGCCATAATCAAGGACGAGTTAGTTGGCTTCTGTAGGGTTGGAAATGGAGTAAAATTAAACTCTGAAACGTATTGTGACTTTTTAAAGAAGAACTTTCTTCCTTTGTGGAAAAGGTACCAGCGAAAGTCAAGAAAACGCTTGTATTTATGCAAGATAACGCAAGTTCTCGCGGTTCTCGATATTCACGTGAATGGTTAGCTTCACGTGGTTTTGTAGATGACCGTCTGATGGTATGGCCAGCTGTTTCCCCTGATTTGACTTTTAAGAATTTAATGAACGAAATCGTTGAGTTTTTCTTCCATATCTTTTCGAAGAACAAATATTTTGGCAAACATTTTATATTAATGGATAGGGCATGAAAAGCTCTTTCTCGTGATATAAAATTCTCAATATCAGACATGTAATGAAATATACGCCTTGAAAGTTGGTGGATAAGACATTTTGATACACACTGTAGATTCTGCCGATTACGCATTATGGGATAATTACTTGAAAAAAACAAGAATTGGAATTAAATACAAATTATCTATAATACATTGTGTTTTATAATGTTGGAAATGGAAATTTGAAAGTTGTTTTTTTAAATGAATATATCAAATTTCAAAATAATTTTAACATCAATGGAAGGCCATTTTCAAGCTCTTTTGGCTAGTATATTTTTGTGAAAAATGAAAAAGTGGGTTTTGAAAAAATAAGGAAACTGTCATCGAAAAATGTAATTAAATTTTTAATGGTCGATTAAGATTTGAATGAAAATAAAAGATTTTTGGAAACAATGACAGCAATTTCGAAAACAATAAATAAACTTAAGCTGTGTGTTCACGAAAAACGTTTAAGTTTTATGTTTTAAAATATCAATTTGGGGGTCTCAGCGCAAACATAAAATTAATAAAAGATTTGAATGGATTCAGTGCACGATGTAATTAAACTACGTGTTAATCGACCATTAATAATTTAATTACATTTTTCCAAGACATTTTCCTTATTTTTTGCAAAAACCACTTTTTCATTTTTCACTAAAACATACCATCCGAAAGAACTTCAAAATGGCTTTCCAACGGTGTAAAAATTATTTTGACTTTCGGTATCTTCTTTTAAAAAAGCAGCTTTAAAATTTCCATTTCCAACATTACGAAACACACTGTAGAAAATGATGTTTTTTTATCCTAAAAACGAAATTTCAACATGCTGCGATTAATCTCTCTTAAGATATTTGTAAAAACTAAAACAGATTTTCATTTGCATAATAATTTGGCACGCAGTGTATTATATAGGCGTTTCAAAAGTATCACTTGGATGAATAGAGAATCAGACATGGAGAAAAAACAAATAAAGCTAAGGCTTCACGCTGCAATTTTTTCATGCGCGTGCAATGCAACATGCTGCATTGCATGCGCATGAAAAATTTTGTGTGTAGCCACCATGCAGCAAAACTGGTTGCAATAATTTTTTCTTATGAGATGAGAAAACAAACTGTCTGTCAAACTGAAAGCACTAGCTTTACTTTTACTTGACGACGATGAAAATGATGATGAAAAAACAGAACGCGAATGCTGGATTCGTCCGTGGCTTGCACAAGGCCACAATTGGGTATTTATCACTCATTATTTGGTGAATTAAAAGAAGATGGAAAAGGTTTTAAAGAATTTATTCGAATGGATGAAAGCCAGTTCGAGTTCCATAAAGTAGGGTTTTCTTTGTAAAAGTTAATTAAAATCTTCTTTTCGTCGTCAGATAATGTCTCTGCCATCTTGAAACTTTTTCTTTCTTTCACATAAAATCAAGGGAGTTGGAAAAGATGTTTTTAATAATTTTCATTGGCTGAAACTGATTTGCTGCATGAAAAGATGTTGCGGTAGGTGGCTACATTGTGCGATCTTAACAAATTCCATCATGCAACATGAAATACTGTTGCTGCAACGTGCAGCAAAATAGAATCAATTCTATTTTGTTGCACGTTGCAGCAACATTTTTTGATGTTTTTTTGCTGCATTGCGAAAACATTTTCACTATGGGACACGCTGCAATTTTTTCATGCGCATGCAATGCAGCATGTTGCATTGCACGCGCCTGAAAAAATTGCAGCGTGAAGCCTTAGCTTAAACGAACGTTAAACACTTATATGAAGAGAAATTTTTACGACACACCATGTGACTCTGGTTTTAGCAACGTTTTTGGTAGATCTATTTACGATAGATTTGAGTTTCTCTTGTGGAAGACTAAAAAATATCAAATAGCTGAGTTCTTTTACTAGTTTGGGTTTGATCAAATCAAATAAACCAGTTACCCTATGTATTCACGTTTTGTAAGCAACCAAGGTCAGATGTTGCTTGAAAAATGACCATTATTTAGCAATAATGTTGCTTAATTTGCTGATAAAGCTAATCGATTATTCCTTTTTATGTCTCATTTTGAAAACCTTTTTGTAAGTTTTAGTTGTTTAATTAAAAGTACCAAGTATAAAGTCTAGGACATTTAAATCTTTACATAGAGCGTAAAACCTAGTCCGACAACCTTGTGTAACAACATAGGGTAACAATTTTAAGAAATATGCTGTGGCTATGCTAGTGTTTCACCATTTCAAAGTTGCATGTTGCTAATTTATCTAAGATTCTGGTAGTACTGTTGCTTAAGTTTTTGATAAAAGTTACTAGTGTTGCTTATAAACATGTTGCTTTTACAAAAAAAATGTGTATGTGTTTTGAACGTAAGGACGCTCTTGACCAACATGAGATTAGTTGTCAACGAGGAAGAAGCGAAGGCTCAAGAAAAATGAATAGTGAAGGGTTGAGAGTAAAAAAAATCAACAGTATGTTCCTTTATCTTCAACCTGTCCTCCCTCAGATATTATTATGTGTTTTTGTTTCTTGAGAACTCTTCGGACACTCTTATATTCAAAATGTACACTGTTTGATGGCACATCGAGCTCCATTACAAACGAAGAGCACACTATGAATTCAAACGCGCTTCTATCTTTCAATGAAACAATTAAAAACTGTATCTTTCGACTGTATCACGGATAAAATTATTTTGGCTGCCAGGTAATATAAACGTTTTGTAGCGTTATCTAAATCTGTGACCCATCATTTAACGTGAATAGTTTATGCAATTTTTAGATCATTGACATATTTTCTTATTTACCTGCTGAGTAAGGCAGATTATTTCCCACTTACGGGAAAGCTGCATGTTTGTTATGACTTGGCTAATTAGGGAAATTTGGGAGAAATCTCAGCACAAAATTCTCACAATTCAAAACATGTATACAACGAGATGAACAAAACATGAAGGGTATACGCAATCTTTGCGAATGAGAACAAACTAGTCTGTAACAGTTACCGCGGCTGCTCAAATTGATCTACGTTAACGGGTCTAATGTTGCTCTCATTCCAAATACGACACCTAACAAGACCCCGCATCGTTATTTCTTTTCACACCTTTGACAGCTCATGCAATTTTTATTATATTTAAAACAATACAGATTTGAATCAAATCTGAATGCATTCAAAATGTGTTAAAAGTCAATAGCGTACTGATCTGCTCCTTAAAGGGAAATTAAGCCTTTATCAAAAACTTTTTATATTAGCTGCAGAAAGGTCTCATTAATCTTCTGTGACCATTAAAAATTATTTTAAATGATAACTATACTCAGTTTTTCGTTATTTAGTATCTAACAACGGACGCCATTGCAGTGCTCTGCGATGGAAATTTTGACATCACAGCGCGATCGCTCTTTTTATAAGGATTACATAAACTACAATATTTTGTTTTTGTTGATGAAAGTTCTTGTGTGCTTTGCGATATAAAACCTTTATTAAAAAGTATTTCGTTTTAGATTTATAGCAGGTATATGTGCGTAAGTGAGCTTTTGAACAAATGTGTATATTTTGGATGTATAAAAAATGAAATCTTCAGTGTGACTGTTTTTGTTTTTCTTGAATCGTTAACGATAAACTTATTTTACATTTTGCTGTTTCTTGATGTTTAAGATTGTTATGTTGGTGAATGATAAATATCTTCGTGTTTTCTTTGTTGTTTTTCTACTGTTTCTCGTATCTTTAGAACGTAGGCGTAAAAAACATGTCATCATGTGCTGCCTACGTCTGATGTTTCTCTGCAAATAAAATTCGCTCTGTGACGTCATGATGTTTATAACGAAAGCTGTAATGGCGATTTAACTAAGTTGTTTTTTTAGCAGTTCTTTTCATTTGGAATACCTTTTATACATAAAAAGGTGTTCCTGTAGTATTTCATGCTCAAATTCAGAAAAGAAGTTTTAAGGCTTAATTTCCCTTTAAAGAAATCAAGAAACTATTGTTTTGTATATATTTTTCAAATAAACAAAAGCTTTGAAAAATATGGTTACTGCGAAGGAATACAATTGTACTAATATTAACATGGCTTTGAGCGAAACTTTACCAAATATCACAAATAAGAATGTTATTCCTAGTAAAGCATATGGTTTCACAAATTTTGATTGACGCTTTTGTTTAACATGGCATTTCAAATTTGTAGGAGGGGCATTTGTAATCGTTGAGAAATTCTTGATTAATTTCTTGCAAATGGCAATTAAATTTAAAAAAATCGTGCGATTACTATAGAAATATACACACTATTTCAATGGGAATACCCTTCATAATGACTTTGATCTTCCTTTATAACAAAAGGCATTTGACAAATAACGTCAGCAGGTGCATTACACTATACAACGTGTTAGTCTGGTGTCATTAATATATCAGTAAAATAATTCTATGCTGAAACATTGAAACGGGAAAACTATTCCATGAGAAATCTTTTGGTCTATGTTTAAATTTCATTGGAATTATTTGCCAGAAAGAAAATAGATTTAAGGCGATGAACTAAATCAGTTTGATTAGGGAGGATTTCCTAAAATTTCAGAAGTCTGTTAGGAAAATCATACCTAACGCTTGAGCCCGTATTCCTTTATAAGGTTCTATTAAATCATTTTCAGCACATCCAAGAGCTGATAAGCTAAAGAAAAATCAAGTACATCAGGGGTGAAATAGTCAAAATTTGTTATGGAGAGATTAGTCATTTAAAACAGAAATGAAAACCATAGAAGTAATCACGTCTATACTTTGGATTGAAACTAAATTTTATAAGGTTGTACTCCACTTGTCTTGACTGATCCTAAATAAATTGATGGACCGTGACATGTTGGAAGTTACAATAAACTGACAGAGAAGTAATCGATTAGATATGCTTTAAAATCACTTATAACTAAAGTCAAGACTAATTCCACGAAATGATAAAAGAGACTTACCATAACAGTTTTACGCAAGGAACACTGTGAGGACTGTAAATACAGGTCATGATATATTTTTATAGTTGGAAATACAATATTTTTTAGGTTCTCATCAATGAGGAAGCGTAACTCCTTATAAAATCTATAATATCTAAGAACTATCTTGTATATATTTGTTTAAACACCGTCATAATGCTTTGTTGTCTATTTGCTATATATTCTATTATTTCAATAATTGCACTTCTTATTACTTATTGGATTTCTGCGAAAGCAAGAAATACATTAAAACCGGCTCTGTTTTTCTTCTTTTTCTTACTGTCCAAACCTAGCGGTTTTTTGTATATTTCGTGCGTATATTTACATAAAACCAAACGTGCATGCGTATTGAGCTTACATTTCTGTTCCACGAGGTCTCTTCCACGAGAACTTTCTAGCGAACGCTTGTAAGAGGCGGTAAGAAAGATATTTTGAGTGAACTCTCTTCACTAACTCCACTATTCGAGACTTCTCTCTTTTGGTAGGCTTTTCTTAGTGCACATCTATCCTCCATTTGCTTTCTCGGAGGCTTATATCTAGGGGTATCGAAGTAAAAGTGAAGTCTTTGTGAGGTTTGTCAGCAAGCCCCGAGCTGACCTAGCAAACAAAAGCACTGAAGCAAACTTGAGAAATACCAAACTAACAATTGAAATACCAAACTACCTATTGAAATACCAAACATATTGCAATATACCATATTATATACCATATATATAATATACCGGTATTATATTGTCAGCTTTAACTACTGACTGCGCCAGAAATAATACTTACCTAATATTCCTGTACTTTTGATTTGCTTTTATATCTTATATAATCATGATTACTGTTGACCAATGGCGTGCAGCATGTGGTATTTTTTATTGTAAAGTTCGTGCAGACATTGTGTATATAAACCACTTTGAAATATTACTGTTATTTATGCACAACTTTTGTATTTTTACGTTGCGATTGATTTACTTCATTGGAGTTATTATTGATCTAACCTTTCTGAAGAACATTCAACTTCTTGTTGATGGCGATGTTGAAAGTAATCCTGGCCCGACATATAACATAGTTAAATTAACCAAGGCATCTTTCCATCAAGGAAATCATATGTTTGGTGACAGTGCTGGTATGCAGTGTGCATGTAATGCATTGTTGAGTTTGTGTTGGTCACAATTCAAACGAATGTCTTTCTGGAAAACAACGGACCTAGATTTTGTAATGATTAAGGGAAATGAATTATATCAACTTCTAAACTTGTCACAATACCTGTCAGTTGATGATTTACCTGCTCAAGCTTCTATTGAAAACATTAAGTACACTGTGAAATATGTGGAGAATGTTACTGCAGAAATTGTTGAAGGCCGACATGACTTTTTGAAATCTCACAAAGCCTATTCTGCTGAATCCAATGGCATTTTGTTTTTCGTTGACCAAATGACATTCAGTATAACTTGGGATACAAAATCATTCTATTTATTTGATTCACACAGTCGAAATGAATTGGGTATTAGTGTTGAAGATGGTACTGGCATTTTGTTAAAGTTTTCTAGCCTCTCACAACTTCAAAAATACATCAGTGCAGTACAATTACATGGCAGTGGACATGTGTTTTGTCAAATGCAGTATGTTTTGATAGATATGGAAGAAGCATTTCCTTCAGTTTCTAAAGGTAGTGCAGCAAAAAAAAGAAAACGTGATATAACAAAAAAGCTTGAACCTGATAACCATGAACAGATGTTAAAACGTTTGCGAGATGAGCACTCAAGTCTCATTGGGTCAGAACGACATACTCACATGATTAAAAATTTAAAGGACAAATATGCCAACATTAAGAGTTCACCAGAAGGTAAGAAGCATCTCCAAAAATTACAGCAAAAGTACAGTGAAAATCTAGGAACATCTAAACATGCAGAGAAATTAAAAGCCATGCGAGACAAATATACAGAAAGTAAAGGAACTCCTGAGTATTCTCAAAAATTGAAAACCATGCGAGACAAATATACAGAACGTAAAGGAACTCCTGAGTATTCTGAGAAATTAAAAGCCATGCAAGATAGATATATGGAAAGTAAAGGAACTCCTGAATATGCTGAAAAATTGAAAGCCATGCGAGACAGTTATTTCAAAAGTAAAGGAACTACTAAACATGTTGAGAAATTAAAAGCCATGCGACATAAATATATTGATAGTAAAGGAACTGTAGAACATGCTGAGAAATTAAAAATCATGCATAATAAATATATGAAAAGAGTAGGAACTCATGAACATTTGGAAAGGTTGAGACAAAAAAGAGAAAAATATTCAATGATGAATCCTTCTACCTTGAAAGCTATGAACCGAGTTAAAGCATTTAAGGACATGATCATTCAAGGACCTTATTATATATGTGTTGTTTGCAATCGCTGTTTGTATAAACGATCTGTTGTATTATTCAATGAATGTAATTATGCAATTACTTCTAATAGTTTTGAATTTTCACTTGTCGAAAGCTTTGATGGTTGCCAATACATCTGTAAAACTTGTCATATGAAGTTAAAAAGAAAGAACATTCCAGTCCAAGCTGTTTGCAACAATCTTGAAGTTGATAATCTGCCATCTGATCTGTCTGACATCAACCGATTGGAAAAAGTTTTGATTGCAAAACGAATACTTTTCAAGAAAGTTGTCATTCTACCCAAAGGCAATTTTCCGAAAGTAAAAGGAGCTATTTGTAATGTACCAATTGAAGTTGAAGATGTCTGTAATGTCTTACCAAGACCAGCAGATAGTAATGGTTTACTTTTGTTGAAGTTAAAAAGGAAGCTTATGTATCGTGGTCATGTCTACTTTGAACCTGTTCGACCAGAGTTAATTCTGAGATCTTTAAATTTTTTGAAAGAACACAACCCATTATATAAAAATGTTATTGTCGACTTGAATGTTCTCTCTGAAGAATTGATTAGCTTCAAAAATGAAAATGAAATAATTGATACGAATTCAAGCAATTCACAGGGAGTAAATGAAGAGGATGATAATCCATTGGACATTGACAGAACTGCTACTAATGAAACATTCATGGCCTCCAAAGTACCTATTCATGTCAATGAAGACACTGTCACTATTGCACCAGGTGAAGGTGTTACTTCAATTCCAATTTATGCAGATAAATTTTGTGAAGAGATGGCTTTTTCACACCTGTTTCCTTTTGGCAGATTTGGATATGATACTGATCGGGAAATGAAAATATCACTTGTAAAGTATTTCAACCAAAGATTGTTGAATTACACTCAAAAATTTTCATCAGATGCTGATTACATATTCTTTGCTAATTATGTCCTTCAATCGACAAATTTACGTAGCAAGATAAATATTGCAATGAAGAAATTATTAGGATGTAATTTAACAGCTGGCATGTTGAGTCAAAGTTTCAGTGAAACTGTTCGGACTTTCATTGCTAATGATGAAGCATTTAACTTCATGAATATCAAATGAAAGGCACTCCAGCATATTGGAAAAGATTTCTGATTGAAGTGTTAGCTATGGTGAAACAACTCGGTGTTCCAACATTTTTCTTGACTTTATCGTGTGCAGATCTGAGATGGTTTGAGTTGCCTTCCATAATCTCAAAATTGTATAAACTGAATTTACAGGATCGTGAAATTCAAAACATGACGTATCAAGAAAGATGTGACATATTGAATATGAATCCTGTTTTTCTGGCAAGGCATTTTCAGTATCGAGTGGAAACATTTTTCAAGGAAATTGTCTTAGCTGGTCCGTTAGGAAAGATTGAATATTATGTAATAAGGGTTGAATTTCAAGTACGTGGAAGCCCACATGTTCATGTATTCATTTGGATGAAAGACCCACCCATTTTAACAGAAGCTACTAAGGATGATTACATTGAATTTGTTGATGGTATCGTAAGAGCTGACATGCCTGATCCCGAGTTAGAACCAGAATTGTTTGAGTTGGTAAAAGCATACCAAGTACACAATCACTCAAAAACCTGTCGCAAGTACAAAAATAGTACATGCAGATTCAATTTTGGTCATTTTTTTTCAGAGCGTACTATAATTTCATGTCCACTTCCTATTGAGATGAGCCCTGATGACAAGGAAACAATCTTAGAAAGTAGGAAAGCACTGTTAGATACTGTGAAAGGTTATATTGACGAATATCTATGCCCTAAGAAGCATAATGTTGTTGATCCATTGAAAGATAATTATGAAGATCCTGGAACTATTTCAGAAATTTTGGATAAACTTGGCATAACCGAAGAAGAGTATTACACTGCACTCTCAATTTCTAAAAATGATGACTTTGAAATTCACCTTAGACGCCCACCAAATTCTTGTTTTGTCAACAACTATTTGCGGAAGGTTTGACTGCATGGGAAGCAAATTTGGACATTCAGCCTGTTTTCAATCACTATAAAGCTATAACATACATGTGCAAATATCTTTCAAAGGCAGAAGATGATTGTTCCAGAGCAATGAAACAAGCGTTGGATGAGGCAAAGTCCAATAACTTGAACAAATTTGAACAAATGCTTACTATTGCAAAAGCATATTCATGTAAAAGAGAATGCTCTGTGCAAGAAGCTGTTTATCATGTAATGCCTGAATTGTGGTTACGTAAAACTTTTGCAAAAGTCATTTTTGCCAACAGCAATGTTCCAGAAAACAGATTTCGAATTTGCAGATCTGAAGAGGAGTTAAATAATCTTCCTGATGAAAGTACAGATATTTTCAAAACAAACATGTTAGACCGTTATCTTGACCGACCTGATAGTTCTTTCAAGAATGGAAAGTTTTCAACTCTGAATAACATGTGTTTTGCTGAGTTTTTGGCACATTATTATTTGGAATGTAAGCCCAATGACAGCAACGAAAATGATAACCAGCCTGAAATTTTGAATGAAATGCTGATGGAAGAAAACCATCAGTCACCACACCCCCCTGTTGTACCATTGATGAACAGTAAATCTAAATTAAAATGCAGAAAAATCCGTGCTGTTGTAAGATATCACATTCCAAACAAGCACAAATATCCAGAGAGATATGCTCATCATTTGTTGTTTATGTACTATCCGTTTCGATCAGAGGCAGAACTGTTACACAATACATATGTTGAAAAGCTTGGTCAACCTGGTGTTTTGGACATAGTAAATGAAAATAAATCAAAGATTGAACCATACGATGCACTAGTAGATGATGCTTTCCAAAACTACAGAGCTGACCTTAATGTTAATTGTGATCCATTTGCACAACAAGAGAATGAGGCTGTCCAAGATATTTTGGGTGCTAACAATGACATTTCGGATGAGGAAGATTTACAAGATACACCACGTGCAACATCGGGAATTATCCCTGAAAGGCAATATGTTTTAGACGATAATGTGTTGAATGGCAAAATCCGATCACTCAATATCAAACAGAGAGAAATTTTTGATATTGTGTTAACATGGTCACGACAACTTGTCAAGAGGAGAAATTGTAAGGAATTCAAAGATCTAGAGCCGTTGCATATTTTCTTAACAGGCCAAGGTGGTTGCGGAAAATCACATCTATTGAAAACTATATATCATGTTGTATCAAAGGTCCTACTTCGCAAAGCCACAGATCCATCAAAACCAAGAGTCTTATTGCTGGCACCTACAGGTGTAGCAGCTGTAAACATTGGAGGTACTACCATACATTCCGGCCTTGGTATTTATAGTAAAAATTATGCACCATTAAGCGACAAGATGAGGACATCCCTGCGTAATAAACTTTCTGAGGTGTCTGCTGTGATAATTGATGAAATATCCATGGTTTCCGATGAACTATTGAAAAATGTTCACATGCGGTTATGTGAGATATTTGGTGTAAGTATTCAGATTCCTTTTGCAGGTAAACTGTCATTGCTACAGGAGACTTTTTTCAGCTACCACCAGTAATGGGAAGACCTGTTTATTCACCATATGGCTTTGTAGAGAATTTGTTAAAATTATGGGACACTTTTAAAATTGCTGAGTTAACAGAAGTGATGCGACAACAAGGAGATTCCGTGTTCATTGATTTGTTAAACAATGTACGTGTTGCCAATATAACAGCTGATGACGAAGATATTCTTAAAACACGATTTATTAGTACTAATTCTCCCGAGTATCCAGCCAATGCCCTTCATCTATTTGCTGAAAATAAACCAGCTGTGGACTATAACGAGAAAAAATTAAGAGATTTAGAAAATTCAGAAGTTGTGATAAATGCAATCGATGACTTACCAAAAGATGTTCCTCACCGACTCATTAGTGATGTTCTCAATAGAAAACACACTGAAACCGGTGGTCTACCAACAAAACTTGTTTTAAAAATTGGGGCTAAAGTGATGCTTACATCGAACCTAGATATAGAGGACAAACTCATCAATGGCCAAATGGGCTTAGTATACAATTTTATGACGATTAGTAGTAAGATTACAAAAATTTATGTTAAATTCCTTGATGAAAGTGCAGGCATTACGAAAATGGCATCTGACAGATATGCTGTGACCCATAAGTGCGTACCAATTGAACGTGCTGAGACTGATATTAATATCAACAAAAGAATTACCACATCACCCGTAATAAAAAGAACCCAGTTTCCCTTAGTTTTATCTTGGGCTACTAGTATTCATAAAGTGCAAAGTTTGAGTGTTCCTGAAGCTGTTATTAGTTTTGATTTACAAAAACAAAGACGATTTAATCCTGGCCAAATGTACGTTGCAATGATCCGAGTTACAAGTTTATCTGGCTTGTTTTTAACTGGAAAGTTTGACAAAAAAGCCATAAAGGCCGACAAAAGAGCTTTCACGGAATATGAACGGATGCGAAAAGCTTGTCCATTGCCACGGTTAGAGACGCTTGAACCATTGTGTCCGAATTCTTTAAGCATCAGTATGCTGAATACACGTTCATTGTCATTGCATGCAAAAGATATTGCTTGTGTAACTGAATTGGCAGAGAGTGATGTTTTATGTCTTACTGAGACAGAAATGTCACAACATGATGATTGTTCTGAGATATGTAAGCAGTTGGATTTTGAATTAACATTTTCTGTTGGAGATGATAAATACCAGAGCTTGGCAATTGGATTAAAAAATCATGACATTTATTCATGCTCAACTGAATCTGGCTTTTTATATGTTAACGTTTTAAAACACAGTTTTTGTACAGGAAACATGGTGAACCATTGCAACTTTTTTACAATAAGTTATCTAATTACATCCATTCTTTTGATATTGACATTCTGCTTGGTGATTTAAATATTGATTATTTTACATCTAGTGATACTCTTTCAGAAATTCTTAGCGGTTACGAGATGGTTGTATCTGAGCCGACTTATATTGATGGATCACTACTTGATCATGTTTATATCAAAAAGAGCCTCCTTGCAAATTTCAAGTTAGAGACAATGGTAAAGTGCATTTTTTTCTCAGACCATGATGCAATCAAGGTGAAAATTTCAATATAATTTTGTTTTGTTTTAAATTTTAATAAAATGATTAATGTTCAGCAATTTAATATTTTCTAGGCAATTTTTGTATAATTCATATTTGATGTATAATTATTTATCCAATTCATTGTAAGTTATTCAAATCATTTTCTAATACTAGTCTATTGCCTTGTTTTATTGATGCACAAATACTTGAGAAGGTAAAGCATATTGTCTAAGCAATGTTTGATTTGCATTCAAGGTTGTAATTTAATTAATTGAAGTCGTTTAGCCATATGAAATAGTGGACGAGGTTGCACATGACTATGGAAAGCTGTTGACAAGATCCTGTGGCTGTGTGTGTGGTGTGTGGTATGTGTAGGGTGTGGTATGTGTTTTATGTATGTGTCTACAGCAGGGACAGATACATGTTCTACTTGTGTATGAAGTCGAATGAAAGGCAGGTATAGCCTGTTTGATCTCATTAGGTCTCATTAAGTATTTATCTGTCTCTGTTGTTTTAGTTGTCTTTGTGGGTTGTTTAAAATATTTTTGTGCTTTTTAAATTGTAAAATTGATTTTTCTTGAAGTTTTTTGGTTATTTGCAGATGATTAAATTTGAAATTATTTTTTGTGTTTTCAGATCTACTAAGATGGCAGTACCAAATCATGTTTAATGAAATCTTTCTTATAGTTTCCCATTTCTGTGATATCAATTGATTGGACTCATGCACCATCAGCTTAGATTTATATTAATGTAAATATTAATGTCTCAAAAATTTGTGTTTCAAGAGTTTAAGTTGGAAATCAATTGTAAATATCTGAATTTTAATTTTACACTAATATATTTTTTGAGAGGGTTGTCAGTGATTGTGTATGTGGTGGTCATAAAATGCTCCATTTTTCTCAAACAAAGGGTTCTTATGATGTGAGATCTTTCTACAAAACATGCGAATTTCAATTTCAGTTGATTTCGCAACTTTTGTTACTATTCCTATTTTCTGTAATTTCACAGTGTATAGCATTTTATGATCATATTGCGTTTGTATGTTAAACTAACGTGAGCCGATCATTATTTGTCATTTAATATACGTTCCAATGGCCCACACAGAAAAGAAATAATTTTGCACTGTTGAATGATGATCTTTTTGCGTTGGTTTAGATGTATGTTATGCCACAGGAGGTTACCAAACAAGATAGCAACGCAAGTAATCATCAGAGTTAAATATTCATAAAGATTTAAAATGCACTTCCAGAAAATCTACGTTTTGTCTTCAGTGTTTGTTAGTATTGTAAAAATTGTGAGTCAGTGATTGTGTCACCCTCTCTATTTTTTTATTGGACAATATAGGGAATTAATTTTGACTAATTTAATCAGTTTTAGTATTTATGCAAAAGAATTTGTAAATTATTGAATGTATTTGTAAGATAAAAGTTTTAAGTCTTCGTTCCAGCTGTAATCGGTGAAGTACAATTGCAAGAACTGATGTGAGTCCGCAAATGTTGACGAACTGTGTGAGAGAAAAATGTGACGTTTATTACCGAATGATATTTTTGAGCAAAGCTACCGTATTGTACTCGCATTCATGGTTCTATATGTTATTCGAAGGGGATTCCAGAAAAGATGCTAAAATGTATGTGAAAGATTAACTTTGATTGTTATTGTATATACTTCCAATATTTATTAACGGTATTGTTTCTCTCTTTTAGACGGCCGTCTTAACCTTTTTGGTTGTGTACGATAGTTAAAATGAAAATAAACAAAATTTAATGATGTTTGATATAACATGATGGAATTTTTCTGGGTGCACGAACTTGAATTTCAATCGTTGTTTTAAGAATGCGTACCAGATATATCCTCCGACACAGACAAACAGATAATCAACCGTGCTGTATATCATTTGTATGTCACAATGTATACTACTGTGTACAGCTCGTTTGTTCGTTACACACGTAACTTTGAAGACATTGATGAAGTGGTTCAAATTATGTATTAGTGGTTCAAATTATGTATTCAAGATAATGATTGCGAAGGCTGTTTCAACAATCGGGAAACCGGATTATTGTTTCCAAAATAAAGATCTGATTTAATGATGATATCTTTCGATATAAACCGTCAACTCGTTTTGTCTCTCGCTTTTGCAGTAAATAATGCTTTCAATCATGAACTCATTTAATTTATATTTGTATCAAAATTTATAAAAAATGACATCAAATTGTTACTTTTGTTTTGTTTTTGTTTTTTCGTATCCGCTGGTACATAATTTTCTTTTTTGTTCAAGTAATTTGAGGGGAAAATGTTCGAACCCAAAGAAATTAACTAAAACAGGGGCGGATCCAGGGTTAGGCAACTTAGGCAAATGCCTAACCCAAAATCAGTTAAATAATGTTTTTCATAAAATTGTATGAAAAAGGTATTGTATTACTACAATAATCAGAAAATAATCGAAAATATCAAGACTCCCGCATCCAATCCGCCCGATCCTTTCTTTCCCAAATAGGATTATTATTCTCCCGGCGAGGCGCGGCGCGCGCCATGATGTTAAAAATTAATGTTTTTTACAGCTTGAGTTTATAGGTAGTGATCTCTGCCCCGAGAACGCCTTCTCATAGTCACATTGACAACACAGACTAGTGCCTAACGCTCACCTTAGGCGAAGAAAATTTGCCTAAGGAGCCCCGGGTTTACACACTTTAATGAATGAACTGGAAGAAAATTTGCCTAAGGAGCCATGGGTTTACACACTTTAAATGAATGAACCAGAAGAAAATTTGCCTAAGGTACAACCGTGGGTTTACACACTTTATTGAATGAATGGTCACCAAATCTGCACAAAACGACCGTGGGGACCTTCGAATTAGACCCAGTTCAACATGGATTCGCTAGAGAACATCGTTGCAGCTTTTGATAGCAATAATGAAGTATTAATTAGGAAATTTTGAATTCACTTAATACATCTGTTGAAAACTGACTTCAAAATCTAGGAAAAGCATTTTTTTTCGAGTTATGTCTCTTTGCGAAATGAAAACATTGTGGCTGCTTTAAAGCAAGTGTTTTATTATTTTATGTAATATAAATGATTAGCATGGATTATTAGCACCATAATTCGTTGACAGTTAATTATTAGCTCAGCTATGTATAATAAGTTTGTTTGTGTCAACTGAACCGAAGCCTATTTTTTATTGATTAATTAATGATGTATATAAATATTTTTGGTATCTGTTTCTGTTAACCAAAAATGCATCTGTAAATGTTATGAAATTACGTTTGAATGACTGAGTTTATAATACACAAAGTCATTGTTATTTTTCTGAGTTGTTTTGCGTAGGCAGCTGCATGGTTTTTTTAGCACCAGTATCTCTACCTGGTAACTTATTTGTACAGTTCAGTATAATTTTTCTTGGTTCGAGATGACTGTCTGGTTTTGAATTAAAGAACTTTAAAAGGATCCTGTGTCCAAAATGATATGAACCAATATGATAGAGATCAAAAAGCCTCTTGTTAGTATTACTTACTTCCAGTTTCTGAGATATATATGTATATTTAATTTTCGAAATCTTACATTCACTTTATGAAATGCATATTTTATGATGTATATAACAGTGGTGGATCTAGAGGTATGTCGAAATTTGTGTAGGAGAGCATTAACATAATTTGTGAATTCAATTTATATACCAATGGGATTATTTGGACACTTTTCTTTTATGGTTAGATTGCTAACACTCTCCTACACAAATTTCGACATACCTCTAGATCCGCCACTGTATAATAAGATAGTGTATAGGTTAAACTTCTCATCGCAAGTTATCATTAATACTATAATATCTTTTTAATTTACTATAGAGAGAAAGGACGTGAGTGATAAGAAAATGAAGTTATAATATATTGAGAGTTTATACACATAAACAAAGAATAAAAATCTTATTCTTATACATAATTATACATCTTTTGAAAAAGGTAATTACACAATGTTTTAGTTTGACTTCTTGTTTCCTATGCTACATTAAATTCTGGAAAAAATGTTGTAGCTCTTATTTAAAAGGAAGCAGTACATAATTTATCTGTTGTTGTGTAGTTTTATATATAGGTTCTTGGACTTGTCTCAGGGATTTCTGGAAACACCATCTTTTACTATATTGTGGTTGACATTAATTATTTAACCATGGATCTTTTTTAGAGTAGGGTATACTATTTGATTTGATGAATGCCTAGTGCAAAAATCTGTTTTTATTTTGCTGCCGGATAATGATCAAGGAGCTTGTCTGTAACTTTGATTTTGGTCATTTTACTCTATTTCTTAACATAATTTCTTTTCTTTTCTTTCTATCTGACCATCTTGACCAGTACATAGATGAAATATCATGTATTTATCTGAGTGCTCCAACCTATCATGGTATAGGTGATAGAAAATTTATTTATTTGATTCATTACAAGTATGTTTTCATTTGATGGATTCTTCCTGTTCATGTACAAGCAATCAAGAAAATGAAGAAGATAACAGATGAATTTATTGGTTATTTACTTAACCTCCAATCTGGCAGAAAATATTATTTTGGCCTACATAAAGTAGTTCAATACATTCCATTCATACTCAATTAGTTTTCTTTTGTTTATTTCCCTTATTCCATTAGTGCAACAATACAGGCTCGCATTATAACACTCCTTACGTTAGGACGAATGAATTCGAGTTTATATTTTTTACATTTCGAAAAGTATGTATTAGATTGGGCGTAAACTGGCGTAAATTTCATCGATTGCGCCCTTATGTGTGTTTGGCAAAAAAAATTTGCCTAACCCTTAAAAAATCCTAGATCCGCCCCTGTAAAATATGAACTTTTCAATATAACTGGACCAAAAGGGTCGGTGTTATATAAAACAACGGCGTTTGCATGAGATTGGGTGTGAACAAACATATTTCGCTTACACCCTCTCCCACTATCTCTGTCCGCCCTGAGTATATGATGGTAACCTGCCTATTCGTATCTTTGAAACAGACATGCCATTTTGAAAGTGAAGGAGGCAGATTTCATATGAGGTTTAGACGGCTATTCGCTGCTTTGTTGTGGTGATGTTCACATGATATCAAGGCGGCCTGAGCATATACAGACCCTGCACATAAACTTAATGCTGGGCGAAATTAGGTGACAATAAACAACAAGAAAAGTGGGATTAAAAAGAACCGATAAATTAAAATAGTTTCACATTTCAAGGTTTACATTTCGTTTATAAGCTGATGTTGGTGAAAATAATTGAAAAGTTTGTCAAGGTTGGGAAACTGATCAAGGCTGCTGTTTTTGCATTTTTGTGCAAACCTTGCAGCAGAAATCCTTCTGCCCGTAAGGGCATCTTGTTTATATTCAATTTTATTCCATTTATTTATTTATTTATTTATTTAGGAATGTTTACCCAGGATAGCCTCTTCAGTTCCTTAAGGTACTGTTATCAATGAGGGTCCTGCGAAGGAGGTCCTAGAGCATTTAAAGGCCCCATTTGGGCTACGGAAGCTGTAACGACAGTAACCGCTCAACTAGACAACCACCCTAGACATCATTCCTACTCTCTTGCTGAGTGCTAAGCAGAGAGGATTGATTCACACTGTTATAGTCGCTGGCATGACTCGGTCGGGGATTGAACCCACGACCTCCCGAACAGGAAGCGAGCACTCTACCACAAGGCTACCAGTCGGTTTATAGTGGGATAAATAAGTGCTATTAAAATCTTTAAAACGAGGCCATAGTTGTTGACTTAGTCATAGTACTGTCTTTAAACAGAAATTCTGCAAAAGTTCATTAGAGATTTTATGGAGTCACGCTTCCTTATTGACGAGAATCTAAAAAAATGTCTTCTTGGCCAAATTTATCGAAAAGATTGAAGAAAAAGAAAAAGAAAAAGATTAAAAGATTAACAACAACGTTGCCCATAAATTATCTGAGTAAAAAGAATATTTTAACATTTACTTATTTCAATTCTCGATGAAAATACGAAACAATTATAAACTCAAGATCATTTTGGGACGTCGTAGGGACGTTTGAAATGGGACGTCGCAATTGGAATCCTTTTATGACGTTTTTGGGACGTCTTTATACGGATTGAATAACGACTTTCGAAACAATTATAAACTTAAGATCATTTTGCGACGTCGTTGGGACGTCTGAAACGAGACGTGGCAATTGGGATCCTGTTACGATCAGATAGCGACCTGACAAAAATTTTACAAATTTCATTCTGCAGTCAGTAAACGGTATACAGTGTGTCCTGAAAAAAAACGGAATCCTAGATTTAAAAAGCTGTAACTTTTGAAGTTTTTACTCGTTACATGCGATTTTTATATCATTTAAAAGATCTTTTTCTTAACTTTTCAGAAAAGATACATATATTTTGTGAAGTTTAATATTTAGAAAGTTATTCGGGTTTAAATGTTTTGATACGGTCATTAACTTCTTAAAGATCAATAAACTCAACACTTAACGATCAATTATCCTTTTGTTTTCAGTAAAATGGTGTCTTGAGTATGGCTGTGTTAAAATCTGCACGAAAATTTTTGAAAACTCACAAATATCTTAATGATTGTGTGAAATGTGCTTAAACGTAAAATTAATTCTTCAATGAAAACTTATTCCCCTTTATAACCAGAATAAAATATAAAATAACTCACTCATCATGCAGCTTACAGTGGAACAGAGAGTGTTTGTTGTGAAAAAATATCATGAAAGTAGAAGTTTTGTGACTGTACGAGCAGCTTTTCAACAGCAATTTCCTGGCGTTAATCCACCTTCGAATAGCACGATTTTTAGAAATGTAGAAAAATATAACACTGAAGGCACTAACAAAAATTTGAATAAAGAAAGGAGTGGTGGGAGGAGAACAGCGAGAAGCCAACAAAACATCCAAATAGTGAGACAGTTATTAGCTCAGCAGCCCAATGGCTTTTCCTGCCGACGCAACCCAACTGGCCTATCCAAAACAGCATTTAACGAAATTACCAGAAAAGATTTACGTTGGCATCCTTACAAGATACATGTTGTGCAAGAGCTGCAAAATGGTGACATGGCTAGAAGGTTGCGTTTCTGTAGATGGTTTTCTCACAATGCCCACAATCCACGTTTTTGGCCAACATTGTTATTGGAGACGAGGCTGCTTTTCACATGTGTGGCAGAGTAAACACGCAGAACGTTCTTTGTTATGCTCCCAAAGGCCAGCCTCCTCGTGATTTTAAGTTCGAGAAAAGTTCTTCCCGCCAAAAGCTGAATGTTTGGATTGGCCTACGTGGTAATGGAGAGATTATGGGACCCTTCTTTTTCAATAGAAATGTTAACGCACGAGCTTATAAAGAAATGTTGGAACAGTTTGCGTTTCCTGGAATAGCAAGAGCGTTTGGATTGTACGCCGGTCCTATTTTTCAAAACATCTGGTGGCTTCAGGACGGAGCCCCAGCCCATAGTTCACTCGAAATCCGTCGACTTCTAAGAACAAAGTTTCAAAACCGTGTGGTTGCTCTCCATCATCCCGTTAAATGGCCGCCCAGATCTCCCGATCTGACTCCTTTGGACTTTTTTCTTTGGGGTTATCTCAAGCAGCAGGTCTTTCGTACCCCTCCTGCTAATTTGGTGGAATTACGAAGGAGGATAGTTGATGAAGTAAACGTACTAAGACAAAATCCTGCAATTATCAGGAGTTCTTTTAATGCCATGATGGGGCGAACTAACCATTGTATGCAAAGAAATGGCTTACATGTCGAATGTACCTAGCTTGAATTTTTTTTTGTTATTTTGTGTGAAAAAGTTGTTTTTAGCAAGGATTTCACGAAAAAATATTTTTGGCATGTAAATGTATTGTTACATTTTAGCATAGTCACAAGAGAGAAACGTATTGACGATTCGATCGTGTTTTGTATTGAACGGGTCATTAATCTGCATTCACGTATTTTCTACAAGTAAAAATCCATTCTAAAAAAGCGTATTCACAAACATAGCATTGTATCGTAATAAATAATTGGTTGTCCCGAAGGACATCCATAAATTATTCAGACAATTATATTTCTATTGTTAGCGTACGGCTTTTGTATTCATCTCTAGTGTTTATTGATGGTTTAATTCTTTTCATATAAAGAGCCTCGAGAGTCATTAACTTAAATCCATTAATGTTAGAGTCAATTATTTTCATATCATCGAAAGAGGGTTCAACGTTACACGAATTAAAATGCTTTTTAACGGGTTTTTCCTCCTGAATATGTTCCTTAAATCGCGTAATCATATGTCGACCTGTCTGTCCGACATAGCACGATTGACATCGTGAACACGTGATTTGGTAGACTACGTGACTTTTGAAACGTTTTTCAACAGGTGTTTTGAGTGAAGGAAGGGTCGTTCGCACTTTTCGTATTGTTGAGATCACTTTACACGGTGCATCTATTCGTTTAAGGGACCGTTCAAAATTATCAGTAACTTTTCCCCTATATCGAAGAAAGATCAATTTCTTCTCGTTCGTCTCGTCTTCTTCATTTTCCGTCTCTCTTTCTGGTGTTCGAATCTTGTCTAATGTCTTTTCAATGATGGGGTTATAGAACGAAGCAGGAAACTGGTTGTTTTCGAGTATCGTTTTTGCCTTGTCCAGACTTTTATGAACGTTTGTCCATGAGCTGCAGGAGTTGTAGATTCTGTAGATCATCCCGGAAACAACGGATCGTTTGTACTTAACAGGTGCTAATGCGTGAAAGTTCATTGTAAGTCCTGTATCAGAATCTTTAGTATACCACGTTGACGATAGCTTTCCTTCGTTGCGAATGATCTTCATATCGAGAAATGGAATTGTGCCGTCTTTTTCACGTTCAATGGTGAAGATTAGCTGTGAATGGTATTCATTTATTTCCGCAAGTTTTTCATCGATGTCACAGGACTTGATATCGCGAAGAATATCGTCCATGTACCTTGCATACAGCTTGGCATCTCCTTTGATTCTAGGATCGAACTTGCTTAGCCAACCATTAGCGAAATTGGGCGCTGGAGGACTTCCCATAGCCAAACCATCCTTCTGTCGATAAATACCATCGTGTGTCAACATCAAGACACGTATTTTCTAATTAATCTTTAAAGGAGAACTAACGTCAAAATTAATGTGCCTTTTTTTTCGATAGTTCGATAGTATTGTTAAAGAAGAACTCGTGTTCAAATTTTCAGCTTCATTGCACCATGTTTCGTCAAGTTATGACCAAATAAAGTTTTCTATCTTTTTGAAACTGTGACGTCACGTATGTCCAAGGTTAAGTTTGCGTTTGTGATCTAACATTTATGATCACGCTAGCAATAAATGAAATCGATTAACTTTTTCCTTTTCAATTGACTATTGAAATGTTTTTAAACATCAAAGAAAGAAAAAAAGTTAATGCAGCTACGTCGTAGGGAATACGCGGATGAATAAAGTATTTTTCGATTTGTAATTTAACTTTTTCTTTCACTTTTTAATAAGCTTCCAATTTTAAAGTTAATAAGACTGAAATGACGGTTTGTAAGGCATATGGATGCTCATATCACAGTGGAAGAGTAAGTGAGAAAAACTCGAAACGTTCATTGCATTGCTTTCCCAACCCAGAGAAAGAAAAAGAACGCGCTGAAAGATGGGTTCACAACACTGGAATAAAATTCAAGTTGACATCAACGAATTATAAAAAAACATATTTATGCGCTGAACATTTTCATCAAGATTGTTTTGAAGAGGATTTACAGGCAAAATATGCTGGTTATTCAACTAAAAAGACAACTCTAAAACCAGGAGCCATCCCCACATTATTTAAGCACAAAACGTTCAACACGATAAACATGAATGGAGAAACAACTTAGAGCAAAAGAACTTCATCATTGAAAAGAAATATTCAGAAGGAACATGATGAGGTACGTGCGTTAAATCTTTTACTAAACACCTGTTTATATCATATTTCAAATATACGTGAGCACTTTTATTGACCTGGTTGTTATGCCTCATTTTTCGTTGTTTTTATCATTTTTTTATTTGCTCCTTTTATTCGTTGTTTTATTCCTTTGTTTATGTTAATATTCATTGATTGATCCATCCATTTGTTTATTTAATTATCATTGTCTTTGGAATAATTGAATCTCACAGTTATTTGTTTGTTTGCTTGTTTGACCACTTTCCTCCCACCATCCCTTGCCAATATCAAAAGAATTAAAACACGATCACGTTTCACACTAGTCCTTCTAACATCGTGTGACCATGCATAATTACATGATCTCATGCTAACAGTCCTTATTATAGCCCAAATATTTTTAATTTGAAAATAAAAATTACATATGGAAAGACGAGAAAATCTTCTTTCTTTTAGTGTAAAAATCGCTTAATTTAACCCAAAATATCAAAAGATATCACTGATAAAAGTTAGGATTCCGTTTTTTTTCAGGACACACTGCAAATAGAGTAACACTAACATGCTTATACAGAATTTACATTCGTATCGAATTCTGATTATTGGTCGTGTGAGGGATGATTTTACGACGTTTTTGGGACGTCTCTGTGCAGATTCAATAACGATCTTCGAAACAATTATAAACTTTCAAAAGCAATCAGTCTGTATAGAATGATTTATTGTAAATGTCTGGGAACTTTCAACTTTTAAATCTTTAAGTTCTGCGTTAGCGGTCTACAAATGCGCCGACCCCTCACTGCTAAGCTTCCACCAAATACTTAAAGACAGTGAACTGTTATATGTCGAGCTGAGGGCTGCACTATGCTGTTGTCAGTAGTAATAGAGCAAGAAACAAACTGGTGACCAAATTTGGTGACAAATGTAGAAGTTAAGATGTTAAATGTGACTACTCGTTGTCTCGATTATAACCGCTATATGTCGCATTTCCTTTTTCCAAACCTTTTCTACGGCCCTTTCAGCATTTCAACCTTCTGTAGTAAGAACTTCCGTTATCTCGAACTCCAATCTCTGGAACTTTCTTTTTCTCAAACATCAAACAACAGAAAATTATAAACGTTTGATCAAAACAGACTTTTAAATGACTGAATTACTTTCATTTTGAATAGATGAGACGAGGAATGACTGCCAAGCGAAAATTTACCATATTTAGATGAAAAATGGATAGCTTTATGAGAACTCGGGGTTCTTGATTCTTGCATTCAAATACGGAGTACTAAAAAATAGATGCGTAAAAAGAAAGCCCAGCATTTTTCTGCTTTGCAACATTTGTCAAAACAAATTTGACCAGGGTTGTAAATTCAAGCAAATTGAATGCTACAGTTTTAAATGGTTCGTAACAAAAATAAATCAGTGTGTACCAGTAGACGGCAATTTTAACAGGGAAAAGTCAATGCGGTATTCAAAAGATTTTGATGTGTCTGACTTTCAAGCTTCAGGTGGGTGGTTGCAAAATGTAAAAAAAGGTACATATTTTGTTGTTTTTTTCCAATATCTTTTGCAGTCCAGTAAAAATTAACTGGCTGGGTATTTACATACCATCACACAATCCTCCATACTCACAGGTTTTGATGAAAAGCAGTAATTACAACTGTACTGGAACTCATTTACTCATTTACGGATTCCGTAGCCTAAACTTGGGGCTTTAAATGCTCTAGGACCTCCCTCACAGGACCCTCATTGATAACAGTACCTTAAGGAACTGAAGAGGCTATCTTGGGTAAACATTCGTAAAAAAAAAAGAAAAAAAAAGTAGCACATGTCCTGAAGTTTTTGCTATTCTGTTTTACAGAGACTGTGTATTTATCTTTTCATTATCTTTTCATAAAAGAATTTCCTATAATACGAGTGACGAGCCATGATGGCAGAGGAATATTACTGTTGATCCAGCAACATTTATTATATCTCCATTTTCTCTATCCTGTCTGAACATTGAGAGTAATTGTATGTATCCTTATAACAATTGTTTTAAGTGGGAGGCAATGATCAAATTTGAGACATGACATGTATCGTATTGTCATATTTTTTCGTTCATAAACCTTCAAATAACAAAACTAAGAAAAAACATGCTATTTGCTTGCAATTAGCAGGAGAATTCCAATAAATAAAATTATCCAAATGATGTCCTACCAAAACTACATACACACATAATATATAATTGTTATTATTCATCATTATATTCTTTATTTTTACAGGTTAACCTCTTCAGTGTACACAAATTAACTGAAAAACCTAGGCTATTCGTTTCAGGATAAGGAAATAGTAGGTAACAAAATGTGGCAAGTAAAAAATACAAATCGGTGATGCTTTGTTATTATAAATAACTTAGGGTGCAGCTTTACAGATAACTACGGGGTAGGAAATAAATGCCAATGTTCCTTAATAATCACGATAAAAAAAAACAAATTCTCTTTACATCATTATTAATTTTGGAAACAGTTCAAATATTAGGAACTTAAGCAATTGACAATATCCAAGGAATGGGAAGGAACCCCTCGTGCTGGCAGTCTTTTATGCAGTTTATCAAACAATTCCAAACTATTTACAATTCATTTTTGAAAATTACTGGTGATAGGGTGGTGGTGGAGGTATCATTCCAACCGAATATTGCATCGGTTGGGGAAAGTTGAGGTCGCTGTTCTTTGAAATTGGCGCTGTAATTGGAGTTTGATGGAACTGCTGTGGAGGGTAACCATAAGATTGGATAGGTATTGGATATGTTTCCTGGTGTACGTATCCTTGATTTGTGGAGTTAGATACAACAATGTGCTGAGCTGGATACGATGAAAGGACTATTCCTGAAAAAACAGAATAGCACATTACTTACATTCATTACTAGCTATTCAAATTAAAAGTAACTGTTTACATTAATTTGTAAATTAAAACCTGTTAATAAATTGATGAAAGAGTAAATTTCCATAGGAATATACACATTTGCTTTCAATGAAAATGCTCTTTGTCGCAGTAATCTTTAGGATGATTTTACCCACTGAATTATATCACCCTAATGTGACTGTGAATATTAACCACTTCTGGTGATGTTAAATTTACTGTTGATTCAGAAGGTATAAGAAATTCACCTGATGTGCCTGCATTGCAACAACTTGTGGCTTGACAACAATAGATAGACGCCACTAGTGCTACGAAGAATTCTGTGATCATCAGAAGCAAAAGGATGCAATATATGGCTTTTCCTGCAGTAGCATGATCATGGCATTGCTTGTCGTCATAGCGATAATAGCGATAATAGAAGTAGTAATAGTTGTAAAAGCTGTTGGACTTGCAGTTATTGTAAAATCTGTAAACGAAAAAGTTCAATGTTTGATTACATAGATGAAAGCAATAGTTAGAAGGCAAATCAATGGTAGTACGTTTTGCAGTGCAGCGATGGTGTAGTGATTAGTACCTTTGAGTGCGACCGCTGCGACCCGTGTTCGAGTCCAGTTCATGTGGTATCTCAAGACTCCACTCCGATGCGCTTTAAAAGCAGCATGTCAGCCCATTAGGAGCCATCGGCTGACTGCACGCTGGCCTTCGGGCAAGTTAGAGCAATCCTATACGTATCTCTGGCGGTAAGTCAAATAATAGTTGCAAGTCGGCGGGCGGAAGAACCAACCTCTACGGATGGAAGTCCAAGGACTCAAAACTCCCGTTACTTACTTATTTTTGACAGCTCATTTTTCCGAGGAGACTTCCTTTCCTTCCCTCAAACACCCTCAATATTTAAATATATTAATGCACTTTTGAAAGAAATATCAATACAAAAACAAAACTTGCAGCCGGTTACGACAGTAGGTCAGCAACTTTTGCAGGCATTTTTGTTAATCTTATGACACGATCTTCTTCTATGCACTTGAATAATACTGTCCAGAAATAATTTCAAAAATCATAGACGGCGACAAAACCTTATTCCAATGGTTTGCTGGCTAAAGCAACAACAAAAACACACACTTGATAATGTAAGCTTGCACTTGCGAAAAACTTCGTATGTTTTAAAAATATAAATAAAGTTTTTATCAAAATTGATATTCACTGGATGTTACTTTCTAAAATATAATATCTTTTAGGAATAATGTTATAAAAAGATGAAACAAAAAAGAAATTGTTTAAATACGGCTTTAGTGTGGTAATTAATTTAAATTACATTGTTAAAAGTGGAATTATTTTGCAGATGTTGAGAGTGTAAATCATTTAGTGTCTACTAACACTCACCCAATACCAACGCAAAAGAAGATACCATCAATGAAGGTAACAAATGTTGTAATGATACAAAAGGCCATATGGAATCCGTTCAAACCGCCACTTTGTGGTCTTCCAGATGACAAAACACCAATGATGCCTGTTACCAAAATCCATGCACCACCCCAAATTCCTGCACCGCTTGTGGTTACCCAGTACCTACTACTGAAGCCTGCAGTAGAACCAATACCAAACCCAATTGTCAGAATGGCAATAACGATATGTGTGATACCTTTGATAAAAAAAGCAGTTGAACTATCGTACAATCGTATAAAGGAAATGATTTGGGAACATATATATACATATATTTTCTTCACTCTGAAAAACTTTTCAAAATTTTGATTTCATTTTTTTATCATTGTATGTATTTTTCAGTAACAAACTTAAAATTTTTGCAATCTTCCCTTCTGGAAAGCAAGTCACCTTCAAAATGAAGATGGTCCTTGTGTATATTTTTTTAGGAAGCATTTAGGAACATTTAGCATTTGCTAAATAAGCTTTCAATTATCTTCAGATACAGCAATGAAATCACAATATTTACCACCAATGGCTATGTGAAGAAATAAAACAAATATAATTTTGAGATAGCATTACCTAGGTTTCTGATCACCTTAACATTCATTCTTGAGTATTGTTGCGTACCAAGAACAACCGGTGCTGGATAGACGGTTTGTTGGGTGACAACTGTGTTCGATGAAGGGATTGTTGCAATGTTGGTCTGCATTATTGAATTTGATTATATGCTTAACTCAATCCTTGCTTGAAAAATTTTATAGTTACTAAAAGAAACGACTTTTGTATTTTAAAAACCTCTACGTTGAAAAACTTCTAAGTTGAAAATGAAGGAAGAATATTTTAATTGGAATACACAGGCGTAGCAAGAGCTCAGTCAAAATGTTCTGGAGGAGAGCTAAGCAATTTAAAATATAAAAGAAAAACGTACAAGTAACGTAAACGTGACTGGAGTCTGCAAAGGAACATCAAAGCATTGGACTCTTCCACGTTCTATGACTGAGATCCACGTGCGCATTTGGAGTAACACAAATCATGAACAAATTGCAATTTCAGAACTATAAACTGCAGAACAACTACGACTCACTAAACCTCGTCCAATAACATTGTAAGTAATTAAGTAAGTAACTGGAAGTTTATAGTCCTTGGGCATCCATCCGTAATGGTCGGCTATTCTGCCCGCCGACTTGCAAGTAGTAGTTGACTTACCGCCAGAGAAAACGCTACAGTGAGGCTTTAGGACTTAGGATGCTTAAACGTGCTTGTTAACTTCTAATTCGTCAACACACATAAAACAAGTCCTTTTTATGATTTATGATTAAAATTTATGAGAACACGATCCTGAGATTTTGCCCTTAAGATGCAAATAGACAAAGAAGAAATGCCGAAAATGAAACAGTTAGTCTCAGGTTGGATATGGACAAAATTTTTTGGAAACTGAAATTTTTCATATAAACTCATGTTACCTGCATGGAGAATACTAAGGAAAGCGAGATCTCGTTTGTTGCCCTTTCTATCGTTTCATGTAAACCACAAACCTAAGTCTCATGAAGTTACATAGGATCCGTAAAATATAAAAGCTACCATGAAATTTTTTGTATAAATTCTCACTGTAGCGTCTGCCTTAAGCTTTTTCTTCTCTTAGTTTTGTTTGTTCATAGAAACCAATCTCTAATTCATTATAGGTTAAAACAACAAAATATTTACACGTGGTTTCAATTTGCAAACAGAAGCATGTGAGGCAAATTGTTGTGATTACTCTGAAATTGTTGCGTGAGTGAGAAATGGAGTAAGATCAACAGCTTCAGAATGATATACGAAAAACTCTTAAACCAAAGGTGATGTCAAATTTCCACGACAAGTTTTCAGTATTCACATATTCACAAATTTTGACAATATAAACCCGTTGTATCAGCAGAGAGATTCGTTCAACACAAATTGTGAATTATTGTAAAATGTTTCCATAAGAAGTCCAAGATAAAAATTTACCCAGCAATGATAACCAGATTTTTATCTGCATCTTTATATTTAACATTTACTTCTGATATAAAAAATCTGTATTTTTCTTCTGTTCAAAATCTTATCGATCTTTTCTAAATGTTTAATGTTATTGAAAAAAAATTTCTAAATAAATATTTACTTCCGATATAAAAAATCTCGTTATATATATATGCTTTTTTATTATATGAGAATTTAAAATTAAAAGAAGTTTCTGATTTCTCAAAGTCTTCTAATTCTTACTTATTATAATCGTTTGTGAAAACTTGGAATAGCATAATGAATAATAACTTTAAGGCTTGTTTACACTAGGTGGAAGTGTCGAAATGGAATTCGGTTATAGATGAGTTTCCAAATAATTATAACAAATGATGATAATGAAATTAAGTCAATTTCTTCCTTTCTAATATTTCTGATATATTATCAATTACAAGCTAAGGCCTTGTTTAAACTAAGCTGTCATTAAAGCAAACGTTTCAAAAACGTCTTCGAGTGCTAACAATTAATAATAAGGGGCCTCCTAAGAACAAAAAAAAAGGACAAAACCTTGAAGTGTATAGAGAGCGTATGACCACCTGGTAAAATATTTATTTAGAATTTCCGTTATAACATACAACATTCATCAAGCAAAGAATAGTAGTGTTAATAAAAACAATATAAATAATATTTATAAACACTACTACCACGATTAAAGAATATAATTTCTGGTATGCTCAAAATCTCCCTGGAAAACCACTTCTTACAAAGCATACAGTCGACTATCAAAAACACGAACCCTCAAGGGACCAAGGAAAGTACTTTCAGTTATCGAGAATTCGGCTTTCAAAGAGTTGAAGCTAATTGGTAGAAATTACACTGATAGACCTTTCTGGAAATTCTGTTAATACCTTGCTATCGTGTCTATATATTCTATTGCTTCACTTATTACATTCCTTATCAACTTCGTACCCAGGCCATCCGTATATAAAAAAGGCAAGAAATCAAGGGGTTCGAGTTTTCCCGTGTTTCTGTTTAAACACTGTGGCCAAGTTGTCGCGTCTAACCTCGCTTTTAATATTCAAGCTGTGTCTTGATTATTGCACTAGGATTTGGGAATAATGGAGGTCATTCTTAAAGGTCTGTTTACAAAAGTACTTGTTTTATGTCGGACGGACAAATCGATACTTAGGGCTATATAAAAAACAGCACGTTTATGATATGAATATAAAGCAAACGTTTTTCGAAAGTATACTAGAATAGAATTTACAAAATTCCAAAACATGATTTCTACAAGGATGATAGTCAAAAATATTGAAACAAACAGTTATCGCGTCGGATAGACAAAATGCTAGCACTTTTGTAACAGACTCTTAAGTTATAAAGTAATGTGGGACGAGGTTACATGTGAAATTCGACAGGAATGCCGTGTACAAACAGAAATTCAGGAAAGGTTTTTTCGAGAAAGGTTTATAGTTATGTCAAGGGAACGTTAAAAGAAGTTTGAGGAGTTCGAAAAATTACCTATCTGAACTTTTTGAGAGTTCACTGTATATAATGTACGATGTATACACAGCGATATATAAAAGACATTTGAAAGAATTGGTTTTTCTACAAAAGATCAACTAACAAACCTGTAATTAGCTTCGAGATGTTTTTCATGTAGTGCTTAGTCGCTTTTATAAAATTTTAGATATTGTACATCGAGAATAAACATCAATTAGTAGATGATGAGTTTGTTCCAATTGATCTTTTGATTTCCATTGACGTTTTTTAAAATCCTTTGATTGTATCACAAAATTCCTTTGATTGAATCACAACAAGATTCGCAAAAATGCGACTATATATTTCCCCAAAGTTGCGAAACTTAATTATACATCATTATATATTATACATTGTTAAGAAAAATATACATCATTAAATACCATAAGAAAAATATATATACATCATCAAATAACTACAATGAATGGTATAACTACCATCAATGTCATACTCTCATATAAAAATGTTGTCCTTACTAAACAGGGTAGAATTGAATTTGATACCACAAAAGGACTTATTTTGAATTTATTAAGAAATGAAGATGTTCATGGTCAAATGAGGTTTCTTTTATAAATTTTAATAACCGCACCAATGTGTAAGGCGATTTTAGCATAATAAACATGATCTTTATTGTTGCAGAAGCTTGACATCCTCTATACCATAAAATCACAACAAAACAATGTAATGTAACGCAAGACACTTGCACTTGCTTTTTGTAACTCAGATAAAACTGTCTTTCAAAATTATGCAATCAAATTAACAAAAGAAGAAAAGAAAATTGTCAAATTTAATTTTAGTACTACAGTATAAGTATTAAAAATACTATGAGGCAGATATATAAGCAAAAAGAGAAATGTTTTTTCCAGCAAACCCGATAGCTGGTAAATATTTTCCCGACGTTTCTGGGAACGAAGTTGAGCATGCGCGAACGCATGGCCATAAAATGGGCGTTGTGGATATCTGTTATTCTCTCGGATCTCTCAACATACACAGTGTCATAAGTTTTTTGTTGACTGTATCTTTCTTCAACATGACTGATTCATGCGCATTGTTAGAAGAGTTAACAGTAAGAATTAACCAGATTGTGAGAGATTCTATTTCTGTTATTAAAGAAGATATCGTTAGAGAAGTAACCGCCGCTGGGAAGAGATCATTGACTGAAGAATCCCAAAGTATCGCAAAAAAGGTGAAAGCTGCTAAAATCCCTTCTTTCAAACGTGCTTACAATAAACAGCAATACGAGCATAACAATAAAGTTGAACAGGTTTTATTTGATGCTGAACTTGCGTTAGAGAATGGGGATGAAGAAAAAGTGAAGGAAAAGTTGGAGGAAGGTAAGACCTTAATTGCGAAAAGGCAAAAATTGATTAAGATAGCGGATAGGGAGGATGATGGTTGGGAAGTTGTGAGATGCTATACTTCTGATACCCTTGCTGATAACTCTGAGGACGAGAAACGCATTAATAGGTCTAGGCGTCAAGCAACAGCTAACAAGAAGAAAAATTCTGATAATAGAAGAAAACGTCTAAATAAGGACATTCGTTCTAGTGAAAACTTTTATACCAAACGAGAATCTTTTGATGTTACTCCGGTCCAAAGGTTTAAAGCAAGAAGTGAATTTGTAAATTTTAGATCCTCTTGTTTCTTATGTGGAGAGAGAGGACATTTTGTTGCCTCCTGCCCAAGAAACAAACCACGGAATTCTGGACAGTAGAGATTATGAATACGAATCCTCAGAAAATGTATATTCTGTTGTGGGAAGGTTGAGAAAACACGTATCCTTTTGGGAAAACACCCTTGATGCTTCGTCCTTTGTTTTGAACGTGATCAAGTCTGGATATTTTTTACCTTTTTTGAAAACCCCTCCGCCGCTTTACGCTAAAAATAATCGATCCAGTTTGAAGCACGCTAAATTTGTTGAAGAAGCTATCCACACTTTGCTCACAAAAGGTTGTATCAAAGAAGTAAATTCCAGACCTTATTGCTGTAATCCTTTGACCGTTGCAGAGCATCCTAAATTAAGGCTCGTCATCGATTTAAGACACGTAAACAAGTACATAAAGATTAGTAAGTTTCGCTACGAGGATTTATCAGTATTAGCCGAAATGTTTGATCAAGGCGACTATTTTACCAAGTTTGACCTTTCTTCCGGTTATCATCATGTTGATATCCACCCAGAGCATTGGAAATACTTAGGATTTTGTTGGGAGTTTCCAAATGGTAAAATTCGTTATTTTATTTTTATGGTGCTTCCGTTTGGCCTTGCATCTGCCTGTTACGTATTTACCAAAATAGTACGTCCACTCGTCAGACGATGGAGGTCGTTGGGCATCCGTAGTATCGTTTATATTGACGACGGCATAAATGCTAATAGCACTTTTACAGAATGTCTCAATTCATCGAAAATCGTCTTTAAAGATTTGTGTAGTTCAGGCTTTGTCATCAACGTTGTTAAAAGCGATTTTACACCAAAGCAAGTTGGAAAGTGGTTAGGGGTTATAGTCGATACATCTGCTATGACTTTCACCGTTCCTAAAAGAAAAATCACCAAATTAAAAGAAAATATTTCCACAATTTTGGGTCAGTCTTTTACAACTGCTAGACAACTTTCAAAGATCGCCGGTCAATTTGCGTCTATGACCATTAGTGAGGCTTTTCACAAGAAATTTGTATCGAGCAATAGAATCTAGAAGGAGTTGGTTTCATCCTTTAATATTAGACGTTGCTTCCAAAGATGAGCTCAATTTCTGGTACATTAACGTTGATTCGTACAATGGCTACACATACAAACCCAGGCCTGTGACGGGAAAAATTGTTTTCACTGATGCTAGTAGTACCGGCTATGGTGGTTTTATTTTTGAAAGGTTAAGTCAAAAACTTTGTGCAGGAAAATTTTCTTTAACCGAGCAAACAACAAGTTCTACACTCAGGGAGCTTCTAGCAGTTAAGTATGTCTTATCTAGTTTTCGTCACCAACTTACCTCCGAGTCTGTTAATATTCATTTGGATAGTCTTATCGCGACACGTATTCTTTCCGTTGGTAGCTGTAAAAAGTATTTACATGATGTGGCTGTCGATATATTCAAATTTTGCTTACAGCATGATATCAAATTAATCCCAAAGTGGATTCCCAGAGAACAAAACGTAATTGCTGATAATTTAAGTAAATGCACTGATTCTGACAATTGGGGAATTGATTACACGACTTTTAACACGCTTGATAGATTATATGGCCCTTTCACGGTCGATAGATTTGCTGACGACAAGAATAGAAAAGTAGAAGTATTCAATTCAAAATTTTATTGTTCTGGCACTTCAGGAGTTGACGCTTTTACTTTAGATTGGCGTAATGAAAACAATTGGATTTGTCCTCCAATTAACCTAATCGGTTCTGTCTTTAGGCACATGCGCCTTTGTAGATGCAGTGGTACAGTTTTAGTCCCTTTGTGGAAATCCGCTTATTTTTGGCCACTGATTTATCCAGACGGCGTTCATCTGGCTTCATTTGTGAACCATTTCACTGTTGTTAGTCCTTTTTACATTGCATTTTCTGAAAACACTGTTTTCTCTGGGTACACCAATTTTAACGCCATAGCATTATTTGTATCTTTTTCTGAATAGATACGATTTCTGACTAATCTGTCTCCTTTCTCGATTAACTATGTTTACTATTAATTACTTAGATAAGACAGACTTTTGGAACCAGATATTCCATTCCTGGACGGAAGGAGTTACAGTCTAGGTTTGTATTTCCTAGACAGGAGGCTTCACAGCCACCAGAATTGTATTCCCTAGACGGGAGGCTTTACAGCCATGATTGGTATTCCCTAGACGGGAGGCTTTACAGCCAAGATTGGTATTCCCTAGACGGGGGGCTTTACAGCCGTCATCTGTATTCCCTAGACGGGAGGCTTTACAGCCCAAGTTTGTATTCTTTAAATAGGAGGCTTTACAGCAAAGAGTTGCAGTGCATCAAAGTTAATTAATTCATTAATTTTATTTAATTACAGTTTTGTAAAATCGATTCTGGAAGTATTCCTTTTTCAGGGCGTCGGAACATAGGGATATGGACGGAAACACAGAATCTTCATAATCAAGATTTGATTTCTTTATCAAATTCATTGCCTAGATTAATTGAATCTGGCTTAGCATCTTCTACGAATTCCAAATACTTCAACGGTTGGAACCGATGGTGTAATTGGTGCAAAGACAAACAAGAAGTCGACCAACTTCCAGCAAATCCATTCCATGTTGCTTTATTCTTAAATTACGTTTTAACAACCTATAAGACCAAAGGTGCTTTAACCTCGAGTTTCTACGGAATTCGTTGGGGCCACAACATCTCTGGCCTAATTTCGCCCACCGATAATCCATTCGTTAAACTTGCTTTTGAAGGTGCTTTACGACTCGCATCTTCTGCATTAAAGCATCCAAAGGAACCGATTTCACCCGAACTACTTAAAACATTTTTTCATAAATTTAATTGTTTTCCAGTGAACCTGTACAATCTCAGATTCCTGGTAATGTGTTTTCTTGGTTTTGCTGGATTTTTTAGGATTCAAGAACTCCTTTCTGTTCAATTAAAACATGCAGTTTTTACCGATACTCACATCGAGGTAACATTGGAAAAGTCGAAATGTGATCAACATAGAGAAGGCAATACTGTTTTTATTTCAAGACTGGAATCCGATTATTGCCCGGTCAAGTTGCTCGAAAAATTTCTTTCCTTGTGCAATGTTAACAAATTTTCTGACAAAAATTTTTACTTGATTCCTAGATTATTTAGTTCCAGAAATGGACATGTTGCGTCTAAAAGCCAAGGTATAAGTTACTCTAGAGCACGCGAGATCTTTATCGAGAAATTGAAAGTGTTTGATTTAGATTACAGAGACTTTGGTTTACACAGCTTGAGATTGATATCGAAGCACGGAAGGTGGAGTTCAGAGAAAAGCAAAAATGGATACATAAAAGATTCCTTTAAAGAAAGGTTAAGTATCTCAAAGTCTTTAAGATTGTAATGTACTTTGAGTAAACGGTAATACATAAGCTGCATCTCTACAATCTTTTTCTCTCTCTCGGATTACATGTTGCGAATCCAAATACCAAATCATACCGTGAAATGTTGTTGTTTTCTATTTCATGTAATGTGTGTTACCAAGAGGGAAGATTAGTCGGGAATAACAAGAAGTTTCATTTTGATTTATAATCTAATTCAATATTTCGTCCTACATCCACAGAACATCATCATGCAGGACGAAATTTGAATTAAATTATAAATCAAAATGAAACTTCTCGTTATTCTCTTTTTACTAAAGCTTTACACCCTGAAGAATATCTTCAATATTATAAGCAAATAACTATCAAAAAACAATCAAAAAATTTTGACAGAAGAGTTATTTTCAAAAAAGAGATGGGCTTAAAGTGACAATTTATAAAATTAAATTCAAGTGTTCAGAATAAACATATCTATTCAAAAAAATATGTGCACACCCATTATTTATTATTTGATAAAAATGATCATTGTAAATCCTAAATGAAAAAAAAAAAAAACAGATTTCTGTAGTGAAAATAGACTATATACATATCCATAACCAAATCACTAAAAAGTTGAAAGTAGACGTTTCATGTTCTGGTTTGATTTAATTTACAGTATAGGTGATCATGGAATTAATCCATAGTAAATTTATGTTTCTGTTGTCAGATTAAATGAATATCCAGGGAAGCACATTTTTCGAGCAGATATTTGTGTCTCTCAATCTTGTCAATCTTATACGTAATTGGTTTTCTGACGTTCTTATTGCATATACGACATCACATTTTTACTTGCTGTTTTTGTAATGTACTTTTTGAATTAACACTGGTTGAACTGGTTGTTCTCCACATAAAAAAGACTTCCTTTTATAGCACTGTACGTGTAAATCATCATATGTGCTTTCAGTTCACATTATATCAGGACGTAAAATGAAAATAAATCTTCTGCCTGTATTGATAATGAATTTTTGTCTTTGCACTAAAATCACAGCTTCAATGATGGTTTGTTGTGTTCCAAGCATTTAATTATACCAATCAATCATCATCTCAACAAAAACAAAACAACATTTTTCTGTTTTTACACGTTTCTTCAAAAGTTTTTACGAAACCTTTTAAGACAATACTGAACTAAAATGATTTATTTCCATCATTTAAAGTTGAATTTAAAGTGGAAAAATCAAAAATCTTCTACAGCCCATCCGCACTGACTGAAAAAACATGGCGTACTACTTGACTGTAGACTAGCCTCTATTCTTATCTACTTTGGCGGCTAGGTAAAAATTGCATTCCGAACTGCGGCTATAAAAGTGAACTTAGGAGAAGAAGAAGAAGGAAAAAGCCGATTTTAACATATATTTCGCCCTACGGGGAAATATATAAAAATCCTTTGATTGAATCACAAAATGGGTTTTACAGATTGGAGTTGGAAATCAATATTTTTGGTATGTATCTACTTTTAGGGTCGACTGAGTATAAACTTGTAGCAGAAATAATTTTTTGCAATTCAATGCACCTTTCCCGAATTTCTGTTTAACTGTCGAATTAATGCTCAGTTATCAAGTTTAGCCTCGTTTCTATGTTTTTCATTGTTTTTCTAATGTCATAATGTTTTCAGTAAGTAATAGTTACTCGTTCTTTCAGTTCCCCAGTTCCCCAGTTCCCCAGTGGAATAATTATAATTAGAATGGCATAATTAGAAGTAATTAAGAGTTTGAAAAAGAAAATAAGGTCCACATATCCATTTCTTGACAACAAGGGAACAGCAAATTCTAACCCAGTAAAGTCAAGCTGATATTGTCCGTTTTTCTTTTACTGTCTGATATTGTCAGTGTTTCAAAAGATTAAAGCACTTTGATAATTTGGTCCAAATTAAGGCCAAGGTTCCTTTTCTTTACCAAATTGTGAAAAAATGAATGGCAAATTTCACCATAGGTTAAGTAAAGTATTATATACGAATTTTCACGAATGTTGCTTGAATGCCTGATTCAAAACTCTCTGTTGACCATTTCCGCGATTGGTTTACTCTAAATTTTTTGACTTGTTTTCTATCGACAAAACGACAACGATTGCTTTGTATTTCACTTACACCTATGAAAATACAGGATAAAACCTAAATTGTACAATGATGCGGATAAAATATAACAGCGCTGTTAATGTTTTTAAATGTTCAACAAATGATATCATAACTGAAACTTGTTGCAGAACAATATATTGAATTTTTTCAGTTCAGTAAAGCCAGCCCAAGGTAATAAGTCACAAATCCTTTGCATTAGATTGGTTGAAGTTTAAGCTCCCCTCGATAAGCGGGGAAAATTATGTGAGCCTACTATGAGTTACTCAAATTACTTTGTACTTTTTACATTGATTACGTCATTTTCACTCTTTAAATCGTTCAAATCAAAATAAAAATGGCATTTTCTTGCATGATGGAAAGACATAATTTTGAGCATTAAAGACTTTATGTGCAAGGAAAAGAAAACGACAAAAATCTAATTTCAACATTCGTTTTCTTTTTTGATCTTTTTGTAGACTGACTAGTTTTTTCTAGTTTCGCATACCCAGACTACTAC
This sequence comes from Turritopsis dohrnii, assembly GCA_027922465.2. Lineage (NCBI taxonomy): Eukaryota > Metazoa > Cnidaria > Hydrozoa > Anthoathecata > Oceaniidae > Turritopsis > Turritopsis dohrnii. Next base: position 522,388 of record BQMF02000312.1, read on the forward strand.
GTTCTGGTCTAGTTTATCAATTTAAGTGTGGTCGCTGCAATGCTACCTATTACAGCAAAACTATTCGCCACTTTAAAGTCAGAATGTGTGAGCATTTGGGTATGTCTCAATTAACTGGTAAACCTATACACGATATATATCATCCGTCTGCCGTACGTGAATACCGATACGAGTGCGATCACGCTACATCTTTTGATAATTTTACAATTTTATGTAGTGAAGGTAATGATTTTAAATTCACTTTGAGAGAGAGTTTATTAATTAATCGTGATAAACCTCCTCTCAACAGAACTGTCCAATCATTACCTTTGGAATTATTCTAGCGTACGAATTTCTATTGTTTTTGTTTATATGCATTTTTTCCATATGGGTACAAAATTTAAATAAAAATTTTAGACGTGATCATGTTGACTGATGTCACCGAAAATTTGTCAAAAATGAATTTGTCAAAAATGAATTTTTCATAGATTTTTGTCGTTTTTTTTTCATTGTACATGATTTGTCGCTGCAACTAACATCTTAAAGACTTTATGACCTCCATTACAAAAGAACTTAAGGACAAGAGGCCCTGAGGCCTTAAGGTCAGCGCTTTCAGCTAAGTTGAAGACGAAGGACTGTGAAGCGAAACCAAAAAAATGTTTGCTCCAGAAAGGTCAAAACAGAAATTTCTGAGTTGTAACTAGGGTGGTTAAGGGAATAAAACATTATATGTATCCATGGTTACAGCTCATGAAGTATATTTCTTTTGTTTCCATTTCTTCAACTGCTTTTTATCAGCTTCATTTACACTTACAAATAATTTTAAAACACGAAATGGGGCCAGGATGTAGTTTATTCATACCGGGAGTTAGTGTTATAACGCTGCTACCGTTTCACACCGTATGGTTTTTGTTACCTTTTCCTTATTGGTCGGGAGATTTTCGTGGCAACATATAAACTGCATACAGTAATACAGTTCGCATCAACAGAAGAAAGATAAACAACTCGTTTGAACTTGATTGACAGCTTATTGTTAATCTTTTTGTTTCGCGCTTCTATACAACGCCATCCGTGTCCCCAGATCCAGACTCTTTTTCTTGAGAATAATTAAATTTTAGAAAGATTAAGATACATAACGAGTGTTACCGAAAATTTAAGTTGTTGTTGATTTGTCTTTCATAAATATATCCTGAGAGATTTTGATATTTTACAGGCAAATCTTAATCTCACACATATACTCTTCATTTTTCTTAATGTTTGTAAAAAAGATTATCATTTTAGAAAAAGAAATAACCAATAAGTCATATACTGGTAAATTTTCTCGTAAAAATAAGTGACTCTCATTGAAATCAATTTTTCAAAAAAAGTACTGAAGTCTGATGCAAGTCTGGCTAATAACACTTAAGGTATGCTTTTATTTATCAGTTTATTTGGTTAAGATTATTCAACATTCGTTTTAAAACGAGATATTTTGAGAAAAGTTAGACCTAAAATTCTTCATAATTAATGTACTCGTCTATAGTTTGGCATGTTCGGTGAACGAAAGCTTTATGAAATATTGAAATATGCGCAACTAGGAAAAATTATGAAAATTATGCAATGATTACTATTATAATTTTAATTTTCAACCAATGAACATGTGAATATTAACAATTAGAATTAATTATATGTTTAAAATATTCGCGCGAAACAATACTCACACCAGAAAAAGGGACACGGATAGCTTTTACGAGAAACAGTGAGTTGTTTATCTTTCTTTTTTACATATCTCTGACAGAAGTCATATGGGCATTACAATACCACAACTACTTTGATACTTTAATCGGCTTTATTTAAGCTTCAAATTCCAGTTTTACAAGTTGGACTTTCCAGCTTTACGTTCTAACAGGCTTCCTGTTTGGTTAATTACGCAGGTGAACTTTCGTTTCTACCAATTAAGTGGTCCGCAGATAAGGTTACATGAAGATCGAATCCCTAGCAGTTTCTGATAACTAAAAACTAGCATGTAGCTTTAGATAAAAATGCCCCCGCGCTCAAGCATTCCAATTTGTACACACGGCAAGCTATACATTGCAAGCTATACAACAGAAACAAAAACAAAGAAAAACTTTGTTACTTTTTGTTATGTCTTAGTCATATGTCACACTGATGCTAATTTATACCTTTCAAAAAGTGTAGTTAAGGCTTAACAAGTAATATCAGAAAGTATTGGCTACAAACAAAAGAAATGTGTGAACTGAAACCATGGACACGTATTTTATAATCAAAATAAGATTTGTTAAAGAAATTCTGTAAGCGCCAAAAGAAAGAAAAAGAAACTTTTTCAAAAAAAAAATTAAAGCGAAAAATCCATTAGAAAACTGCGTTTCAAACTTTGATTCGAAACAAGAAATAACCAAAGTTTACATAAAAAACAAGAAAAAAATATAAGAAGGTTTTATTGATCATGATCACGCCAGGTTTGGAGGACAGAAAAAAGAAGGAAAACACGAAGAACGGCAATTTGTAGGCTTTCTTGCATACACAGATATCCAATTAAAATCTTTTTAAGGCAAGATCCGCCAAAAATCAGTGCATTGAATAAAATCTATCGAATGAAAGATTTAGAGCTAAAACATATATACAAAAATTAAATGTTGTTGGCAAAATTTCAGATTTCAAGCTGTGCTTCAAAATCCTAGTCGTTCACTGCACTAAAACAACAAAAAAGTAATATGAAAAATGTCTTAGCAATTTTATCATACGAACTTCCTAAGTAACATAGTATAAATAATAATAAATTAGGAATAAATTACGATGCTTTGAAACAGCAAAAAAAGCAAAGTCAGCTAATAATTCTATACCACCGTGTAACGTCAACACGAAAAGTTGGAGGATGAAGAAGATGATGATGAAGAACAAAATCGGAAACTGACATTCGCCTATCTCGCGAAACTACTCGCTTACGCTCGCTGCGGGGGCAATAAAAGTATAAAAAGCTCTAATTAATTCCATTTAACAAAATTCAGACCTTATAGAAACTTGAACTACAGCATCATCATCATCATCAACTCTCATTTTATAGATGAAGGGAAAATAGTTACTGATTCTTTCAATTTCGTATTGACTGGTGAGTCAATAGGGACATTACGAAACTACGACGGCAACGAAGACGACGACGTACAAGATATTCATCTCCAATGAATCACAAAAGAGTAGAAACTATACACTTTGGTTAAGAAGTTATTTATAATGCCTATGAAGTTTGTTTCTTGAACTTAGACCAACAGAATCATGAAGGAACCAAGGAAAATTTATCCGAAGTACTGCTATTCTCACGTCTTCGTTTTCAGTACGACTTCAAAATATTACTTTCACGTTGTGTATAGAACGTGCAAATCTAATAATGATATTAGTAAAATTAAAAACATTTCCCAATAGTATAGTGTGAAATGACTTCCATTCTAAAGCAAGTCTGTGGAGTAAAGAGAATCTTTTGTTTGCTTCACGTTGTCGTCCACGTTGCCGTCGTAGTTTCGTAAGGTCCCTAATATTGGCCAATAAAACTTTAAATTTATCATACCGAAGAAGGTAACATTCAGTTCATGGAAATTCATATAAATTTTTCTTTTTCTCCAGTTACAAAGAAATCTGAAATAATTTGTATTGAACTTTGTTTGACTTTCAAATATTTTTCATAATGACACACAATTTTGTAGAAAATGACAACGGCTAAATATTTGCTTTTGATATTTGTCAATTTTTCCTAATTCTGAACACAAATCAATTCCAACTGTCATAAATTAAAAACACTGCACGTCCCATACTGTTAATCAAATGAAAAAACATTTCTACAAATGAGCATGGATACATCAGCTTATTGACCAAAATCCTTCTGGATTCCAAATTGGGAAAATTGCTGGTCATTGTTGGTCATCAGGCATCATCACTGCCTGAATGACTTTTTTTAATGAGCCTGAATCCAATTTACCAACAAAAGACCAACACTTACAATATCTCTGGTAGCAATTTGTCACAAGGGATGAAAATTTCCCTTGTGGATACTTCTTTCCATACTGATAATGAAAATATCAATATTAATATTTGTCTTTATTTAAAAAGGCAAAATATAAAATATGTTACTTTATTCGTATAAATTGTTTGCAGGAGAATTAATTACATGACAAATTTTTGCAAATTTAACCCAAAAAAAACGGATTTGCGGGATTTATTTTTGCGAATTTGCCAAAAATCTCGGAATCTGTGGGACAAACTTGTAAAAATGAAATTTATATATCCTTTTATCTCTTACTTCATCATCATTTCCATTATCGAGAATATCAAAATTATTCCTATTTGTATATACTATTTTAAGAATCTCCCTTAATGTTACCTGTACAATCAAGAAAAAAAAGTTCTGAATATATATATATATATATTAATAATAATGATGTAATAGAGATAGATTGAAAAGTGAAATATTATGTCTTCTTGTTTCAAGATCCATTATTTCCATATATTTCATCATTCTATGGTCTGCAGATACAATTCCCTTGACCTTTACGTGTATAATTTGGGAAAAAATTTTCTCTAAAAATGAGAGAAAGCTTATTAATTGCAAGGGAAATCTTTGCGATTTCATGGCAAAATTACAAAAATAAATCCTGCAATTAATAGTGCTGCAAGAAATTCTCCTAGCATTTTTCATTTTTGTCTTCTTATGAGCTGATGAGTGTTATTGCTATTGTAACTATGTTTACATTTACCTTAAATTTACATTTACATTATATACATATTTTTGTTAACACTTTCTCTAATTAATAACTTCCAACATATTCAACCTTTATAGGTAGTATTTTTACTGTAAATTAATTTCTTGTTATATATACTTACGATTCAGCTTGTAATCTAATTTTACAACTAATGATGACAACAGAAATATGTTTAAAAAAAGTTGTATCGTTCGTAAAAATAATTACTAAACTTCTGCCATTAACTAAGGTCTTTTGGTATATAACTTTTTTTTTGTTCATTCAAAATTTTAGGTTACAAAATTGAAGTGTTTAACAGTATATACAAGAACACAATAAAATAGAATAATTTAGTAAGAATCACCTAGTTTTCCCTTAAGGCACGTAAGAATGTTTTGAAAAACCTAATTCTCTTTTTGTACTGTAAATATATTTATTTCGTCAGACACAAATGATGTTTTTTCCAAAAATCAGCGTTGTGCTTTAAACTTACTGATTATGAACTGAAAAATTTAAAGTTAAAAAAAAGGGGCGTACAACTGGGGCGTGAAGAACTGCAATCTTGCACACACACGGACGGACGGACGGACTGACAGACACGGGGAAATGAAAGATCAGCTACCTTGCAGCGCTGACCAATTATAACTTACTGTATTATAATGAAGTCGGTATAACTAAAACTTATACTGCAATCAGCAGGTGCAATTCCTCAGTTTTTTTGAAAATGGATGTAATCTCTGAACAAAATCCTAAAATCTAAAATCCCCTAAGTTTGATAAACTTTTTTGTGTAGATAATATCATTGACACTGTTGCTGCTGTCTCCTCATTCTCCGCATCATTAACTCTACCGCCTCTATTGGTTGTTTTATTTTCAATACCCATTCGCAATACCCATTTGCAATGAAGACATTGGTGATATGAGAGATATTTTTCTTTCAATCTTTTTCTGCGCTAACTACGTTTACTGTTTCATCTAACAATGAGGACACTACACTTTCCTTACCAGGACAATCGATCAGTTGAAGTGTAGTTAAGATATACTGATACTGATACTACCATCATTACGAGTCACGTAAACACATATTTATTTATTTAAAAAATTTATTTATTTATTCAAAATATTCATACAGGATCTTTCTTCAGTAATAAATACTGTTGTGGAGCGATGGTGTAGTGGTTAGTACCTTTGAGTGCGACCGCTGCGACCCGTGTTCCAGTCCAGTCATGTGGTATCTCAATACACCACTCCGAAGCGCTTTAAAAGCAGCGTGTCAGCCCATTAGGAGCCATCGACTAACTGCACACTGGCCCTCGGGCAAGTTAGAGCAATGCCATACGTATCTCTGGCGGTAAGTCAACTAATAGTAGCAAGTCAGCGGGCGGAAGAACCAACCAATACAGATGGAAGCCTAAGGATTAAAAACTGGTACCTTCAAAATTGAAAGATTTCCTTCCAAATTCAAGTTTAGCTTTCGGCAGACGTAACAACAAACCATTATTTCGAGTTTTCACAACATGATTCACTATTTCGGAATACCCACTGTAGTTCGAACAACATTCGTTCAACAACACTTTCTTCATATCTGTACAAGCTTGTGCACGTATTACATTGACTGCACTACATACATGTTGACATTGCACATTTTTGCACACTCTCTAGATTCAATGCTATCCAACATTTTCAACTGGGTAGCAGTAAATGGTAACAAGGCTGTAGATGAATATGTTAAAACTGGAAGAATCATGCAATTGTAAATTCTTTTCAACTCTGGTCCAGGATTACTTCTAAATATTTGTAGGACACAGACTCGTAGATCTTTCTATTACGATATCAAACATCGAGAATATGCTTAGAGCGCTTTTTGCTAGTTTCGAATAACATCACCTCAGTTTTACCTTTACCGAGTTTGATAACTAGCTCATTTTCACGTAAGTGTGTATCGATATCTTCAGGATCTTCAGTTAACGTATTTTCGATATCCAACGTTCTTTTAGATGAAGTATGATTACAGTATCATAGGCATATTTCAGAACTACCAATATAATACCGATAGCCAGCTAAATGTCCTTGATTGAGTTAGTGTAAGCAAAAACGTGGTATCATCTAGCTAACACCTTCTCTACGTTGTCGTCACAACGAACTTGTACCAAAAGATCTTCGTTTTCACTGCAAGGTGAAAACAGAAAGGAGTAAGAAAATACTGTTACGTGCAAGCCACAAGTTATTGCAGGAACAGACTCATTAGAATCATGTAATTAGTAATCAACTGCGGCAAAATTGACAGAAATTGAGGGTGACGTTCTTGTGATCATTACGATCAATTGATAAAAACCCACAACTATAGTTGTGATACAGAATTGAGATTGTTCAAAACCAGACATCTCAAGAAATTCTCAGTAGTCCACTGGATATTGTAGAAACTTCCCTTGACACATTAAAGGGGCCTTTGAACTTAGCTTCCAAACGACTAACGAAAGAAGAAAATAGTGTTCTGTCAAAGGGAATGAATTTTCTATCACTCCAACAAGTTTACCAACTAAAGAAATTGCGAGTTCGAAGGAAGCAATGAAACTCTTAATGAAAGAGAAAGAATTTAGAGCAAAAGTAAGCCTGACTCTACAAAATGCGAAAGTTCCAAAATATAACCTGTAAAAAGAGAAATGCAAATCATTAAACTTGTTTAATAAGCATAAGCATAAGGAGGAATAAGCATAATAATGATTCTACCAGCTTGTAAAGGAAGAACAACTGTTGTCTTAGATAAACTTAATTACTATACGAGCATACAAGTAACGGACCGTGCGCGCAACTAAACTGACAGTGTCGCGATGGGTGGACCGCAATCCTCTGTGGTGGCTAAAATATATATGTAGGCTCATGAGACAACAGGTTTAACGACTGCAGATGACACACCTAGAGATTGGAAAAGGTTCGAAGATGACGCTTTCTTGATAAATAAACGAACGAATCTAACTGAATTTCATGGCCACATTTATGCTCCACAAACCTATCATCCAATCCTTAATTAAAATAAAATCAGCAAAGAGTTGGTAGATTTAATGATGCGGATATACCCAAGACAGTATACTTCCTTGAGTTCTAAAAGAGCAAAAACAAAGACTATATTTCAGTCAAAAAATACACTGAATAGTTTATTGTCGAATCCAAAAGACAAAATAAGTCTTGAAGCTCAGTGTAATTTGTCTATCAAATCCCTTGTACGGGTTGTAGTGCTGAAACAAAAGTTCAAACAACGTGTTCAAGAGCACATGAGAGCCGCACGCAATGGTGACATGGATAGAAATGAAAAAGCGGACCATATTTGGAACAAAGATCGTGCTATAAGCTTGGAAAACAGAAAGGTTACAGACCGTGATAAGAAGCGGTTGGACTGCCAGTGAAGGAGACCATGGACGTATAAAAAGAGAAGGACTTACAACTTTTATAAATCTATTCAAACAAACCTCGCCTCGGTTTATTGAACTTTTGACAAAAGCAGTTTTGAAACTCCCTCCAGTGTTGTTAAAAATACACGTTTCCATTGGTTTCCATGATCGTAACAACCAACCAGAAATGAATTTAAAGATTTTATGATTATTTTTAAGCCAGGTTTCCTCGTGACTTCTTACAGTCTTAAACATGAAATTTTCAGAATTTAATGAAAAAGCATTCTTCTTTCTGTATATTCTCAGGCATCACCCAGGCGTCTTTCAAAGTACCGAATCTTTGGATATAAGTATATACACAAAATACTTCCAAACTCCGCAAAATTTATCTTAATTCCAATCCAACAGAGTTTTATTGAGGATTTACACTTGTATATATTTTTTGTTTTTTTAATGAGTTGCTTCCTGCAAGGCCGAAGCCACTACTAGGCAGAAAGCTACTAGATGAGAAAAGGAAGAACAGTTATAAAGACAGATGAGAGAGATGAAAAAAGGAAGAACAGTTATAGAGACAGAGAAAGGTGGCGGTTAACCCTGGATTTAAAAGATTGCAGATCATACTCTGCAGGAAAACAACTATGAGGGAGAGATATGTTTTGTATGAAAAACATCCACCGTTTTCTCAAAGGACAAATCCCAGACAGTGTTAAATTCTGGAATGGCGGAATTCAGTCATTCAGATTGGCTGTTGATAAACTTCAAGTTGAAAGGTGCAATGTTGGGAAGACATTTCTTGTTTGTCCATTCATTAGTAGCACAGATGAAAATGTGAATTTCGTTAACATGAAAAACGTCCTCCATCGGTTAATAATAAGATGAGAAATAATTTTCCACCTACAAAATTTCTACATTGATGGAAGAATTGTAAGGGCAACGTTACAGAATAAAAGTATATTAAGATATTCTATAGTCGTTATTGGCATCAACGTTCAAGTAAATATTGCGATTCCCAGACAGGAAAAATTATTTTTATTGTGTAGGAGTGTGGAGCGTAGGGGATTTAAAACTTTGGTAATGGGGTAACACGATAATTCTGAAAGTGAAGTAGGGCTACATGAACATAACGGTATGGTGAAAACAGAGAGCGAAAAGGCAATTTCTCGGATTCTGCAGCTTAATAATTTGGGATTCATGTCTAACCTACCGCGAACTACACTCTCAAGAGAAAGAACCATTTGAAGTAAACGGCTTCCTTAAAAATCCTTCGAAAAGGTAATCTTGAGACCATGAAGTAACCGCAATAGCTTGCAAATAGGTTCGAGAAAGCAATACACCAAAATGTCAGAACAATGTCGTGACTTCAAATAGTAAACACTGACTTGTAGAAGCTCAAGCAAATAGCTCTTACATATGCCAGAGTTACTTGTTTGGGATTCTCAAAATCATATCGGGGTCATCGATATGTTTTGTCATTCCCAAATTTCATAAACATGAGTGTAAACCTAACATAATTATATACTGTGTTACCTCATCGAAAGTGTGTGTTAGCCAATCGAAAGTGTGTGTAGCCCCAATAAGAAGTTTTGACAGTTCCTTTTCTTTCTGAAAAATACTTTCAAGGTCAATCTCGTTCAGTTTAATGCAGGCTTGTGAGTAATATTTACAAATTTCGTATAAAAGCACAATTTATCATTAGAACACCACGAACAGAAAATCAAAAGAAGAACGTAAATCATAAACCAATGTATAAACTACCAACATTACAACAGCTTTGTTCAAAAACAGCAAGACAAGAAAAACTAAAGAGCCTTGATTTCTAACATAGTATAACATAGCTCTATTTTTCATATTTCATGAATATAGAGACACATTCATAATTGCCTTGTCTATTGGCCAACTGCCTTGCCGTCCATCCGCTATTGCTCATCAATTCAACATTGCAATTGTGTTTTAACAATAATTCCACACATGCAGCATTTCCAAGAAAAGATGCACGAATAAGTGCAGTGTTTCCACTTTGATTCTGTATATCGACATTACAGTTATGTTCAAGTAAAAGTTTGAAACATTCAACATGTCCTTCCTGAGATGCACAAATAAGTGCAGTGTCACCATCGTTGCCCTTAATATCCATATCGCAATGATTATCAAGCAGTAATTTGACACATTCACTATGTCCATTACAAGTTGCAAGAATAAGTGCAGTGTCACCATCGTTATTCTTACTATCGATATCGCAATGATGTTCAAGCAGTAATTTGACACATTCACTATGTCCATTATAAGTTGCAAGAATAAGTGCAGTGTCACCATCGTTATTCTTACTATCGATATCGCAATGATGTTCAAGCAGTAATTTGACACATTCACTGTGGCCTTCATCAGATGCAAGAATAAGTGCTGTGTCACCATCGTTGTTCTCAATATCGACATGGCAATTATGTTCCAGTAATACTTTCACACATGCACTACATCCACTTTGTGCAGCAAGCATGAGTGCTGTACTACCATTAGTAAACGTTTCATCAATATTGATGCTACTGTTGTTCAGAAGAACCTCCAGTAATTGGCAATGGCTTTTGGTTACAACACCTTTAAGGAGGTTTTGTTTTGGTCCGAATGCGACAGCCATTTTGAAATCAGCTAAGATCTTAGTACTGTTTGTATTGTGATCAAGATCTGATGAAAAGAAAATAAAAACCTTGAAAATAAATATATTAAGAAACTAGTACATGAGTAAGCATACTATCCAATCCTGACGATAAATTGAATGGTGCAATTGTCACCTTGCAAAGAGAAATCCTTGTATTTATTCATTGTTGACGTCATTTCATCTTGGAATTTTGTTGTAGCTCTGAAAAATAACATAAAGCTTGTGGCACAAACACTACTGCAAATCTGAACTAAATGTATGCATAATTTATATCATCACCATAAATCAGGGAATTTGTCACCTCCATTTTGTACGAAAATATTGTTCATCCACCGAATAGACATTTCAATTTACTGACACTATGTAAATAAAACTTGTGCAACTGCCACACTATTATAGTAAACAGTTTCAAGCAAGCAGTTGCTTACATTGCAGCATTGTAAAAGCTTATGATTATTGTAGAAAAACAACTTTCCATAGAGCACTGCAATGATGCATAATTTATGAATTTATGGATAGGAGTAATTGACTGGTCCAAAATTCGCTATTGGTCGATAGCATCACCGCTATTCCAACTTTTTCTTCGGTCGTTCATATAAAAGTATATCATTATCATAGAATTGTTTGGTTAAAATTTGCTGTGTTTCGAAAAAATGGAGCTCCTTCTATGCCCTTTTTCATCAGAATTGATAATCTATCACGGATTGGTTACCCAAGACTATTTCTACTGTGCAAACCAAATAATTAGTTATTAAATCAATAGAATGTTGTTTGGGATTTATAGCAACATAAACACCTTTGATGGAAAAAAGTATTTCATCATGGTCTTAACTAGCATTTGTTGATAAAGACATCTGCAGAGGTATCTAATTCACAAGTTAGGAAGCCAAACATCAATGTTTGCTTGTAGTGTAACATGGAAAAATTATCTGGCAAATCTGGGACTATATATCGTTATTCCATAATTTATAGAAGTAGCCACATGCATTCACAATAAAGCTATGTCAAATGAATAGCAATGACCCACTGATAAAATTGAGCATTACAGACTTCAACTATCAGCTACAAGATTGTGCAGCATGTTTCATGGGATTACTGAGAGAGCCTTGAACAACAATCAACAGAATCGCACAGGATAATAAGGGTTAAGTAACGTTTACTTAGACATTAAACAGATTGATCTAGGGGATTAAAGAACAAGAACACTTCTCATGAAATATTAATTTTAAAATCTGTTAGAAAGTATACATAGTCCTTTTAGCCAACGTAATAGACTAAAAGAAAAGGAAACCACGAATTTGCATACTTTATTCTGTGAAAATACGTTTCTCTGTAGAGTACCAAATTAATAATTATAATTCAAAAGTTAAAAGATAATCCATTTTGGTACAACAAAGCTGCACAACTTATTTCACTAAACAACATAAAAAATATACATACCTTAAATTTGTAGAAAGAATCATTTCTAAACGTAAAATAAGAATATCAACACAATGGTGGAAGAGGTAAACGTCAAGGAATTCGATAAAAATTGATTTTATTTCTACCACCTACCATTTGTGCACTCATTATTAATGTTGCCACACAATGAAAGGACAGCTTCTTGTGAGAAATTAGATTCATTTTCTGCAAAATCTAGTTTTCCTAAAACGTCATCATCTGTTAAGTCAGTTAGGACGACACTCAAGGTAAGCTCTCTCACAAAATCTTGTAACTGCTGCAACAAGGTTTCTTGTTCTGATATCATTGCCAACGTATGAATACTGTTTTTATCATCCAACAGCTTTTCTATTTCAGTAAATGATTCCAGCTTTCTTGGTCTTGTTTGGATGAACGAATTCGTACGATCATCAAACTGCTGTAAAATCTTTGACTCTTCTTCATACAGATGAGTGATGTATCTGTTAATAAGGATAATCCTTCGAACAAGCAGCTCTTCACTTAGTTTCTCCCTGAATGCTTGAAACTGCTCCACCAACTCTTCATCTGACTGTCTTCGTTGCAATATAGTCTTTTTGTTGCTTTCATGGACTGCAGTCAAATTTCTTTGTATTTCCTTTACACGAGAATCCAATTCAACAATATCATGGTTTCTGTGTCCTCGTTGCTTGCAGTATATGCAAATGAGTTGGTTATTACATTCTCTGCAGACATGTTTCACCAACGAATTGTGTTCTTCACAGAGAGGTTGAAAGGATTTCTTATCGTCATCAAAAGCAATCTTGATGTTATTGTTACCTTCACATGCATGTTCTTCAAAACAAGATTTACATGATGTCTTACGACAGGCCTGACAGTAATGGGAGGATTGGAGCTTCTGTTCATGCCCTTCTTGACAGTATAAGAAATCTCTAAGAGATAATAGTAGTTCATTAAGAAGATGCTGTTACTGTGCAACAGCTAGCTTAACCTATAAATAGCTCAAAGCTTGATAACCTTCCCAGTCTTCAATCCCTCACTTCTTACTATAACACTAACCCTAATCGGTGTATTTTAACTAAAAGGAATATATAGATCAGAAATTTACCAATTTGAAAAAGCTGAATTGGTCAGTGTAGTAATCCAATGAAACTTAGTCTTTTGTTACTTTAACCTTGTTTTATGCTAGCGGGAAGGTAAAGTATAAAACCAACTTTAAGCTTGAGAATGGCATACAAGCTTCTGATAGAACTTTTTCTGATACTGCTCCTGAAATCACGTACATACAGAAAACATTGAGAATAAGGGAATTTTTTATTCTCACGGTTGTAATTGTCTCCTTAGATTCTCAAGAATAGATTCAAAAGCGAATATTCTTTGCAAAACATCATCCAGGGTCTGATCTCTTTCCAAATTTGTGACTTGTGAGCATTTCTTTGGGCAACTCAATGTTGCACATCCATGATCATCAAATTGAAGAAGAACTTCTTGACATTGTTTGCAATATAAATGGCCACATGGCAACATCTGAAGGCTAACCAGTCTGAGCATACAAATTGAGCATTCAAACTCTTCCAACACATGTGGCAATTCTTCCATGGCTATGAATTAGTAACAAATAGTACATAACAAGAAGTAGCATCGGCAAATGACCAAAGGCAGGGCGTAATACAAGTGGGAACAAAATTCAAGCCTTGTTTTTGAGGTAGAGTTTATCCACAAATTGTTGTAATTACTCTGACATTGTTCTGTTTGTGAGAAATGGAGTAAGATCAATAGCTTCAGAATGATAAACCGACAACTCTTAAACCAAGAAGATGATGATAAATTGATAGACAAATATTCAGTATTCACATATTCACAAATTTGACAATACAATACAATACAATTCAGCAAAGAGATAAAAACTTAAAACAGCAGCAATGCTATCTAGTTTTCTGTCTGCATTGTTATATTTAACATTTACTTCCGATATAAAAAACCTGTATTTTTCTTCTGTTCAAAACCTTATCAATCTTTTCTAAATGTTTAATGTTATTGAAAAAAAACTTTTTTTGATATATATGCTTTTTTGATGTTAAACAGAATTACGAGAAGTTTAATTATTGAGAGTTTTATTTACAATTCCAAAATACAGTGTGTTCTTATAAATTTTATATCGATGGAATCCCTATTTTTGGTCTTTCTCGTGATGTAAAGTCTGTTCAAAAATATGTGCACTAATTTCAGCTTTTATATAAAAACCAGGCTCAAGGGAATTGATGTAATTTGCTAAATCTGGTTTCCACATGGTAACTGAAATTAGTGCACATATTTTTTGAACAGACTATAGTTTTTGTAGGAAATGGAAAAGTAGAAAACGAGAAAATTAAGAAATTAAATATGGAAAAACTCACTGTTTCTTGAGGTGTAAAATTTTGTATTAACATCGTAAAATCGTATAAAATATCACATAAAAAACCATTTAACAAATTAAATATTAAAAACGATTGTTAATTGAATAGTTTCAAATTGTAAGAATTCTCTCGCGTATTCAGGGAAGGCTTTGATACACTGTTAATACGTTCAGATACAAATCACATATAGACAACTGTTTTTCGTAAACCGACCAACACCGATATATACATGAACTGGTTTTCACATGCCCCGATTGAATGGAAGACAAGAGGCCCTTAGGCCTTAAGGTCAGCGCAAAATAAGACTAAGAAATTAAAAGCAATTGCAATATTCTTTAGATTATTATATTATGAATGCTTATCCTTCAAGAATTAGTGCTAAGAATCAAAGTTTCTGATTTTGAACCAAAAAAGTTACAGATAACAAAATAAGGCGTTAAAGAGGGCGCAAATAACTGCAAACTAATTACACACACTGACTGACTCACTTAACACCCACAGGGGAAATGAAAAATCAGTAACGTTAACCAAAGGGAGAAATAAACACTATTCAAAACATGTACAATTTCAAGCAGTCCTAATATTCGTCATCATAAAGTTCAAATCCAAAAGTTGTAACAAATTTTCAGGTACACATTTTGAAGATCAACTTTGCTAATGCTCGTGAAATGCACGTATAAATGTCCTGATTACCATGCATTATAACATAATCAGAAACCATTGACAAATTGTTTACAAAAAGCGTTAGGATCAGATCTTAGTAATATAAACAATCTAAGCAAAATCATTGTGTTGATGTGAGTGTATTCAACACCTTGAAAATCTCGGTAGACTGAGGACATAAATGGCTTTCATAAATTTGTTTACTGTATTCTCATGCCTCTGTAATACGTGTTTTTTAAAATTTTATACAGAAAATGCTCTAATAGTAACATGCTCTTACATGGTATTGTAATAATGGCAGTTATTCAAAACAGTAACATAAAAAAAAGTAATAATTGGGTAAAACTATGAATTTCCTGTTGATTGAAAAAACGATTTCGGAAAACTTGCCTTTTGAATCATGGAAAATCACTACTTAGATTCCCCTCTACCGTTTCACTAAAGAAAAGGAATACACTTTCAAAAAAATTACAAACAAACTTTATACGATAATCATACAAACTAACAAAGCATATGACTGTGAAAGGGCACCTAAGTAGCAGGAAATGTTATTAAAACACGTTTGAATTCAAACACTTTTTATTAAGGTCATCTGCAGAAATTTCAGTATTATATCAATTATCTTCAAATGATTGTTCTCTCCAATAGCAATAAAATGCCATCATCTATAAAATTACTACCTCTTAAGTAGTAAAGTATATTTTTTTTTACAATATATATACAGGTTATTGTGATCATCAGAATTATATATATATAAAGTTTTATTCAGCAGCAGAGAGGGGAAAATAAATAGAATGATATATTCTTTCTGCTTTATAATTACGACAAATTATTCTTTTATAGATGCCTTACCAAGTGACGTAATGTTTAAACGCAAGCATTCTTTACTTGAAGATTGTTATGTATATAATAAGTTTCATCATAGAATACTATTGATCAAGTCATTTTCCTGTGAGCATGTGCATGTACTTTTAGCAGGAAATAAAACATTATTATACATTTCAAACTGTTTTATCTGTTCATTGGTATTCTAGAGGACCCATAAAGACAATGAAAACTCAAGAAAGTCAAAGTAGAGTATATACCTTGTTTGTGGAAGAAATATGTATATAGATATAAATATATAACACAACATATATAAACACATGTAACACGTTCACTTCTTACATTTTTTTGTAACGCCTGAAGAGGCAGTTCAAACTGCCAAAAATATTTGCAGGTTACAAACGTTGTCGTGGTATTATATTCCAACGTTTCAACGATATAAATATATATCTACAGAAATGTATTCCGCAAAGTAATTTGCATAAAAAAGTCATTTTTCTTATCATTTTGTTTGTATATAAGTCTTGAATTGACATGGAAAAAGTGGTAAAGGAGCATGGGAGTACGCTTTTTCGTATGTATTAGAAGAGCAACAGTTGTATCATGAAACTAATTTTTTTTTAATCTGATACCCTGTTGTACCCTGTTGAACTTTTTGTTGCTCCAATTTCTGATATCCGCAAAAATAAATTCTGCAAATTCATATTATAAAAAAAATCACTCATCCGCAACAATTAATTCCGTAAATTAAGCCAATTTTTGGACCCCTAATCTGCAAAATTAAATCCGCAAATACTTCTTCGGTAAACTTTTTTTTTTATTATTTATTAAACGAATATTTATTTACAGGTTTGTCACTTCAACAAATAAATGCTGTTATCAATATGATTCCTGCATTAAAAAAAAAGAAAAAAGAAAAAAGAAAAAAAAAGTAGGGTCTTTAAATCAGAAAAAAAGTATACGAAACGAATACCGGTATGCTAGAATGATAATTGTGATAAAATTGTGGACACACGCACAATTTCTTTCTTTAAGGTAATATTCATAATGTATATATATAAATATATAATATTACTGACTTTTTTGTTAGATATTTCTGAACAGTTTTAACCGCTGAAGATGATTTAATTGGAATAGAAATTGATTCTCAAATAATATGCATAGTTGGTTTGTGTTGAATCCCATTATTTTTTACCACAAACTTTTCAACAAAAAAACAATAAAATGAAAGTCATTTTAATGCACATTTGACCCTATCAATCAATTTTTCTTTGATTTTTAGTTCAGGCAGAACATAAAAAATATGAATAATAATAAAAACGAGACAAGATAACAAATGAAAACATGTATATCCAAGAGAATATGGACCCTTGGAAGCAGCCGAGCTATCATGTCCATTTAGGTCATTTAACCTCACAACCAATATTAATAAACACACACCACAAAAAACTCCGAAAAAATCAGCATATAACCTAGGGTCACTCAAAATACACAGTCGAAACTATGAGAATTACTTTGCCATCTTGGTAGCATATATATAAAACGTATGGCTGGACGCACTCATGAATTCGTTATCAAAATTTGGCAAATAAAGTGGCTTACACGCTGAATCTTTCTTCTGGCAAGTTCGCGGTGCAATTTTTACGCCGCACTTACCATGAAAAAAATTATGTAACTACTCAATCATGAGCGTTTTATAACTGAACCACGGACCAATATAGCCTAAGTTCTGGTAGCCTGCAAGGTATCAGCCTAAGTAAGACCTGCAACATAACAAACGGGACTGACTGACTGACTGACTGACAGACACGGGGAAATGAAAGATCAGCTACCTGCGGCGCTGACCAAAAAGCACTTTGAGATCAATTGTTAGACGTGCGAAAAGAGTTTGCTCGACAGACGCTCTACTACAAGAAGAGATAGTGCGTATTAAATACGTATTTACCAAAACTAACAACTACCCATACAATTTTGTTGAGAGCAACGTAAAGTTACACCTTGAATGAGAATTGAACTATCTATTTCTACAAGAATAATGTAAAAAGGATGCATTTTTTAATAGTCTTGACACCTACAGTGTGTATCAAAAAGACTTTCAAGGCTTACTTTTCATTACATCTATATATACGAATCCGCAATAGTGTGTCACACTTTTATTTTAGAGAGTGATGAATTTAGTTTTAATTTACGGTCAAATTCTTCTTAGTTGCGCGTAAAACCACGTAGAGCGCTTTTTAAGATTATTATATAGTACGTGCACGTTTTTTTTTATCGCGGGAGAACCATTGCATTGCATCCCCAGGTGATTCAAATTTTCGTCACGGGGTTTGCACACCTTGATCACAATTTTCGTCACTTTTTCTTGACACGGGATTTGCGTACATCATTTTCGAAATTAGATGTGGTAAAATGTTTTACCCGGGTTACTAGTGTCTGATGAAATATTGTGAATTTTATATCACAAGAAAGAGGTTCTCATGTCCTATCCATTAATATAAAATGTTTGCCAAAATATTTATTCTTCGAAAAGGTATTGAAGAAAAACTCAACCATTTGTTCATTAATTC